>OY728155.1:709874806-710007306 GCA_963277665.1 Viscum album
ATTAGGTGGGTGGTAGGGGGCAGGGGGGTCAAGCAGGGGGGCTGGCAGGGGGCAGGGGGACTGGCAGGGGGGACTGGAAGGGGGGGTGTCTGCAAGGTAGTGGGGAGGAGGGCGGGGGGGGGGGGGTCTGCAAGGCATAGGGGAGGGGTGAAGGAGGTGTTCAGGGGGGTGTCCAGGGGGTGTCCAGGGGGTGCCCAGGGGGGTGTCCAGGGGGGTGTCCAGGGGGTGTCCAGGGGGTGTCCAGGGGGTTGGGGGGGTATTTTTTTATGTATGTGCACACCCTATAGGCACAGTTTTAAACCGTGGCTATTGGTTTATTGCCACGATTTTTAACCGTGGCTATAGAACTAACTCCACATTTTCCAACCGTGGCTATAAAGCCTGTCCGACGTCTAATATAGCCACGGTTGAAACCGTGGCATTAAGTATACAGCCACAGTTTGAACCGTGGCTATAAACCTATAGCCACGGTTGAAACCGTGGCTTTATGTATATAGCCACGGTTTGGAACCGTGGCTCTAGGTCTGGGCCTATAGCCACGCCAAACTTAGCCACGGTTTGAGGGCCTCTAGCCATGGTTTAGAACCGTGGCTATAGCCCAAATTTCCAGTAGTGGACCTGTCTCGACCACTCCCGAATCGTATTCTTCTCTGAGCGGGAGATTAATTATCATGGTATAAACCCTTTATATTCCTATCTAAAATTAACTTATGCATATGTTTCCAACTCCAAGGACACTCTCTTGTTGTTTATAGAAAACATCATGCCAAGTCGGGCATCTCTCCCATGGTGCACACTTCAGATGTTGATCAACCCTTGGACCCGATGAAGAAGAAATAAAACATGGAGAAAATGGATATCCCTCACCTTTTAAACCATATCAAGTGACTCTTTGATAGATGAAACATCTGATCTTGGAAGAATTTTATGCCTCCACTCCTCCTAAATCATTTTAGTACTTCCTCCAAACCCCTACCCTTCAACTATCTTTTCTCCATTATAATATCCAAACTTGGAACGTGGCCCTTTATATTTACGCACACATTGAGCATGCATGGAAATTGTCAATTTTTGACTAGATCTAGTTTTTAATAATAGTGTGAAGCTAACTTAGAGTTTATTGACCCGATATTCTCCCTAAACTTGTCCCGAGAAGGTCGTTAACCGAAATGGAAAAGAACCCGCCTCCCAAGCCCCAATATCCTCTATCCTATACCGATCAACCTCTTATCCTATCTAGATTTCTAATGGGAACACTATATTATCTCATGTGGGATCTAACATGGTAACTCTTCCATCTCTTTAACATAGCGGTGCACGTAAAAGAGGCCATGAAAGATGGGAACAAGAGCTATCATCTTCTAAAATTATGGGCCTATTGTCACGAGGGGCCCAAATCCTTGTAGTCTCTTCCTCAATGATATCAATTATCATATGGAATACATGGGGTTTGGGATCCAAAGACAAGTTGTATTTCATTTCTTCAGAGCTATGATGTCGCAAATTTTCATTAGTTTCTATCCTTGAACATAAAAAAAGTCAATGAATATTTAGAACTTTGCTTTCAAGATTGGCCCTCCGCAAATGTATGCATGGAGAGCCTGATAACCATCACATCTGGTTCTTTTGGAACAACTCTATTTAATTTGAAAAAATTTATATTTATAATCAAAATATTTATGTGAATGTTAGTATAAATACTTTCAGTAGCTACATTTCCTTTGTTTATTCAAAGTGAAATCCGAGGGAGAAAGAACTCTGTTAGAAGGAGCTATATAGCCTTGATATAGGAGACATGGCCTGGATTATTGGAATTATTTTAATTTCATTGTGGATCCATCAGAGAAGTAGGGGGATGGATCTACCCAAAGAAGGATAGATAATAACTCTTTTTTTTGGCATCACAAAATAGTCTTTTGTACATTGGTTTAATAGGAAATAATTTCAAATGCACTACTGGAAATTAGGGCTATAGCCACGGTTCTAAACCGTGGCTATAGGTAATAGCCACGGTTTGAGGAACCCTGGATATAGGTAATAGCCACGGTTTGAGGAACCGTGGCTAAGTTTGGCGTGGCTATAGGCCTAGACCTATATCCACGGTTCCAAACCGTGGCTATATACCTAAAGCCATGGTTTCAACCGTGGATATAGGTATATAGCCATGGTTCAAACCGTGGCTGTATACTTAATGCCACGGTTTCAACCGTGGCTATATTAGACGCCAGACAGGCTTTATATCCACAGTTGGAAACCGTGGAGTTAGGTCTATAGCCACGGTTAAAAACCGTGGCAATAAACAAATAGCCACGGTTTAAAACCGTGGCTACAGGGTGTGCACATACATAAAAAAATTACCCCCAACCCCCTGGACACCCCCTGGACACCCCCCTGACACCCCCCTGGACACCCCCTGGACACCCCCTGGACACCCCCCTGGAAACCCCCTGGACACCCCCTGGACACCCCCTAGACACCCCCCTAAAGACCTCCTGCACCCCTCCCCTATGCCTTGCAGACCCCCCTGCCCTCCTCCCCACTGCCTTGCAGACACCCCCCTGCCAGTCCCCCCTGCCAGTCCCCCCTGTCCCCTTCCAGCCCCCCTGCTTGACCCCTACCCCCTGCCAGTCCCCCCCTGCCCCCTGCCACACCCCCTGCTAGTCCCCCTCTGCCACCCCCCTACCAGTCCCCCCTGCCCCCTGCCACCCACCTGCTTGTCCCCCTGCCAGCCCCCCTGCCCCTGCTAGTCCCCCCCTACCCCTTGCTAGTCCCCCCCCTGCCACCCCCTACCACCCCCTGCCCCCTGCCCCATGCTAGTCCCCCTACCACTCCCCTTCTTGTCCCCCCTACCCCCTGCCCCCTGCCAGTCCCCCTGCCCCCAGCCCCCTGCTAGTCCCCCTGCTACCCCCTGCCAGTCCCCCCTGCCCCCTGCAACCCCCAGCCCACCTGCACCAGCCCCCCCCCCCCCCCCCCGCAGCCCCATCTGCACCAGCCCCCAACCCCAGCCCCCAGCCCCCCAGCTACACTAGTCCACCCCAGCCCAGTTGCACCAGTCTCCCCCACCCTCCCCAACCCCCTGCACCCCCCAGCCACCTGCTACCCCCAGCCCCCCAACCCACCTCCACCCCCCCGCAGCCCACCTGTACCAGCCCCCAACCCCAACCCCTAGCTGCAACAACCCCCCCAGCCCCCTGCCACCCCCAGCCCACCAACACCAGTCCCCCCCCCTCAGCCCACCTGCACCAGCCCCCAACCCCAACCCCCAGCTGCACCAGCCCCCCCCCCCCAGCCCCCTGCTACCCCAGCCCACCTGCACCAGTCCCCCCTCCCCAGCCCCCCTACACTGGCCCAAGGATCCTACATTGTTTCACCAAGGGGCTACATGGTTTAGAATTGGCTATGCGCAACTCATGCTAAAAAATTGTGTGCAATTCAAAATGAACTTAAAATTATCCTCACGAAGGGAGGTCATACTATTTTCCTCAAACCATGCACCTTAACCATGAAGAGTATGGAAACCTCAAAAATTTCCATGTTTTGACCTGGAACTCCATGGAGATAAAAACCAAAACTCTAATTAACCAAATAACAATAAAAGAACTATGCAGTGACATAGGGGCTATCATAAACTCCCCGCCATGCTAATTTTCCTCCTAGAATTTCCATGGTCAAAACTAGAGACAAAGGAAAAGAGATGAAAAGGAAAATAGAACTAGCACACTGTGACTAGAATTTTTCTAGTACATTGTATCTTTTACTGCCTCTCTCAATGTCTCCAAATATTATGCAAGTCTTACCACTTCCGATCTACATATTCACGTTACACATTAGGGGGTGAAACAAGATAAAACAGAACTAGCACAGTAAACTACAAATAAGTGAAATCTTGGTGTGAAGTGATGTAAAAGTAAAAAATCTCACATTGTTGTGCCCTATGACACCCACTAGACCCCCTGGACACCCCCTAGACCCCCCTGGACACCTTCCACTAGACACCCCCTGCCCCCTGCTAGTTCCCCCCTGCCACCCCCTACTTGCCCCCCTGCCAGCCAGTCCCCCTGCCACCCCCCCTGCTTGTACCCCTGCCTTTCCCCCCTGCCCCATGCTAGTCCCCCTCTGCCACCCCCTGCCAGCCCCCCTGCCCCCTGCTAGTTCCCCCCTGCCACCCCCTGCTTGCCCCCTGCCAGCCAGCCCCCTGCCACCCCCTGTGTGTCCCCCTGCCTTTCCCCCTGCCCCATGCTAGTCCCCCCTGCCCCCTGCCCCCTGCTAGTTCCCCCCCCTGCCACCCCCTGCTTTCCCCCTACCAGCCAGCCCCCCCTGCCCCCTGATAGTCCCCCCCTGCCACCCCCTGCCAGTCCCCCCCTGCTAGTCCCCCTGCCAGCCCCCCCAGACCCTGGACACCCCAGGACAGACCCCCCCCACTGGACCCCCCCACTGGACATGGTATAGATTCTTTTAGTGCATACTCTACAATATAAAGAAATTCAATATTAGCTCCCCCTCATCACTCTTGCACCAGCCCCCCCCCCCCAGCCCCCTGCTACCCCAGCCCACCTGCACCTGTCCCCCCCTCCCCAGCCCCCTGCTACCCCAGCCCCCCTACCACCCCCCAGCCCACCTCCACCCCCCCCGCAGCCCACCTGCACCAGCCCCCAACCCCAACCCCTAGTTGCACCAGCCCCCCCCCCCCCCCCAGCCCCCTTCCACCCCCCAGCCCACCAGCACCAGTCCCCCCCCCCCCACAGCCCACCTGCACCAGCCCCCAACCCCAGCTGCACCAGCCCCCCCAGCCACCTGCTACCCCAGCCAACCTGCACCTGTCCCCCCACCCCAGCCCCCCCCCCCCTCACAGCCCCCCTGCACCAGCCCCCAACCCCAACCCCCTGCACTAGCCCCCCCCAGCCACCTGCTACCCCCCAGCCCCCTGCCACCCCCAGCCCACCTCCACCCCCCCGCAGCCCACCTACACCAGCCCCCAACCCCAACCCCTAGCTGCACTAGCCCCCCCCAGCCCCCTGCCACCCCCCAGCCCACCAGCACCAGTCCCCCCCCCCCCCCCCCGCAGCCCACCTGCACCATCCCCCAACCCCATCCCCCAGCTGCACCAGCCCCCCCCCCCCCCCAGCCCCCTGCTACCCCAGCCCACCTGCACCTGTCCCCCCCTCCCCATCCCCCAACCACCCCCCATCCCACCTCCACCCCCCCCGCAGCCCACCTGCACAAGCCCCCTGCTACCCCAGCCCACCTGCACCTGTCCCCCCTCCCCAGCCCCCCCTGCTACCCCAGCACACCTGCACCTGTCCCCCCCTAATGTCTATGTGTTTTAGTTTACCATGAAAAACTAAAATATTTGAAAAATAAAGGGTTGATTGACTATTAGAATAAACATTTATAACATAATTGAAAAGGATAAGTTTAGAAGATGCACCTTTCATCCATATGGATTATTTCACATCCTCAATCAAGGAAATATACATATATTCCATGGTTGAAATAGAAAACATTGACTGCATGTTACATTTAAAATAAATGAGGCCACCATAGGAAGTGAACACATAACCATTCAAGGATTTTCTAGTGTAAATATTACATTCATAGTCTGCATCTACATATCCAACCACAATTTCAGAATTGTTGACATCTTTACCATAACACAAAGACAGATTAGAGTTACATGATGGGTATCAAAGAATCCACTTAAGGGCATGAAAATATGGCATCCCAGGTGTGGTCATAAATCTGCTATGACTGTAGATTTCATAGGCAATATCAGGTCCCATGGAAATCAGAGTACATAATTCTACCAAAAATATTATCATAATGGATTTTACACCTAAATTGAATATCATCATCAGCAATGGGTTTTTGTGTTAAAGAAAATTTAAAGTGTTTTACTAGGAGTACATTGGAAATTTTGAGAGATTGAAACATGTGTCTATTTTTAATATTTAATATTTAACCATTTTGAGATAAGTAAGAAAATTTATTTGGCCTATCTCTAACAATTTCAATGCCTAAGGTTTTATTATCTATGCCTAAGTATTTCACTTCAAACTTACCATTATTTTGTGATTTTACAATAATTATGAGGCTCATGTTCTTACAAATTGTAATCATGTCATCAACATAAATCATCAGATTTCATGTAGTACTGCATTAAACAAAACATTGAAATTATGATTTGAAATAGAGTTACCAGATTTTATAGCACCGTGCTCACTATCTATAGGTGGTGAAATAGTTATACCTGGTGCCTGCGAAATATCTGTGGGATGTTTTATGATATTTTCCAGATCTGGACAACACTGCATTTTCTCTATAGAGACATTCATAACCTGCATGGTCTTAGGTTCCTGGACAACCCTCTTGCACCCCGTGAAACCCCCTGGACAGCCCCCTTGAACACCCCCCTGCACCCCCATACCCCCTTAGTCCCCCATGCCCCCATGCACCCCACTGGACAACCCCCATGCCTCAACTGGACAGCCCCACTGGACACCCCCTACACCCCCTGGACAGCCCCCCCCTGCCGGACACCCCTCCCCCCTGCTTGGACAGCCCCTCCCCCTACTGGATACCCCTTCCCCTACTGGACACCCCTTCCCCCTACACCCTGCCCCCTGCACCCCACTGGACAACCCCCATGCCCCAACTGGACACCCCCTACACCCCCTGGACACCCCTCCCCCCTCCTGGACACCCCCCCTGCCGGACACCCCTCCCCTTCCCCTTTCTACACCCCCTGGAATGTGTTTATATTGATATAAGTGATCATCTTATTAAGGTATGTTTTGTATTAGAAAACATACCAAAGTACAATGAGCATTGCAGGATGATAGGCCATGCCACTGATAAGTGTAGAAATGTACAGAAATTCTACAAGCCATCCTCTATTAATACTTCGTTGAAAGATGCTCTGAAAGGGAAAAATATTAATACCACGGCGTGACCTTGGCGTGACCGCAGCGTGACCGCGGCGTGACCGCGTCGTGACCGCGGCGTGACCGCGGCGTGACCACAGCGTGTTGACCCGATCCAGTGACATCCGTGGGGCAGCATCTTCTGGCTAGGAGCGAAGGAAGCGGGAGGAGGCTGGAATGCTGGTGGAAGGGGGATGGTTGCAGGTGTTGGGGGGATGGTGCAGGCAGATTCGAAGGTGGCAGGGGGGCTGTTGCGGGCTGGAATGCCGATGGCAGTGGGCTGAAATAAAGGTGGAAGGGGGCTGGTGTAGGCTGGATGTGGTTGGAGCAGGGCCAAATCACGGCATGGCTACGGCGTGACTGCGGCGTGACCACGGCGTGACTGCGGTGTGACCGCGGCGTGACCGTGGTGTGACCGCGGCGTGACCGCGGTGTGACCCCAGCGTGTTGGCCCGATCCAGCGACATCCGCGGGGCAGCATCTTCCGGCCAGGAGCGAAGGGAGTGGGAGGAGGCTGGAATGCGGGTGGAAGGGGGCTGGTTGCAGGTGTAGGGGGGATGGTGCGGGCTGATTCGAAGGTGGTGGGGGGGGGGGGGGTGTTGCGGGCTGGAATGTTGGCGGCAATGAGCTGAAATGAAGGTGGAAGGGGGCTGGTGTGGGCTGGATGTGGCTGGAGCAGGACCAAATCACGACATGACTGCGGCGTGAACGCGGAGTGACCGCGGCGTGACCGCGGCGTGACCGCGGCGTGACCGCGGCGTGACCGCGGCGTGACCGTGTTGTGACCGCGGCGTGACCGCAGCGTGACCGCGGCGTGACCGCAGCGTGTTGGCCCGATCCGGCGACATCCACGGGGCAGCATCTTCCGGCCAGGAGCGAAGGGAGCGGGAGGAGGCTGGAATGCGGGTGGAAGGGGGCTGGTTGCAGGTGTTGGGGGAGATGGTGCGGGCTGATTCGAAGGTGGTGGTGGGGGGGGGGGGGGGGGCTGTTGCGGGCTGGAATGTTGGTGGCAGTGGGCTGAAATGAAGGTGGAAGGGGGCTGGTGTGGGATGGATGTGGCTGGAGCAGGGCCAAATCACGGCGTGACTGCGGCGTGACCGCAGTGTGACCGTGGAGTGACCGCGGCGTGACCGCGGCGTGACCGCGGCGTGGCCGCGGCGTGGCCGCGGAGTGACCGCGGAGTGACCGCGACGTGACCGCGGCATGACCGCAGCGTGACCACTGCATGTTGGCCCAATCCAGTGACATCCGCGGGGCAACATCTTTAGACCAGGAGCGAAGGGAGCAGGAGGAGGCTGGAATGATGGTTGAAAGGGGCTGGTTGCAGGTGTTGGGGGGATGGTGTGGGCTGATTCGAAGGCGGAAGGGGGGGTGTTGTGGGTAGGGGGGGATGTTCAGACATAAATACACCGACCAAGATGCTCGGATAAACCAAGACTCCATTGCCCGGATAGAGGCGATCTAGCAATAATTCCGCATGCAGTAACTATCAGAAGTTTATTATCATAGATGAAATGGTTCAAGATAACCAGACACAGTATGATAATTTTAATATAAAACAACCAAATGAAGGGGTCGTGCAATGACACGAATGGGCAGAGTGAGAATATCAGATTGATCATCAAATGGAGTACACTGCAATCAGAGGAAATAATATGCGCTGTGAGAATACAATATGGAATGAAGGATCATCGGATGGTCCAATAAAATTGTACGCTAAGTAGACACCCTATGATCAGACGATTCAGGTATAACATACCCGATAGTAGAAAAGTTGAAAGAATATGATATGAATCTACATACACAAGAGTTGGAGCACCAAAAAAAATGCAACTACTGATGATCATGTGATAATAATACAATCAAGCTGAGTAATAAATACAATAAAGCAGCTAATAATCATATAACTCCCTTGAAAGTATAGAGAATAGTTGATGTTCAATGTATAAAGAATGATATGTTAGATTTGGATGAATGGAGAAATTAAATTGCATAAGATAAAATTATATTTTTCATTAAGGGAATATTTTGAAAAGCACATTTACAATTTTGTAATTTGAATAAAGAATTCAGAGTACATAAAACAAAAAGCATGATGGAATAAGTTATTACATACCGTTAGGTACAATGATGACATTGATATAGTACCTGAGTCAGTTGTTTGGGATCTTGCAGCAGAAGAAGCACCCTATAAGCAGATAAACGGTAATGTCAAATTGAATGAATACTCATACATTGAACATAGGTGGATGAAAGCATCTAATAATCTACACTCATTTAAGCATATTTTCATTCTTATGCTTGTGAATAGAAACAATTCATCCTCGTTAACTTGTAAGCACGCATTATCTCTCTTTTAATCTCATGCTCAACAAAAGCATATTATCAGTTGATGCACCAACCATTGCAAAGGGCATAAAAACATGGGTTTGAAAATGTAAAAAGTATAACATGCTTAACAGGTGTAGGAAGCTTCTATGGACCTACCACTACATGCTAAAGTGTCAAACTGTGATGTAGAATACTGAAATATGCTTCTGTTTTCAGGAATCTTTAAAACTAATGGGTATGTTGGATGGTTTTAAAACATTAACCAAGTTTATACATGCGTTAAAAAGTGATTCATGTCATATCTAGATCCTATAACCCATTTTTAATTTCAATTTTTCTAAGCTAATTTTCTTGGAAAATCTCTTTTATAATAATCTCTAAAAGTTCTATAACCTCATGGAAACATTGTCTATGTCATGGTCTTCCCAAGCACCTATTATTCAAACATTCTTTGTAGGAATAAAGAGTTGTTGATCATAGTGAAATAAAATTACTACCCATCAGTCTACTATTGAGGGTGTCGCGCTATAGTTTGTCACCCTAAACTCTGAAATTAGGGCCCTTTGGAAATATTTCTAGGAATAGAGAGTTGTCGATCATAGGGAATGAGCTAATATTGCAAGTTTACCAATATATTCCAGAAGAAAACAGAGATTATGCACATATCCCCACCACTTCACAAGAATACCATTAGCATATCCTGGTAGAAAATGGAGGGATACATTCAGAATATTTCAATGCTTCAATCGAATATGTCTTCCAGTATATTATTGTGAAAAAAAATGCATTGGCCATTATTCTCGCGACGGAGGGAGGGAATGGAGATGAGTCACGACGGGGGGAGGGTTTCTAAACCCACGAATAAAACGAGAGGAGGTCGGTACCGTGGGGTTTTCTACTCTAAATCCACAGTTTAAAAAAAAGTGTGGCTATATCTTAAATTATATCCATTGATGGTAGTTGTGCATTTTAATATCATGATACCAAGACATGTAAAGTTATAGAATTTTGTAGTTGATCCCATGGTAGGGGACTTGGGAATTTATAATTATGCAAGGATAAAAATCAATCGACATATAGTTCATAAAGGGGGCATTATATGATTTTCAAATATCTATCTCATGTGCAGTGAATAGTCAATGAAATTGAAGGAGAGACATGGTAGAGATTCTTGAAGTCTGGATCTGTGAGGTTTAGAGTTTAGAAGAAGTGGGAGTTTTGAAAGATCTGCTTGTGGTGTCGCCTGAAATTTGAGGAGACTAAACCTGGAACACTAGAGCAGTGTCTTAGAGCATATAATGTTCTCTTTGAGGGTAGGATCTTCCAGAGATACTCAAAGTCTAGAGTGATGGTCTTTTTGTCTCTCACATGAAGTTTTTCAGAGTTACACCTATGACCACATCGATGCTGGAAGAGAGACAACTCTGCCGAGAAGGGTGGTTCAGAGACCTGGATAGGCACCACGTAGGCTGGGAGGCCGGAGGCTGGAGGCCGCAGGGCAGAGGAAGGGTGGTGTCGGGCAGGGGCCATCCGTAGCTGGGAGGCTGCTGGGAGGGCGGGCTAGATAGAATCGGGAATCCACAATATTTTCTAGCAACCCTAGACGGGAGAGAAAAAAAGAGGGAGGGTTCAGTTTAAAGAGCACCCACTGATACCATGTAGAAGATGAAATCTCCTTACCTCAAGTTGAGACAAAGACTTTTATAGATTGAGAGAAAGGAATACATGAATGAAAGTAATTCAAGGAAATCCGTACAATATTGCCATTTTCAAGAAAGAAAAACATATATTATAAGAGATAATGCCTTAACTTCAATGGATGAATCTTAAACAGAATCTAGCATAAGAAAAAAACAATAGCAAGTGACAAAAAATATTTACTAATTGTCCCTGTCAATGATGGAACCAATTAAGTAGTCATCGACATGATGA
Source organism: Viscum album (assembly GCA_963277665.1). NCBI lineage: Eukaryota > Viridiplantae > Streptophyta > Magnoliopsida > Santalales > Viscaceae > Viscum > Viscum album. The sequence continues at coordinate 709,885,990 of OY728155.1, forward strand.
CATCACTGAAGGGGTTATTCAAATGAGAATGACAGTGAAGAAATCCTTACAGTTTGGAAAGGATAGAAAGATTTCGAAACATATCAGGAAGTTGGCCCTGAAATTGGTTGTGACTGACGTTTCTATGATCAAATGAAAAAGAAATCTGGTAAACATCTTGAATTAAGAGAGTGAATATGATATTCCAAATCTAAATATATATACCACTTCTTTCAAGCCATTATCAAAACACCCTAGGAAACACTTTTCCTTAACCAAGATCTGGTATAACCATACCCAATATATTTCCAAAGATCCCTTTTTCATAGGGCACTTCCTCTGTTTCATTTGAAGCTATGAGATACCTCACCTATGAGAATCTCGCTAAAATTTCCATCGATTCTCTACCCTCTGTCATCTAACACTGATTAAAAAATACACAACTTCCATGCATGAATTGTTTGTGCTTACTCAACTTATGTCAAATTCAATAGGTGTATGCTCCTGTACCACCCAGTTGCAACCCATCTCACAGATCCAGAAGTCACGTCACAACTGAACTAGGATCACATGCCTAATTAAAAAAATTACCATTCCTCTTGGATGTCAGTTCCATGAAACCCAAGATTATAATAAATTGATCCACCGATCTAGAGAAGGGAAAACATGAGACCTAAATACCACGTTGGATCCGAAATTCAGAAAATACCTGGCGAGGCAAGGAGTGCAGTAGGTAGGGATTTCACATGAGAAATTGAAGAAGGGTGGATTTCTCTAGGGTCCCCTGAGTGGGGTCAGTGAAAAATCACAGGAGGAGGATGCCAAGGTAGGACTTGGTTCGACTGAGAAATCGGAAAGGTGGGGCCGTTGTGTCAGAGGAGAAGAATCGGCGGTGGACGCGTGGAAGGAGGATCCCGAGAGGTGGAGTGGCCGCGTCTGAGCCGGTCGGGGCAGCGTCGAAGCCATGTCGGGGTAGCGTCCGAGAAGGAGAATCGCGGTGAAGTGGGGTGACCGCATTGGAGGCACGTCGCCAGAGGAGGTGGGGAGTCTGCGTCGGAGCAGCGACAGTGGGGAAGTGGAGTGGCCGCGCCAGAGGAGGATGATCATGGCGAGGCTGGATGGCCCATCAGAGGAGGAGGATCGCGGAACGTCGGGGAGAAGAGTCGCGAGGAGGAGGGGCACGAGAGGGTTACAGTAAATTGAGGAGTGGGGTGGGTTAATTTCCACAGACAACGAAATTTCCATGGCTATAAGCAGGATATAGCCACGTTTCCTTTTGTCTGTGGGTATATCTCCGTAGCCGTAGCTCTACATTCTAGTAGTGCCCCTCCCCCATGTCTGGACACCCCCCTGTCTGGACACCCCCCCTGTCTGGACACCCCCCCTTTCTGGACACACGTCCCCCCTGTCTGGACACCCCCCCTTGTCTGGACACCACCCTGTCTAGACACCCCCCCTGTCTGGACACACCTCCCCCCTGTCTGGACACCCTCCCGGTCTGGACACCCCCCCTGTCTGGACACCCCCCTTGCTGGACACCCCCCCCTGTATGGACACCCCCTGTCTGGACACCCCCCCTGTCTGGACACCTCCCCCCTGTATGGACACACCTCCCCCCTATCTGGACACCCCCTCCCCCGTCTGGACACCCCCTCCCCCATCTGGACACCCCCCTACTATCCCAAATCTAGAATCCCACTTACCCTAAAAGACAAGAGATACCCCAAAAAGAGATTTAAACTGAACTCAAAAATGAGAAAATTCAATCTAGTACACAACACCGATCATTTTATCTATTCAAATAATAATGTCAAATACCTCCAGATCATGCACTAAGAGATCCCACACCGCTTCAAAGTTGGAAACCATCACATAACACACATGAAATTTAAAACATTACATGGACCTCTTTACTAAAGGAATGTATGGATCCAACAAGAATTATATAGTATTTGGATTTAAGAACTACATTTCAACTAAAATTGATGATATAAAAGAATGAGTAACTTCAATACCAATTAACTCTAACAACATAGAGATAAAAAATAAACACTATACCTTTATAGTAGCTGGACATGGTATAGATTCTTTTAGTGCATACTCTACAATATAGAGAAATTCAGTATTAGCTCCCCCTCATCACTCTTGGACACATAAACATACCATTTGGACTTATGTTAAGATCTAACACCATTAGAATAATCAAAATGAATGAGAAAAAACATGGTGAGTGTGGATCCTACCTTACTGCATAAGGACATTTGTTTTGCAAAAATTATTGAGATGAACAATTTTTCCACAATGGTAACATGTTTTGGGTTTCCATTTATCTAGGATTCGAATGACCAGGCCTTATACAAGGATTGAAAATAACCTATTATTTTCATAATGAGGCCCCTAAAACTGGTCCTCATAAAAAATGAACATCCTAGAATTTCATTTCTTATTAAGAAGACACCCTAGGTAACAACTATAGAAATCGAAGCTCCACTTAACAAAATTTTACAAGATAAGAAAATATCAAAAATAACCATTTATGACCTCGTCCAAGAAGGATAGAAGGCATAAGATAATAAAAATAAACTAAATATAATACCTCAGACCCATCTCGAACCTTCGATATTTAAGGTAATAATTAATAATGAATTTGTGTTCTCGGCGTACCTACTTAGTGAAATGGGTGGAATATTCTAGAAATGTATGTTTATGTGAGAAAATGATCAAAAACCTAGCAAAGATGTAGGGTCTACACAAGGTGGAGAGGGTGTGGCGGTACTAAGAGGGATCGACCAGGAGGGGTCCGGTCACCGGAGGTGGACCGACCAACAAGGAGGTGCGCCGGAGGCGTGCGTGCAGGGAGGTGGGGCGCCGGAGGCATGTGCGCAGGGAGGTGGGGCGCCAAAGGCGTGCACGCAGGGAGGGGAGGCCATGGCTGGTGAGGGAGCACAAGGGAGGGGAGGCCGTCCTCCATGGGGAATCGCCAGAGAGGTGCTGCTGGTGAGGGTAGCGTCAAGAAGGAGGGTCGCGTCAGGCAAGTTGATTCCAAAATTTGATACGTAGAAATCCCTTCAATACACTGCAAATACCAAGAAAGGGCTCTGTTTTAACGATGAAAATTGTTATGGTATATATAGAAATTAAGTGGAAATCACAAACCGTTTTGAACCTCTTCATATCTTCCAAACAAAGTTTATTGTTGGGATCTATGTTGACATAGTTTTCCTTGCAATTTCTCCTCATTGACTGAAATTGAAAATTGGTTTGAAAATTAAAATTCAATAATATCAATTGAGTATTGATCGAACTATAGAAATGGTTACCTCATAGAGCTCATCAGAAATAAGGGCCACTCCATGAGCAAATGGAATTGCGTAATTGCCTTCAATGAACTGATCCGTTATAGGGTTACCGAGTAAATATCCCTGAAATCAAGCATTTTGCTTATATAATTTTTACATTAACCCAAATCCAAAAATTAAAATTATGAAAAGCTTTTATAGAATGATTGCATGAATTTTTTTTTGTGACAAACCTCGATATTGACAGTGGTTTGCATACCCTCATCATTTCCTGAATCACCCATGTGAAGGCAAAGTATTTTTCATCTTAAAAGACATGAAAAATCATTATCTAGGAAAATGGAAGGAAAAAAAGTAGGAACAAGATTCATTCAAGTTTGGATCTTAGAGAAACCAGTGAGAAAAAGATAGCACAATTAATTGAGGTTGTTTTACCTTCTAATATCTTCAAGAAGGTTGGCGGAACAATGATGCCAGAATAAGAGTCTCCACCGACATAGAAGGTAGTTGAGATGAACTCTGGGTGATCTTTATACCACTGAAACATTTATAAAAAGGCCACCCATCTCAATGGTTGTGTAATTATACGGCAGAAAATAAGACTGAATTGAACAAGGAAATGTCCATTGCACCTTCCTTGAGAATTTGTTGAGTTGGCTTGCTGCAAAAGAGTCACTGGAATACGCAGCTGCGAGAGTTGTTGGATATGAAAATCCAGTACCAACTGGAAAATCTATAAATATGATACTTGATACCTGAAGTTGAAGAAAAATAACAATATAGGTCACTTATTTCTTTGATCAACAGAGGATAACAAATTAATAATACCATTTTCCATGTATTTGGATTGAAAAACAAAGTGGGAAGAACTCCACTGCACTCTGTCTTAAAAGAGACTGGACCTGCATTTTCCATGCATACAGAGTAATTGCTTCACCTTCTCTGGTTTCAGACGAAACAAGCACAGAGTTGTGAAGGGAAGGGGAGTCGAAGCCTACCGATTTGGTAAGCTAGTGCAGTGAAGGATGAGAGTCAGGGCCCCCCGTGAGCCAAAGCATGAGCGGGTCATTCTTTGGTTCATTCTGAGATCTGACGAAGTAGTAGAGGAGCCGCACGTCTTCGTATTCACCCAAACCAATGTACCTGCAATCTCCCTCACCCACTCCACATGTATTTCATAGTATATAGAGAGGAATGGAAGCAAAGAGTGGGTGTGTTGGTGACTGACCCGGTTTCGAGATAAAAGGGAAGGGGGCCTTCGAATCCAGGAATGTGGTCGACGATAGAATGCGAGTACGGCGCGACGAGGTGTGTGAAGAACAGCGGGTAGAGCAGGAGGAGGAAGTGGGGGAGATGAAGGATGGGACTGGGCTCCATCGTTTGGATCTCCAAAAATAATAATTTTCAAAGACCTAGTAAAGATGAAGGGTCTACCCAAGGTGGAGTTGGTGTGGCGGTGCTAAGAGGGCTCGACCAGGAGGGGTCCGGTCACCGGAGGTGGACCAGCCAACAAAGAGGTGCGCCGGAGGCGTGCGTGCAGGGAGGTGGGGTGCCGGATGCGTGCACGCAGGGAGGGGAGGCCGCGGCTGGCGAGGGAGCACAAGGGAGGGGAGCCCGTCCGCCATGGGGAATTGCTGGAGAGGTGCTGCTGGTGAGGGTAGCGTCGGGAAGGAGGGTCACGACGAGGAGGTGTCAGGGAGGAGGGCGCGGCGAGGAGGGCACGGCGAGGAGGCGTCGGGGAGGAGGAGGGCACGATGTGGAGGCGTCGTGGAGGAGGAGGGCGCGGTGAGGAGGAGGGATCGGGGAGGAGGAAACACGAGTCATGGAGGAAGTCCGATGGATTGGGGAAAAAAACGGAATCGTGGATTTAGCCACGGATTGGAAAAAAATCCGTGGCCGTATGAAACCTATAGCCACAGACCTATAAAATTGTGGCTATAGGTCCGTGTCTATAGCCCAAATTTGTAGTAGTGATGGTGTAACAATCAAAGGGTTGATCGATGAAAGTGGTGATGCTTAGATCAGTGCTTAGAAAATAGTCAACCCATTTCCTCTTTCCCAAATGAAAAAGTTGAGAATTTGGTTAAGGAACTCTTGGATCATTCCCAACTGTTTATTAGTTTGGATGATAATATTATTCATGAAAACCATTATTTCTACTCAGGGAAGTTGGATTATGATCTAAATTATCATACATTACTGCATACTTCATGGAAATAACATATGGATGAAGGGTCTTGGGTTATGTTCCGTAATAAAATCTGGTGGATGAAAGGTGACTTGCTTACTTAGGAATCCAACATACCCTCTCATTTCCAGGATATTGATGGACTTAATCCATATATTGAACATGATTAAATGGATCTTGAATCATGTTAGGATGATTATATTTTTATAAACTTGGTTGGAATAAAGACACATTTATCTGATGTTCTTCTTGAATAGAAACAATCAGTTTGGGAAAGTGATAGAGTGACTTTCCTCAATTTGGGGGACCACAATACCACCTTCTTCGAGGTTTTAATCTGATAAAGAAACAATCTTATGATCCAATAATCTTTTTTGAGGATGGATACTTCACCAATGAACCACAAGATGTGGGAGTTATATCCACATCCTACTCTGGTTCCTTAATTTCTAATGTTAATCCTTGCATACAGGGTAATTACCCTTAATGACACTAAATCATATTTTATTGGATTATTCATTATATATCTCATGATAATAACTATCTATTTGAATTCTTCCTAGATGAGAGAGATATTTAGGAGGCTATTTCCTCACTCAAGGCTAGAAGTGCTTCAGGTATAAATGGATTTCCCATATATTTTTACATTAATTCATGGGATATAATTAAAAATTATCTCATGGGATCATCCAGGACTTCTTCCAAGGTGAAGGTTTCTCTAGGTTTTCTTGTGTAACCACCCTTATCCTCAGCTTTAAGGTCACAAATCCTTCCTCTCTTAAATTGTATCACCTGATTAGTAGGTGGAGCTTCACTTACAAAGTACTTTCAATGGTTATCAACAAGAGTCCCTCCTTTAATATTTAGAATTGGATCTACGAGGAACAACAAGGCTTCGTTCATGGTATATCTACATAATTTTCCATTTATATTGATCATGAAATGATAAATAATTTTAATAATAATGTCTATGGTTCTAATATTACTATCAATTTGGATATGGAAAAGGAATATGATAGGATAGAGTGGAGATTCATCATTAGAGTTATGCATTTCATGGGGTTATCATAACAAGGTATTGATCTCCTTTTAAAGTGAATGTTCCCTTAATTATATATCACTTTTATAGTGATAAGTTACAGCTTCTTCAAGTAGGTTCGATTACTAAGTCAAGGGGACCCCCTCTCCCCATGTGTCTTAATTCAGGAGAAAGATGTGTTTAGAAAATATCTCAAAAAGAGCATTGATGAGGGCTGTATGAACCCTATCTAATGCAATACTAACAACATAGGACCCTCAAACCTTTTATTTTTGGATGATATGATTCTATTTATGAATGTTAATATCAGTTATATCCAAGATCTTGACCATATCCTTATTTTATATAGTAAATGGAGTGGTCAATCCATCAACTGGGAAAATATTAGTGTTTACCTCCCTAATTCATGTCCCGATGCAAGGGGAAAAATAATTATGGATAGAATGAGAATAAATAATCCTTTCCCATGAACTAATTGGGGAACCAATATCCCCAGGTAGAGTTTAGATACACCACTATCATGGTCTATTGGATAAAATCTCCAACATCATACTCTACTGGAAAATTATATTTCTATCTTTCAATGGTCGCATTACCTTGGTTAATTATGTTCTCTCCACCATCCCCATGTACGCCTTGTTCTCTCTCATTATTACTAAGTCTATCCTCCATAACATTGAAAAATTATTTATGACTTCATTTGGGATGTAAAGGGAGAAGGTAAATACCATTGGGCATCATGGCATATGATGTATTGAGATATCGAGTGTGGATGCATTGGCCTAAGAAGTGTCACATAAACCATGTATAGTATCCAAGCCAGGTTAGCATGAGATTTTATGGAAGGAACATCATTGTGGGAAAAGATTATATAAAAAATGTACAGAGAGGGTTTGGTTGGATCAGGGGGTAAGAGTTATAGGCTGGTGAACTCGACTTTGTGCCACTTACCTTCCCTACATTATCATTCAAATCAGATCATTGGATATGGATCTATTAGCTACAGTAATACTGACTGGATGGGGAGGGTTATGGATTTTATTGGATTCAAAGTACTGGATTTCTCTTTAACATAGGCCAACAATTATCCTTCTTTTATTCATGTTACTCTTAATCATCAAGATTAGAGAAGCTTACAACAATATTATGATCATTCTAGATCCTAACAGGTTGGTTTTTACCCCTCTTCATTCAGGCTATTCTCAAAAAAAGAATATACATAGATCCTATATGGGGATTATGATCACGATGCATGGGGAGATACACTGTGGTGTAAGTAAATTATGACTAAAATCAACTTCCTTCTATGTCACATTCAAAAACTTGCATTTTCTATAAGTGAATTAGTAAAATGAAGGGGTATTTCACATGCCTCTTAGTGTAGCTTATATCATCAACCTAATGAGAAAACCACCACTCATCTATTATTTGAAGGGGACTAGGCATCCTTTGAATGGTTCATAATTGGATTTTATTGTGGGAATATTGTTTAGGATATTCTAAATAATAATTTTCATCAAACCTGGTTTCAAAATGCACCGGACATCACCCAGGATGTCAAAGTGAGGGAATTGTTCATAGCCTTCAGATTCTTGATAACATTGAACACCCACAACAAGAGTCAGCAAAAGGAAACCTTGAGTTCACCTCTAGAAGTTATGTTTAGAGTTCCCTCCATGGTGATTGACATTTATCCTCTAATTAAGTATTTGGAGACTTCCCCATCCCTTCATAATCTCATGCATGGTAATGTTTCTGGAAACATGGATCACATACCTCCTTCGCAAGGAAAATGGGTTAACTAGGTTCCTTCTAGTTGTAGTCTCAAAATGAATATTGATGGGTCATGTATCAATGGTACAATTTAGGGGGGGGAGGTGTTTTTCATATCCATGATGGATCTATTATCCTTGCATTCAGTGCTTCTCTTAGAAATGGTGATTCTCTACTTACCGAGTATTTGGCTATGTTCAAGGGACAAGAATTGTGCCTCTCTCATGATATATCACTAGATGGGGTGGAAAAAAATTCATCCATTCTTAATGGGGACATCATAGTGGCTATCTCAATACCTTTGGCTATCACTTATCTTGTACGTAGATATAGAAATATCCTCTCTAGTCACATGGATATTACACATACATGGAGAGAGGGTAATATGTTAGTGTACTTTCAGGCCTCATGGTGCACCCCTATCAACTCATATATCATCTTTAATACCATTGGGTACCTTCCCCTATAATTTATGAATCTTAGGTGAGTTGATTCTCTCAGGATCCATTATTTTAGGCCATTGTGAGGTTTTTGGGCATTTCCCCTATCAATAAAATCCCTTAACATTGGATGGATGGGTATTTTGGTATTTAAAATGGGGTTTTAAAAGAAAATGGTATTTTTAAATCCAAAAGTATTTTTCACATTAATTTAAAAGATTCATTTAAGGGTTTTATTCATGATATGGTCATTGTACATTGTCTACAGAGGGTTGAGCCACATTATAACTCACGGGTGGCATAAATACAACTTATATGAAGGGTTTAGATCCATTATAGATCAGTAGTGAGACTAATATAAGTTATATAATGGGTGTAATTAGATAGTTCTCCAAAAAAATGGGTAATGATTACATTATCCAGAGAATTATATAGGAAGTCGACCATATGATTATTTTAACTATAAGGGGGTTTCAATGGGTTTTAATATGTTGATATCCCATGGAACCTATATGACTTTTTTATTCTTTATAATGAATTTTCATGGATTTTTTTAATTTAAAAAGGTAAGATAATGACATTTTAATGGATAAAAATGAGTCACTTTTTAGACAAAAGGTATATTTTTAAGAAGGGTTTCATGAGGTTTCATGTTTTCACTAGACTAAAAAATTTGTTTTTTATGTCCCTTACTGATATTTTTGTGCTAATAACCAGTTTCAAAATGTTTTTCATAGGTATTTAAGGAATAATAGTGAAAAGTATGAGGTTAAGATCAAATTTATAAAGTTATTTCATGAAATGAAAACTTATTTATTTTTAAAAGTTTTTTTGGTGAAAAAATGGATAATGAGTAGTTTTGTCCACCTTATAATATATGGGTATGTTATGTAAGAGTTATGACATAAATATATGAAACTCTATTCCTTAAAATCTTAAAAAATTAAATTAAGTGAATTATCATATAAATTCTCTAAAATATGTAATTTTTAATGGGGGGTTGATTATAGTTGGTATTAGAGTAAGATTTAGATAACATTAGAGTTTAGTATAATGATAATGTAATACCATTAAAATATTTTACTTGATGGTCATGTTTAAATGATATATAATTTTAATATTAACATATTTACTTATATAAAATATGTTTTTTAGAATGGTTTACCTTATAGGAAACTGGAAGGATGTTGTAGGAAGGCACCAAGAGGATGATATCCTTTGAAAACAGTAACCTAAAATAGTTGAAATTATACCTGATTATTTTTCTATAATGATGGATTATTTGATGAAATCTATAAATGATGGTTGAATATATGATATAGATAATCCAAATACACCACATAGAAACATGATGATAGTTGAAAACTTTATGAAACAACACCCTCCAACATTTGATGGATATTTATACCCAGTGGTGGCCAATGGATGGATAAATTCCCTAAGAAATATATTTTAATTCATGGGTCTTCAAAAATAAAAGTGGTATTAATTTACATTTATTATTTACAAGGTGTAGCTGATCGATGGAAATATTTGGTTAAGAATACCAAAGAGAGATGAGATTGATTACAATGAATATGAAACATTTATGTATCTCTACATTGATAAATATTTCTCTAAGGTTATTCGAATTAGGATGGAGAAAATTTTTTTGAATTGAGGAAAAAGGATAAATATTTTATATATTCTGCTAAAGAAAATTTTACAAGATTGGGAAATTATGTATTTGATTTTATCAAGGATACTGATAGTAATATTAATCATCTTTACTCAGAGTTAAAACCAACAGAATGAAGGGAAACAACTTTCCATGAATTTAAAATCTTTTAGAAACTTGTTCGGTGTGCCATGAAGAAAGAAATGGAGTTATCCAATAATCATTTATTCCATGAAAATTATAATATAAATGGTTTGGATGGTAGGTAATGGGGAATCCTTCATTAAATAAATCTATAGGTAATAAAATTAAGTCCTCATGTCGTAATATGTGTAGTAAAAAGCATCATGGGAAATGTTTGGTATATTATGGAAAGTATTACTGGTGGATTATGTTTGTTCATAGGGCTCATGACTACAATGATAAGAGTCCTGAACAATTAAATAATGGGGTAACTGATATCCATCCATTGGTTATATGTTTTAGTTGTAATGAGTTGGTTCATTATGCTAATATGTGTCAAAAGTTAGTTTCTCAGGATGGAAATCATCAAGAACAAATGAATAAAGATGTGGAATATTTTGTAGTACTAAAATTGATGCAGATCCATCTAATTAAGTGTTGAAAACTATGATACTTATTTATTAAAATTATTCCAATACCTTTTTTGACTATAGATTTTTAAATTCATTCATTTCATATAAATTTGTAATAATAATGGTAATATAAAATAATGAATGTATGATAGAACATTTGGTAAAAACTTTGGGTTTAAATATTAATGAATCCAAGATTTATAGGAATCGTCTTAATATAATTAGTGGGATGGTCTTCCCAAAAAAATTGTTTAACATCCTATTGTAGAGTTCAATATTGTTTTGGGTATGGATTGGATTTTAGTTTACTATGATAAGATAAATTAAAGAGATAATTAAACATTATTCAATGATTTAATACCTTTGATAACCAACCAAGAAGCTGAGAAATTTATTGGATATCATAGTTAAAGTTACTCAGTAATGTTTTTTGAAATAAAAGAAACTATTCATATTAGTGATGTAATAGTAGTGAATGAATATATGGATATTTTTCTTGAGGATTTACCAGGTGTTATTCTTGATCCATAGGTTGATTTTATTATTGGATTAGTTCCTAATGATAATCCATTTTCAAAACCCCCTAATTGAATGAATCACTTAAAAATTTTAGAATTGAAAAAGAAATTATAGGAGTTTCAAGATAAATGTTTCATTCATCCTAGAACTTCACCATGAGGTTATCCTATTTTTTTAAGAAGATTATGGTCCTATGTGACTTTACATCTATTATAGATCCTTGAATAATATCATGATTATGAATAAGTATCATTTTTTTCACATATATGATTTGTTTGATCAACTCTATGGAGTGTAGTACTTTTCAAAGAACAATCTTTGGTTGGGGTACCATTAGTTGAAGGCGAAGAAGGAAGATATCCTAAAGATTATGTTTTAGACTAGATATGAGCATTATGAGTTTTTAGTTATTCCCATTAAGTTGTATAAGGAATTTGGTGTATTTATGGATATAATGAATAGAGTTCTCCATGAGTTTTTGGATATATTTGTGGTTGTGTTTATTAATGATATATCTATATATTCTAAAATTCATGAGGATCATGAAAAACACATAAGGATTATTTTTCAAATGTTATAAGAAAAGAAGATACATGGAAAATTTATTAAGTGTGAATTTTGGTTGTAATATATCCCTTTCCCTGGTCATATTTTTTCTAAAGATAATTTAGCTATTGACCCTTCTAAAACTAAATTTATTGAAGACAAAACAAGGCCTATCGATGCCATAGAGACTGATAGTTTTATTGGATTATAAGGTTACTACTAGTGGTTTTTTAAAATATTTCTTGTTTTTATATCCCACTGAATTAATTAACTCAAAAAAGAGTTAAATTAATCTTGATAAAAGAGTGATGATTTTTTTCATGAACTAAAATGATGATTTGTGAATTCTTTTGTTTTGGACTCTCCCTCTAGAAGTGGTGAAGTTTTCATCTACAATGATGCGTATTTAAAGGGAATTTGTTGTGTCTTGATATAGAATGGTCATGTAATTTCTTATTCTATACGTTAAATAAAACCTCATGGGTTAAATTATCCTACATATGATCTGGAATTAGATGCTATAATGTTTCTTAAAAAATTTAGAGTTATCATTTATATAGATACAAGTACAAAATATATACTAATCATAAAATTTTAAATTATATATTCACTTATAAAGGGTAAAACATGATACATAGAAGATGAATTTAAATAATTAAGGATTATGAATACACGATTAATTATCATCATGGAAAATGAAACAAAGTAGCTGATGCTTTGAGTAGTAAAAATAATGTCATATTAACCATGTTATGTTAGGAACATGACCCTTTGGTTAATGATTGGATGAATTTTGGAATAAAAGTTGTGGATGAAGGTACCTAAAATGGTTTTCTTGGTTTCAATATAATAATATCTTTTAGAAAGAATTAATCAAGTTAAAAAGGAAGATTGTGAGTTATAGGAAAATGTATAATTGGTTAAGAAGGTTATGTTTCCTAAATTGAATGTTGAAAAGGAAGGATTTGGAGATTTGGAGAGAGATTATGCATGCTTTGTGATTCTTATTTGAAGAGATAATTATTGAGTGAAGATCACATTTCCTCACTTTTCATTCGTCCTAGAAGAACTAGGATGTACATGGACCTTCAATAGTGTTACTGGAAGGATTTAATGAAAGGATATATTTTTGAAATTACCATGAAATGTTTGACTTGTTAATAGGTTAAAGAAGAATGATTTTTCTGAAAGGGATAATTCATAATTTTTTAGCACTAGAGTAGAAATGAAAAAATATATATATATGGATTTCATAGTGGGATTTCCAATGAATTCTTGAGGTAATAATTTGATATGGGTTATTATTTATTAATTAACTAATTCTGTGCATTTTATTCCCATTCTAGGTAATATGTATTTGGATAAAATTTCTCAATTGTATATTAAGTTGATAATAATGTTACCTAGAGTTCTTATTTCTATTGTATCTGATCATGATCCTAGATTCACTTCTAAGTTCTGGAAAGGACTTTAGAGTTTATTTGGTACTGAGTTAAATTTCAGTACTAATTTTTATCCCCAATCAGATGGATAGTCTGAATGAAAAATTCGGAACATGGAAAATACATTTTATCATGTTTAATGAATTACCAGGTATGTTGGTATAAACATCTTTCATCAGTTGATTTTTCTTATAATAATAGTTTTTTATTTCAGTATATAGACGGAACCTTTTGGGGAAATATATGGAAAGCGATGCCGGACTATAGATTTTTGGGATGAAGTAAGAGAAAGGAATTTTATAGGACAATAGTTGGATGGATAAATATTTGATAAGGTGAATATGATTAAATATTATATGAGGATGACTCAAAGATGATAGAATATTTATGCAGATTACCAAAGGAAGAATTTTTTTTGAGGTAGGTGATAATGTTTTTCTTAAAGAATGTAGCATCCCAGACCCAAATGCCACTCAAAAATTCCCCAATCCTGGTTTCCCACATGGCCTCAAGCACATCTCCCAAAGGTTATAGGCTTCTGACTAGTAGTGAGGACATAGTTGTGTCTTTGGGGAGACTATGTCCTCATCACTAGAGTGTAACACAATGGAATATCAAGTTAACATAATGCAATGAGGCAGTACATCTTTTAAGTAGGAAATTAAATATCATTTAAATATAATTGATCTTTTTTTATATCATATAGACTAAAATTACACCCCAAGGGTGGTTAAAAATGTGTAATAGGAAATTGAAACACCCCATGGGTGGTCTTGGTTGGGGAAAAAACCACCAACACATCTCAAAGAAACCTAAAAGATTGCCTATCAGGTCCTAAATAATTTAATTCAATTAAACATTTCAATTTTGGGGCCATGCTGGAATGTATGGTGGGTGGAATAATTAAAGTTAGGTCTATAAAGCACTAAAATAAACTGTAAAAGTATAGATCACCTTTCATAGCATGGTAATATAGTGATCTTCTAGTATCAACACCTGATTCGACTCAAATCAAGAGAAAAATTAAGAACATATGAAGAACATGAAATTAGGGAAAATTAGCTTTCACCTAAATAACACAACCAATATCTAGAAGAATCAAGAATGGAAAAAAGGAATAGAGTACTCACTGATGTAGAACCAATGAGATAAGTGGTGATTGAAGTAGAGATTAGATGGAGGATCTGGGTCAAATTATACCTAAAGGATCAAAAGAGCTCTTCCCAAGTGGCTATTGTCCAATGTGAAGGAGAATAAGAAATTAGGTTTGAGTATAAAGATTTAATAAGGGAAAAAATGTAATTTTATACAAAATATATTGGTCACATGATTTGGCCAAACTATGCTACAATCGTACATAGTTATCTATAGAGAATGGGCACCCGCATAGTTTCCTCGCATAGTTTGACTAACCATGAGGAAACCATGAAAAACTCCTCTATTAAAATTGAAGACCAACCCACACGAGCATGAACCTCCTATCGCATGGTTTCATCAAACCATGTGGGATCCTCATGCTCTCAGCACATGCCTCATATGGTTCATCAGACCATGGAACCTTCCCCACAAAGTTTGAACTAACCATGAACCAAGCTGATTGTCACCCCAAAACATGGGGTTTGGACACCAAACAAGCTCCAAACACATTTGATACCTCTATGACCTCAAAGGGAATTCACATTAGACCATATTTAAACATTAAAACTAAAAAATAAGGGATTTATACCTCATATGAAAACTCGGGTTCTTACAATATCCCCCCTAAATAAATCAATCCCTGAATTTCCCTCATAAGGGTGGCCAAGATTAGTCTAAGGAGAACTCCAGTCACTTAGCACATACATAAAAATTCCGCTCCCATGTATTGTCCTATAAATGGACATACTTACATAGCACCCATACTTGAGGAATTGACCCGCCTCAAAGAACCTACATTCTCATTTCAATGATACAAATTAGATGGTCCTAAACGGACACATCAACCAGTAACTCAACCTCCTCAGGATGAAAATCACGAGAAAGTTCTGAGTGATAGAAGCAAAATTGAGATACATGTAATACATCATGTATGGATCAATACCTCTATGGTAACTACAACTGAAAGGCTATCAAACCGAATCTCTCCAGAATCTCAAACCACCCGATCTGTTGTGGCAAAAGATTACCCTGTTTCTTGATTCTCCTATGTCCTAAACTTGGTGAAACACATAAGAAAACCTGATCCCAGAACTCAAACTCCAGAGGTTTTCTATGGAGACCATCATATGATTTTTGATGATACTGCACTATATCCATACACTTTTGTATTAACTAATCCTAATCCGTGGAATCCTGAACAAGATTAGGTCGAAGCATATCGGCCTATCCTACCTCTATCCAATACTGAATTAATTGTAATGGACTACCATACAAAGCATCATAAAGATCCACTTTAATAGTATCTTGAAATATATTATTGTAGGTGAATTCAACCAAGGGTATATGATTCTCCCAAGATCCCTAGAAATCTAGGGTACATGCTCGCCACCTATACTCAAGCACCTAAATCGTGTTCTCATACTGACCATCTATCTGTGGGTTGTATGATATTCTTAGAAGAACCTATTTAACCAACACCCTATGTATCCCTTTCCAAAACTATGAATTAAACCAAGCATCCTTGTTTGAAACGATAGCATTTGGGACCCCATGAAGTCATACTATCTCAGGAATATATAACCTCGTTAGCTCATCTACTAAAAAGGCCTCCTTGATAGGTTGGAAATGAGAATGTTTCATGAGCCTTTCAACAACAACCCATAAAACATTATTAAATTGAGGAAACCGTGATAAAACTATCACAAAACCCATCATGACATCATTCCATTTCCACTTGAGAATGGGAAACTACTATAAGAGTGTGTCTAGTCATTGGTGTTCCGTCTTCACCTGCTGAAAGATGGGAAACATCATGAAAAACTATCTACATCTCTTTTCATACCCGATCGATAGCTCTAGAGATCTTGATCACATCTGAGGTCATATCAGCGACCTCACCATAAAGGAATGATCAAACCTTGATAGACCAAATAGAAATAGGTCACACAAGATTTCTAGGAAGACACTTCCTACCCTTAGACCACACCTGCCTTAACCCGACGACATGTTTTAAACAGGTTCCATTTGATCATACACATGAACTAGAAGGAAGAAAATGTCAAGACACTATGGAAATATTTTCTCAAAAATGTCCATCTTAGATGGCCTATTTATTACAAGATGAACCACAACGCCTTTTCCCAAGGCACCACATGTTCAAAACAATCACATTCATCGAATCCCATGCCTGAATTATGGTAATGTTCCATGGTCAAACCATCTCCTGATCATTTAAATAGTCATTCCATAGCATGAAAAGGGTGTAGTCCAGTTCTATCCCACCAAAATAGTTAACATTTTAAACATTACCTCTGAGCCTAACTACAAGTCCGGGGTAACCTTGAATTTGTTAAAATGGTGCCAAGGAACTAAACCATGGTATTCTATACTCCAAGTATATAAGTGAGATATTGAAATAGGGCCACAACATCCAAAATATAACATCGACTAAGCCTAGAGTGGCATCCTCCTGATAGTCACTTCAAAAAAACAACAACAACTGATGTCCAAGAGTCCATCTAATGAGTTCCTACATGAGAACCCAAGCGTAACTTTGGATTAATTAAGATCTTTTAAAAAACCACACATCTAGCCTGTGACTTTGATAAAGAACTATTTTTAAGCCTAATAATTTTTAAATTTTATCAAAGCATAAGACTAATTCTCTCTCAGTGCATCAATGAAGACATCAAGATATGGGACATGCTTGTTGCTAAAAAAGAGCACACTAAGAGGATACCAAATATTTCTAAGAATATTATTCTAACCATTATTGGTTTAATTCCTTTGAAATAATATAAGATTCACTTGCTGACACACTATCATTAACCGATCACACACATTTACCACCTGAGGCATCCCATGATCATTCAAGACTTACCACTGATGTCTATCAATTACTAATGGTATTCTTCAAGGGTTGAATACCTTTTCAAATACATTAATGTTGTGATTACGAGAAAGCACTAACACATACACTAGAACTGATGTGATGCTCCCCACCTCAGGAGTGTCATAGTCATCAAAAGAAGATATAACCAACCACTCATAAGAACACTAGATCAAATTCAATATAAACTCACGTATGACACTCCTCTGAGTCACAATCACAACATCAAGGCATTTGGAATGAAAAGTAAAAACAACCTGAATGGAATGTCAAAAAACCCAATTCTCTTGGATTCCATCTTGAGAATTGAGAAAAATTTGATTCCTATAACTCCCCAGTCACTCTACTCCAGGGATGGCCTGAGAACATACTCAATAGCACAAGGCTCAACAATTCAACCGAACTCAACTAGTTCATTACAAAACTTAGCATCTCAATGGGTACTACGTATATCAATGAAAACCATCCCAAAGTAATAGAATTAAGACGACACATCCTCAATACTTTCTATTGGCTATCCAATATATATATCCATGTATCAGGTGGTATGTGGAAGAGATTTAGTCTAGAGTCATATTGACTCATATGAACTTTAACTGGGATGATGATGTACTAGGTCATCCATCCCTAAAAAAGAAGATAGGGTTACAAGACTTACTACGTGGCCGACCATGTCCAAGACATGTATAACCTTCTAAAACTGAGCATTACCTGATTCTCATCCCCAAAACAAGAGTCAATGGTACCATGAACTCCCATCCGAACAAGTGTATAATTTAGAATCCATGAGTCCTACTTGGGACTTGAAACCTAAACGAAACCAAAACGTCAGAAACTCAAAATATTTAGACAGACATTTAAACTCTATGGGTTCTACCTAACTTGGTCACCCCCTTAAAAAACATAAAGCATAGACCCATAATGTGGTAATTTCTACAAAAGTCACTAGGATTAAGAGCCTATCACTTAAGAAACTATTAAAAAGGAAAAAACCAATGGAAAATTCTCATGTTTCTATTCTAAGTCAACCCAAAGAGATGTTTAAACTACCATTACACGAGGGTTAAACATAGGAAACCAATTATAATTCCATTTTAAGGTCATTCAATTAGTTTCAATTTAATATTTACTCATTTAAAAGATTTAAAATAGATAATCAAGTACCATTTACATAAAAAAACCACTTGGCAATTGATTTAATAAATAGCTTAAGGAAAAAAAGAAATTTTTATCAAATTTCCTTTTTAAATATTAAACATTTATTGATAACTCTTCATAATTAGAAAATTTATCATAAAAGTTCGTTTAAAATGATAAGGAGACTTATGAGGTTCCCATTTACACCAACCTGGGTTCATTAGAATGAAACCCAATAGTAGTTATTTAAGTAAAAAGGTTATAAATACTCATAATTGGTCTTCCCAAAAGAAACATACCCCAACTTACCTACTTGGTCCAATTATACATTTTTGAATCCAATCACATGATCTCCATGCTCGTGTGATAGAGGTTTAATATTTAATAAGGAAACCAACTCATTTTAGACCAAAATTAACCATCTTTTACATTTACAACCATTTCAAGATATATCACAAGACCACATATATAAAGATCAGTCATATGAGTGGCCATTTAACAATCTATAAAGTACCCATATGCTTCACAGGAAGGCATTTGAATCCCATTACTAGAAATCATTTCAATTTCACTTGAACAGATATATTCATTTTCTTTTGATTTCATTTTTTCATTTTAATCAATACTCATTTATCATTATACAAAAATTCACTTCAAACTGGTTGAACCAAATGGTTCACCAAATTCTGATCCATGATGGCCCATACACTTCATGAACTAAAGTCTTGTGTCCACATAATTCACAACATAACATGTTCTAGAATTCCTATCACAATAGTAGGAAACAAGTAATGCATCCTAAATGACATGGAATATGCATGACATGTGAATCCATACAAGACTATAATGATGCATGAGATGGAATACACTCATATAATCAAGTTTCAACAAAATAAACCCAAAACCGTATCAATAAAAACATAATAATTCAATTGAATCAACCAATAGTGGAATCAAATCAACTATAATAGTCAAAATATAGAAAACAACAATTTAATTCGAAGAAATTTGGATTTTCCCTATATGTGGGTTAGATATGACCAAGCACAACTAATTACTGAATTTCACTCCCTTACTATCCCTTTATATTTTCACCAAATAATAAACCATAAAAAGAAAGGCTCTGATACCACTTTTTAACCTCCCAAACCCATATGCCACTCAACACTACCTTGAGATTGATTAGCCACAAGGCCTATTGCGCATCTACCGAAATAATAGAGGCTTCTGACTAGTAGTGAGGGCCTAGGTGTGTCTATGGGGAGACTATTACCTCATCAATAGAGTATAGAATAGCGAAATAAAAATTACATACAAGTATTGGATGAGGAATAATAATTATAAAATAAGTAAACAACTAAATAT
Source organism: Viscum album (assembly GCA_963277665.1). NCBI lineage: Eukaryota > Viridiplantae > Streptophyta > Magnoliopsida > Santalales > Viscaceae > Viscum > Viscum album. The sequence goes on from OY728155.1 coordinate 709,905,997, forward strand.
TGATAAAAAAATAGATAATTCATTTCATATAAAAAATGAAGATACATATTATGTGTCTAAGAAAGTATCCAAAACAAGTATAGAACAGTGAAATACAATACATGAATCCAAACCATCAAAAATACCAAAAGTGCTATCCCCAAATAGCATCACAAGCCTAAGCTTGGTCCAATACTCCCCTACTTAATGGCATGGAATAAAAATAAGCATCAAACTATGGGTGCTTTCTCCGGTCCCTACCTGTATCCAAATAGTCTGTTTGAGTACCAAATGGTGGCCTGAACATAGTGTGAGATAAAATCCTAGTAGGTAACCACCCAAAGACCTATACAATTCTAGGCTGCGTAGTATAATGAGGTAATTAGTGTGCAAGTAAAACATGAAAGTAGTAAATAGATATAAAGTGCTCATGGAATGTATACTACATATAAAGTAATACTGAAATATCCTCTCAAGGATCCCTACAAAATATGGTCAATCTTCTATACAAGAAAACAATATGTAAAGAGTGTAAGAACCATGGCCTTTTCATACAACCCATAAAACGATATCAACCATGGACATTTTGTACAACCCAAAGTTTCAAGACATCCATAAAAACCAAGCATAACATATTTCTCATGGACCTTCCATATAATCAAAGTGTCAAACCATGAAGGGATGGATCCAAGGTGTAGAAGACCAAGGAATCCTTATCAAGTCCCTGGAGCATCTCGTTGGAAAATCAGTTATGAACTGGTTGGAGTATTTAGGATCATGTTAAACGAAAATGTCCTACATGATTCCAAGAAAGCTATATCCAGGGGGTAGCAAGGCCTAAAGCATCCCATGGAATGAAAACCCATGGTATATACTCTTTACATGGAATCCACTACCACATCATGATCCAATGAATAACACCCATGAAATCTAAATGAAATCAAGTCCCTTGGAATACGAACCAAGGAATACAATACCATTTCAAATACATATCTTCTCATTCATCAATCAACTCCATTAACATTCCATAAACTACTTCAAAATACCCTTTAACAGTGCTAGAAATGGTCTTTTCTAGTGATATAAAAGCACTGAAAATGTCAGCGACGTTAAAAGACCAATACTTTTATCAACACTTTTAAAAGTAGTGATAAAGGTATCATTTATCATCGATTTTATTTAGAACTGCAAAATAACCCTTTATCAGGGATTTTATAAGTGTTGATAAAGGACTTTTTTATCAGTGTTGTGGAAGCACTGATAAAGTATACATTTATCACTGCTTTTAGAAGCACTGATAAATGATTCCATTATTAGTTCTTTTAAAAGAGATGATAAAAGTTTTCTTTATCATTGCTTTTAAAAGTGATGATAAAGGGCCATACTTCAATGTACTATAACGACACACTATAGAACCAAAAACACTAGAAACACACCAAAAACACACCAGAAACACAAAAAATATCAACTAAAACAAGTCCCAATATAGAATTTAAATGAAATTAAATTTACAAAAAAAATACTAGAAAAAATACTATATTATAATCATTTAAAACATTGGTTTATACAATTACATAAATGAAAATTATTACATGCATTAAAAAACAATCCTAATGGTAAATGTTACCATGATTTCCATTGAATTTCTTTATCGAACTGCCAACACTGGATGAGTAGCTTCAAAAAAACCATATCAACTTGAAAAAAATAATCCACCTGTATAAGAAAACAATTGTTATGAGTAATAATAAAATGGAATAAATTAAACATAAATATAGAATAATATATTAATTATATGGACAATGATTTTACTGTGAAAATATAAAGATTAATTTTTTAATTGAGTAGAGGTAGTGGAGTTTCTCTTCCAACAAAGATAATGGAGAGAACTTGAAATAAAGTGATAAATGTAACACTATAGGGGTGAAAAGGTTATGAGGGATAAGAATCATAGAAGTTGGACAGGGAAACCCGAACCAAACAAAACAATCCACCTATATAAGAAATAAATTATCACATGAGTAATACTAAAAAGAAATAAATTAAACTTAAATATGAAACAATGAATTAATTATATGGACACTGATTTTACTATGAAAACATTAAGCTTAACTCTGTGATTGAGTAGAGATATCATCTTTATTCTTCCTAAAAAATAATGAAACATGGAAATAAATCTTCTATAATAAAAGAACTCTACAATGAAAAATGAAAATTAAATCAACATTTCATTATATAATTTTTATATAAAATAGAGAAAGTATATCGTAAAATTAACTTTACATATTTTCAAAGGGTTTCTTTGGTCCAGATATAATCTAATAAAAAAACTAAGGATTATCTGTGCACTTTACTACTATTGGTTAACTACCACTTAGAATAGCATCTGACATGAACTTCCTACCTAGAATCCCTATGACGCTCTCATCCCACACATGATCTCCACAATATCTATCATATCACCATTCAACATTCACTCTTCCTTCTCTTCTTGCACCCATTTACTACTTTGTAAAGATGCATGATGTATGTAGTTGCATGAATAAATTAAATGGGTGCTGGAAGAGAAGGAAAATAGAATAATGAATGGTGATATGATATAGATGGTGGGGAGCATGTGTGAGATGAGAGAATCATGGGGGTGTTGGGTAGGATGTTAAGATCAGATGCTATGATAAGTGGTAGTTAACCAATTGTAGTGAAGTGCATGGAGAATGATTAGTTTTGTTATTAAATTTGTGAGTAATGAACATCCAATCCATGTTTGGCATTCATTGATCAATGGATCCAAATATTAATATATATTCTTCCAAAAAACTACATTATTAGAAACAAAAACAGACATGATCAAAATACAAAATATAAATGAACACACACACAAGACACAAAGAACAATTTCTACAAAATAGAAATCTCCAAACAAGCACGATAGAAAGAGAGGAACTAATTCATGGAATGATAATCATTTAAAGGTTCACATTAAAAAAACAAAACCATTTGAACTATGAAAGGATAATTTTTTCAGACATTTATAAAAAATATAAACTTACAACGACCATAAAACAAAAGCGAGGTAACTCAAAATGTCTTCACCCCAACATGGGAGAAAAAAACTAATCCAATGTGTTTATGATTCTTTCACAATAACTCATCTAAAAATGACTCTTCCACTAACTTTTCAAAATGAAGATCCTTGGAGAAGAGGAATTTCTACTTGATCTTTGGATGAAGACACCCAATGAAAAGAGAATATTTCAACTGATCCTGTGAAAACACCTCTAGAAAAAAGGAAAACCATTATTTAGAGTGTTCAACATAAGCCATCACCATCCACTAAACTTACTGGAAACTCATGAGCCCTTCCTTTTTCTTTGTCTTAACATCCTAATTTATAAAATATCAAAAAAACAGGGACTTAAAATCTTCCCACATCATCCCAAATTCCATCCTTAGTGGGAAAAAACTCCCTTTCTTACAAAGATGGACCCCAAAGCAAACCTAGAACAATACAGACTTTAACATCATTGGGAGTTCCAAAAACTATGAAGACATGTTCAAATTCCTCAAGCCACTTCACTACCTATAACGAACCTCAATTTCCATGGAAGATGTGTAGAAACTGAAGAGAACCAGAAATAGGGTGAGACCCACTAGAAACTTCAGGGACCTTTCTGGACTACATATTATGAATAACACAAAAATCATAAAATTAGGTTCAGAATCAATTTAAAACATAATTGAAAGGAACATATAGGGCCAAAACAACTGGCTCACAAGCCAAGTTACATAAAAAATCAAGAATTATCTCTTTGTAAACCACTATTTCATTTCAATTTCAAAGAACCTTCTTCTAAGGCTACTTTTGACAACATAATAACCCACATTTTTAAAGAAAATACAATTCTAGAAGTCAATTTTCCCCATTCCAAAAACCATTTCAGAAAACAAAGCCAAGATGATCCAAAAAATAGAGCATTCACATTGGCCACAATGGATGAGGAATGAGTCAAACCCCCACTAATTAAATATTTATCATGAAATACTTTACATAGTGGAAAATAATCATCTCTCTTCATGATTCCATGATGTTAAAATGCACCTATTCATCCTAGTAGAAATATATTAAACTACATAATGTCTCTCGTCCTATTTTCAAGATGTTAAACTACACAAATTAATCTTGGTAGTAAGGTGTTAAGCTACACACTGTATCTCATCCTAGTTGTATGATGATAAACTACACAAATTAATTCTAGAAGAAAGACATTAAACTTCAAAAAATTTCTTGTCCTGGTTCCATGACATTAAACAAAAAAAATTCATCCTGGAAGTAGGAAGTTAAATTTCACAACATCTCTCATCCTGGTTTAATGAAGTTAAACTACATATATTCATCTTTTCAATAAGGCATTAAAATTCAAAGAGGAGTCACACCACTAGTGATGAGGAAATGATATGTTGGGTTTGTCATGGTTAAAAACAACGCAAAAAATGAAAAACTTGGAACCCAAAAGATCAATCAACAATATAAGAAAAGTAGAAAATAACATACATTGGATTCTATCTTTCATTCGTTCAGTGGATCATAGTGGATTCGCACCAACAGTAGAGGAGTTCAGTGAGAGCTTCAGAATTGCGATGAGTGAGTACTGGTTAGGGTTCTTTTAAATAGATTGGGGACACTTTTAACATTGCTTTTAGAAAAGTGCTGATAAAGATCCCTTTATCAGTGTTAAATTGACAAGCTCTGATAAAAGTGATCTTTATCAGTGCTAAAAAAGCATTGATAAAAACATCTTTATCAATGCTAATATTTTAGCACTTATTAAAATTCTTTTTAACAATGTATTAGCACTAATAATGGATTTATTTAAATAAAATTATTATAATTTTCTGATTATCAAATATATATAATTAATTATTTATAATTATATAAATACTTATTTAAAAAATAATAATTATTTATTTATAATAATTATAAATATATAAATTTATAATTATATTAAATATACAATTGTAAATATATATATTTATAAATACTTGTTTATAATTATTTATTTACAAATATATTTTTAACATTATTGGTGGATATATAATCATAAATACATGAATTTTAAAAATGAGTGAAATTGAAAAATTAAAAATGAGTGCACTATAAAAATATTGAAAAAAGGGATAAGTTTTATTAATTAAATATAAATTATTAAAAAATGTATATATATATATATTGAAGTATGGATGAATACATATTAAAAATACTAAAACATAATAAATAAATATATATAAATAAATAATAGAAAATGATCAAATTCAAAAATAAAATAAAATAAAAATATTAAAAATGAGTCCCCTAAATGTAATAGTATTAAAAATAAATAAATAAAATTGACCAATTAAACACATAATATATTAAATGTATCATATTTACAATGAAATTCTAAAATATACTGAAATTTGAATAAATTATATAAATATTAGGTATATGTGTTTCTATATATTGTGTAAACATATTTGTGTGTGCATTTTCATATAAAATACATTAATTATATATATATATATGAAATCAATTTTACACACGAAATTTGATATATGTTAAATTGAAAAATCAAACAACCTTAAAAATGAATAAGACAATATTATGTTATTAATTAACATTTTATTCATTTTATATATATTTATATTTAGTATATATTAATTATTACTATTTATAATTGATATATATATATATATATATTATACTTATTAATTTTTATTAATAATTTTTTCATTAATAAAATTTATATAATTTTGTAATTTATTCATTTTTAATTTTTTTGTTTAATTTTATATTCATTTATATATCTAAATTTAATATATACTATTTATAAATATTTATAATATATATATATATTTGTTAAATTTATTCATTTTTATCAATAATTATTCAATTAATAAAATATTTAATTTTTTTCTCAATTTTCTCATTTAAAATTTTTATTTTCTTAATTCTTTCATTTTATTCATTTTAAATATCTATATATTTAATATATTATATTAATTAAAATTTAAAATTTATATATATGTTTATTCATTTTTAACAATAATTATTTACTTAATGAAATTGTAATTTTTTTTAAATTTTTTTTAAACCTTTATCAGCGTTAATAAAGCGCTAATAAAGGTCAACGTTTATTAGTGCTTCATTATTAGTACTCATAAAGGCTAACTTTTATTATAACTAAAAAGAAAGAACTGATAAAGGGTAACCTTTATCCGTGCTAAAATAAACCACTAATTAAGGTGAACTTTTATCAATGCAAAAAAAAAATGCACTGATAAAGGGTAACCTTTATCAGTGCTTTTATTTAGTGATGATAAATATGAAATTTTTCAATCCATTTTTATAGTGCTAATAAATGATGGCACTGTTAAAGGCCAGTTTTTCATACTATATGAGTGTACCCACTCATATAACCATTCAGAATTCAAATTGAAACACAACTAATGATTATACCAACTCATTGTTCACAAATCACATTTAAGCATATCACATTAGTCTACCCACTAATTTACACATTTTCTAAATAAACAATTTTAGAAATTAAAGTTCAATATAAACTATTTTATCAAGAATCACATGAGATGGGAGGAAACACATCTCCTAACAATCCATATATTCAATTAAAGCATAGAATATCAAGTTAACATAAAGCAAGAAGGCATTGCATATCCTAAGAAAGAAATTAAATGTCATCTAAATATAATTGATCTCCCTTTATCTTGGAAAGACTAAAATCACACCCTGTCTGTGGTTCAACATGTCTCATAGGAAATAGGAATACCCCATGGTCAACCTTGGTTGGAGAAATAACCACTAAAACATATCAAGGGCACTTAAGGGATTTCTTATGAGGTCCCAAATCATTTAATTCAATTAATAATTTCAATTTCAGGTTCGCAACAGAAAGTATAGTTGGAATCATAGTGGACGATAGGTCTATAAATCACCAAAATTAAAGAGAAAAGTATAGATCACCTATCATAGTTTTGTAGTAGAGTGCTCTCCCAATATCTGTTCTTGATTCGACATAGATCAGGAGAAAAATAAAAAATGGACAAAGAACCCAGAATTAGTGAAAATTAGCTTGAACTTAACTAATGTATCCAATATCCAAAAGAATGAAGAACAAATAAAAAGTAATTGAGTAATCCCCAATATAGATCCAACAATATAAGAGACACTTGAAACAAAGATTAGGTGGAAGATCAAGGCCAAATGCTACCTGAAGGATCAAAGGAGCTCTTCACAAGTGGTTAATATCCAACTTGAAGGAGAAGAAGAAATTAGGTTTGAGTTTAAATATTTAAATGTTAAAAAAATTTAATTTTAACCAAAATATATAGGTTCCATGGTTTGGCCACATGGATTGGCTAAACCGTGCGCCGACCATGCACGCTTAGCTATAGGGAAGGGGCACTTGCCCGATTTCCTCTCACAGTTTGATTAGCCATGATAAAACCATGAAGAACTCCTCTGTTAAAATTGTAAACCAACCTGTATGTGTTTTCACCTCATCTTCCATGGTTTCATAGAATAGTGTGGGATCCTCCTACTCTTTTCTGAGGCCTCATATAGTTTTTCAAACCATGAAGCCTACCCCATACGGTTTTAACTCACCGTGTGCCTAGATTATTTTCACCCGAAAACTTGGGTTATGATCTCCTAATAATTATATGACACCCCAAATACCTCCATGACCTCTAAGGGCATTCAAATTATTCTATATTTACGTAGTCAAACAGAAAAAGAAGGGATTTGTGCCTCATACAAAAACTCAAGTTCTTACAAAGAATCTCCTTGGAAAATTTTTATGAATTTTTGTAATATGGGGATGCTAAGTCCAACATTAATTAGGCCGTATAAAACATTGGAGAAGTTGGATAAATTTATTAATGTGTATCCTTGCCTCTAATTTTATCCTAGGTATACAACATTTTTCATGTTTCTTTGTTACGAAAGTATTTGACGGATTCATCTCTTATTTTGATCCCTGATGTAGTTCAGTTAGAAGTTAACATTTCATATAAGGAATATATTGTTTATATTATTGAAAAAATATTTTAGGTGTTAATAAATACGGTGATTCAATTGTTAAGGTTTCTTTGGAAAAACTATATAGCTGAATAAGCAACATGGGATTCTGAAAATGGTATGAGGGAAAGGTGTACCCACTTGTTTAATAAGTGAATAAAATTGTGGGAATGTAATTTCCAAAATGGATAATAATGTAACAACCTAGGTAATTGTAGAATAAATCATTTTATATTTATATCATTCATGAATTAGATAGTTATATTAATTATAAAAATATTAATTATTTTTTAAATAAAAAGGAAATAATTGTCTTTGACTGTGTCCTTATAATGTGTTATATAAAAGTTAAATTTTCAAATTATAGAATTTTAATTTTTTAAATTAATTTCATTTTAGAAATTAACTTGTCAAAATTATCTCAAGTTCAATTTTTAATAATAAGATTAATTTTTATTGAATAGTAAAAAATACAGATTTTGTTATTGAAAAGTGTATTTGTTTTCAAGTATTTACAAAGTAAAATTATATTTTTTATGAGTTTTAAAATTTAACAATTTATTTTTGATTTAAAATAATCTTATAATTTTTTAAAATGTACTTCAAAATTGATTTTAGTATAAAAATATATTTACATTAAAAGGGTATTTTTTTGTAAAACTATTTTTATCAAGTTTTACTAGTTTAATTTTAAATTAACATTTTCCACTTATTTGAATTGAAACTTAAAAAATGGATTTCATATTTGGAATTAGTGGGTATAAATTTATTAAATATTTCCCTTTTATTCTTGGTCAATATAAATAGCATTCTAAGTAATTTTGTTACTATGGTAAAGGGAAAACTGGGTAATTAAAGTTTAAAATAAATTGAAAAGAACTAAAAATTACCCTAAAACTTACGTAAATTTTATTGGATGAGTATATATCATCTAAATTCATCCAAATTTCATTTTTTTAATTTTTTTATATTTTTAGGTTATTATAACCTCTATAATATTTTAATCAATGAAATGAAAAAATGTTACACACTTGTTTTTTATAAGTATAATATTTTTAACATGTGAATAACTAGAGGATTTATTAATTTATAAATAGTATTTTGAAATAAAAATTATTTATCTTCATCATGAAAGTTTATTTTAAATTTTACTTAATAAATAATTACCATAAATTATTATACAAAGTTGACGCTGTAATTTTTAAAAATCAAATAAATGATAGTTAAAATATTAAAATAAATATTATTTGGGATAATTTATTTGATTAATGAATATTATCGATGAATATATTAGGTTAGGGATGTAGTAAAATATTTTTTTGAATTTGATTTTTTATATTGATGTTATTAAAGTCAAATTAACGAATAGTTCTAAAAGTTGACATTAATGATATTTTACTATTAATAACATTCTATTAAATGATATAAAGTTCTAAAAAATATTATATTCCAAAAATTGATGAGGTTATTTTTTATAATATCTACCATGGTCCATTTATTGACTATTTTTCTATTTATAGTAACTACTATGACCCCTAATGTGTGAAAAATATTGTTTTCCCGGTAAGTGTGGAAAGGGTTGATGAAGGGTTAAAAAGATATGGAACAAAATGTGTTCCAATCATTTCTAAATTTTATTAAAAGAGATTATTTTGAATCAAACTCATATTATGTTATAATTTTATCAATTTAAATCTATTTTTATATAAATATTAATTTATATTAATCTAATATTTTATGAATTTTTAAGAGTACCCCTCCTCTATCTTATATAAGGGAACCTATTTTTTTCATTTTATCACACTTAAAAAACCTTTTATTTTTGGAAAATCCATGCAAAAATAACTTCCTTAAATAACTCCTCATATCCTATGTGATTTTATTTGATGATAAAACAAATGTATCACTGATTTTGTTGTAAACATTAAGAGATTTCTGAAGAATAGAAAGATAATGAATATACATGATGATCTAGACTCGGGGTAAGGGACACTTTAACTTAAAACCTCATTTTAAATGTTATAATGATTTATTTTACAAATCATTCACTTCCATATATAGGTTTTTCAAATTATTATATGAATTTATTTCTATGGATATTAAATAAGTATAAATCGAATTTTATTTTTCTTTCTATCAAAGGTTTTAAAAATGGAATATATTTATGGAATGTTTGACTTTATTTAAAAAATAAAAAGAGGTATGTTCTACTTTAATGCATACAGTGAGAAATAAATTCTCTACTTCCATAACCGTTATTTTATGTTTTGATTCCTTTACAAGATTTAACATTTTCTTCAAAGAAAAACCACTTTTACTTTTTTTGGGTATTTTGGTATTGAAATGGGGTTTTAAAAGAAAAGGATTTTTTGATATTTGAAAGTGTTTTTCACATGGATTTAAAAGAGTTTTTCAAGGGTTTTATTCATCATATAATCCTTGTAAATTTTATAAGAAGGGTTTATCCTCATTATAGCTCATGGGTTATCATGATACAACTTATATGATGGCATGAGCCCCATTATAGCTCATGGGTGAGCCTGATATAGCTTATATTATAGGTGAAACTAGATAGTGCTCCAATAAATTGGGTAATGATTATGTTCTCTATATAATTATATTGGAAGTTGGAAATATGGTTATTCTAATTATAAGGGTTTTATAAGGTTTTTAAGTTGATGATGTCCCAACTCACTTACATGACTTTTATATGCTTACTAATGGGGTTTTATGGAAATAGTTTGATTTCAAGAGGTAAGATAATTATCTTCTTAAAGGAAGAATGATGCTCTTTTTGGATAAAAGGAACATTTTTATGAAAAGGTTATTCATTGGTTTTTATGTTTTTCATTTGACTAAAACATTTTTCGTTTTATATTCCTTACTGAGCTATTTTTCTCATACTATGTTTTAAAATGTTTTCACAGGTATATAATGATAAGTAGGGATAAGGATGAGTCCATGATCAAATTTATGAAGACATAACTTGAAAAGGAAACATGTGTAATTTTAAAACTTTAGTTTTATCGAGAAAATTATTATTGAGTAGAATTTTTCACTCTTTAATAGATGGTACTATTTCATAATAGTTTTGAATTAACTCCTAAAACTCTAAACCTAATATATCCTCATAAATTGATGTAAGTCACTTGAATATCTAATTTTTAAGGTGAGGTCCTTATAATTCCTCTTGTTTTTGTGATTTTTTTACAAGTGTTTAATAGATAAATATTTACTGGATTACTTACTTAGTATTTGTGGGATCATTATTAGGATTCACAATATTGTTCTTTATCCATAATTATGTTCTCATTTTTTTAATGTTAAAGCTTTATATTTATATAAGGGATTAAAACATTATCCTTTATTTTATAATCTGATGTGGGATTATCATTATTATGTTTCTAAATATTAAATTTCGTATATTAAATAAAATAATATAATAATCAAGATTTAATGAATCATATGATATTTAAACAGTTATGTTTTACTTGCAATATTGTCTGTTATTCTTGATATTTCCTCTTGTGATTTTATAGATATTGTGAAATATTGATGATTTTATTATATATACACTATTTATATATTTTTTATGATTTAAATTGGATAAAAAATGTAATTATATAAATTATATGGAAGATGAAAATGATATATATATTGTGTTTAGCACTATTAAATGGAAATTTCATAAACTAATAAAGTGTTTGTTGAGAATGTTTATTGGATAAATATAGCTATATTTAGAAGTTCATTTCTAGGTACCTTATTTTATGAAACATGATCATAATAAATTAGTTAATCAAGTTGGTAAAGAATGATAATGTTTTATAGGATTATTAACCAATGCTCGAATACCCTAAAACCATGTTTGAAATAATGTTTCTTACTTTAAATGATGCATCCTTGAATACCCATGATAGTTATTAGTAATGAAATTATGATTTTCCTCCATTTATAAATCTTTAATTATAGATTCCTTTCAATAAATTTACATTAAATATGGAATGGTTGGATTATTTGGAGATGTTTGTGTTTCTTTTTTCAGCTGTTGTAGTGGTTTGATGATGATTATGGTGTAGATTTTGGGAATGGTTGATGAAGATGATGTAAATATGGTTGGATTATGTTTGGAACCCTACATGGTTTATATTTTCTTATTTATTATAAAATATAACTATTTTCGCTCTATAAATTTCTTTTTTCTATATGATTGAATATTTGTCATTATATAGGTTTGATTTAGTCATTGAATTACTCTAATTAAGAAATGATAAGGAATTAAAAATGAACTAACAAGAATTAGTGTTTATGAAAAAGTTTATATATTAAATGGGAACCATGAATTAGTGGTGGTGATGAATGAAAATTACCTAGACATGAAATCTATAATTTAAATGTTGATTATAAAAGAAAATTGGGTTTTTATGGATATAAAATTGTTTAACCTTAATTAATGATGAGTAGTTTTGAATTATTTGGAATTGACTTATATTGAAGAAATAAGAATAGTATTGCACCTTGATTCTTAATTTATAAGAACATTATCTCTCTAGTCCATAGAAATGGTAGTTAGTTTGGATTGTGGTACATATTTTATAGTTAATGTATAGGGTATTATAGTTTCCTAATGAATGGTTATGTAAAATATTATAATTGTGTTATGTTATCTCTTACGCTACACCAGCTAAGTGGGCAGGGGATACTAATACCAAAACTATCCTTGATTTCTAAGTGTTATTCCAACATCTAGGTTGTCGATGATATATATGGATGATTATCCCCCATATCATTCTCTCTCTTCTAGTCATAACATAGTATTTGGGCACATTTAGGCTTTGGTGGATTACGGTATAGGTTATGTGATCATACAACCAATAATTGAACTTATTTATGACATTCATGTATATATGGGTTGTAAAAACATAAGTTTGTAACATATACTTGTATCAGGTTGCAATGTCCTATGGTTATTATATGTGTACTTCCATATATATTATGATGAATTAAGGTAATATGTATATTTAGATAGGCAGTGATGGATCATGGTTACTATGTGACTATGGGGATTTTATGATGATGTGGTTGTGATATGTTTTCATGATATGTAGTATGATATGGGGATGTAGATGCCATTTTTTTCATAGATTTGTGGCCTGAATTTTGGAGGGTATGTGAGAACTAAGACATGAGTCCTTTTGGGTTTAGGGTGACTGGTTTAGTGGGTATGTAGAAGCAAGGTACCTTTCTTCTATATATGTGATATTTTTATTACGTCACCAACTATTTTGTTACATTTATTGAGAGAGCCTTGGTGAGGATGGGAATGTGGTTCACCTAATTTAGTTAATGGGTTGATTTCCTCTATATATTCATTGGGGATTTAGAACTCTTGTTCCACATTTTTCCATGGGGTTTTTGGGATGATCCTACTATGTATACACGTGTTTTCACCAATACACACACACACACACATCAGATCTATATGAGTGATTAGGATATTTATATGGATGTTTCTATGTCATGGAGGTTATTTATGATTTTATGGTGTTCATGGCCTCTCCCTAGGAATTTTTTGGGGTATATTATCATTTTAGTTTTACATTGTATGACATGTATTGGGATTTTTTATTTATGTTATCAAGTATATTGGTGGATTATTTATTCATTTTACTAAGAATTATAAGGGAAATACCTCTATTATTTGTGAGTTCTATACCATTAATTCTAGTCTCTATCCTATGGATTATTGGTAGTGGGATTTGTGGTTTACTCTTATCTTCATCATCATCCCTGGAGGGGCTTGATTGGGGATGACTTGTCAGAAGAACCCTTTATTGGGGATTTTTTAGAATATATACACAGTTCCCTTCATAATATATATAGATTTCTATATCTATATTTTTGTGTATCTTTTAGGTAAAACTAAACACTAATCCATTAGAAGATATATTATAATAAGTTTTTTCACAAAAAATAAAGCTTCATAACTTCCATGACTAAAAGTAACCTATTGAATTCAATATACTGAATCATAGGATGATTTATAACAACCAAAATCAATAAACTGGGTCATACCACATACACACCCACAAACACAATATTCAAATAGAAATTAATATAAAGTTAAAAACATAATGAATTAATGTGGTGTAGATATTTATTCCCATATGCACACAAGAATAGTGATGTACAATTTTTTTTATTAGAAGTTATAATATTATAGTCATTGTTGAAGATTCATCCAACTGGATCACTAATAATTAGAATAAATATGGGAAAGGGTCCCACCAACATTTATAGTGGGTCCCAAATGGTTAGCTAATTTTACCACCTTTTGATATTCATGGAAGCCCCATAGTTTTTCTTAGAAACCCTCATATTTAAATATGTTTTTGACCATTGATGTTCAATGAACTTTTATGTTACCCTTGTATTTGAGAATTTTAATTTTATGTATTCCTTTTTTCTTATATAAACCCTTATATTTCATCAATAAAGGATCTTATGTAATCCCTTTTCTTCAAAAAAAATTCTAGAAATACATTCATGTATCTGATAAATTTTTATTTTCCTAATCCATATGACTAGATTCTATACATCAATTTTGTTACATTTCATCTAGAACACCTACCTACATTGGATTCTTATTACACACTAGTTCTATAAAATTTCTTTGGGAGATTCTCTTTTAGGTGAACTAATTGGAACTTCAAATTAGAGTTCGACATTCCATAAAATTTCCCACTTAAATATTTCTTTCAAGGAAAACATGGAAAACTCCCACACATAATAAAAAACCATCAAATATCTCTTTCATAGTAACAAAAGTTCCTACACCACCTTTTGATCACCCTAATCCCACTTATTCATAATCATTCCTAATAATTTCTTTGAATAAAACCATAGTGATAATGTTATCCAGATATCATATTCAAGATATCCTCAATATCTCTAGATCATTATCCTCTTGCATCCTTTCAATGAAGTGATATTTTAGGTTGATGTGGTTCATCTATTAATGAAACAATAGGTTCTGATGTAAATGGATTTTACTCTTTCAATGAAAAAATATATTCTCCTGGTGAAATATATTAGAATCAAGAAGACTCATAAATTCTACATCATTATTTTACTTATGGATTATACTATGGTTTATATCCACAAAACTGGAATTTATGGAGTTTATTTCCTTCCTAGAAGGCGGTAAATGATGTAAATTCAAGATAATTATTAATATAAGTGATTCTTATATATCTCTATAATGATAATTGGAACCCATGTTTTTCAGTGCCTCTTAATGGGATATGTCATACCTTTAAGGTTCTATGAAAAAGAACAAATGTGTTTTATTTTAAGGTCATGAAATGATGACAAAGATAATTTCCTTTTAAGGTCATTCATTAAGGTAATGTTCTAATAAATTTAATTTCATGTAGAATAGACATTATTCTAAGTAGTTTAAATTAATACAGATAGTACTGGTAAGAGAAAGGTTCCATGAAATTTCTAGTATGTGACTTATGTATGGTAATTACCTTCCAATTTATCATGCCTGTTAGTAACTAGATGGGAGAAGGTATGAATAGGGATTAAACCTATAAATAGGCCCATATATAGATATAAGATTCTTATTTTTTGGTTACTAAATAAAAAAGGAAGACTGATATCGTATGGAAGATGGGCCAATTAGGAATTGTTTCATGGGGAATATATCCCAATGATGATTAGTTGGATCTTACACAAAATAGTAGGCCCATATTCATTCAACCAATCATGTGACTCTGGTGAAGTTAGGTTTTAGTGCTTACACACTATTAGAGGCCCACTTATGGATGGTTTGTTGAGTGGATCAAATAGACATGGGATTCAATAAAGATTAATTGGGACTTACTCTTGACAGAAGTCCTATATGAAATCTATTTCCTATTGTGTAGATAAGGTATATGATTAGAATCAAAGATATGTCTTGGGATTACACATAGTTATAGGATTATATGTGTACCTGGTTCATTAAGTTGATAAAATAAGGTGTTTCTGATGCTTTTCTTTTAAGGGGCACCCTATGAGTGTATTTTGGCATTCTTTGATGATCACATTATACCATGCATTCCTGCCTTCTAAAGATAGATGACATCCATCACTTATTCAACAATGTTTTCTCCTTGATCGAAATAGGATGATGGGATGTCAGTTCCTACTTCTATGTATTCCTCCTCAGAAATCGTTTCCTTCTCTGTGTCTCCTTTATAGATTAAGATTTTATTCATGAAACTCATTCCTGGTGCCATCTCTTTGGGGATGCCGGTTAATTATGCTACTTATGTCAGGAAATTTCAAGGGGTCCAGTCAAGGTAGAATACTTCAGTCTGAGGAGTAGTTATGATGAGGCATCTTTGGCATGTCTTGACACTGGAACATTGTAACATATGTATTCTTCCTCATTAGAGGGCTTCTCAAGGGTGCATAAACCCAAGGATTACCACATCGATTTCATGGTATCTTATGATTGAGGCATGTATCTGAGGTTTTCCTCAGCATACCATGTTTAACACAGGGTTCCCATGTTTAACACATGGTATGTCACAAGTTTAACATCTATAGGAGATGGATCAGACTGATCAGAACACTGATAAAAGTGGACCAGGTGGGTACATCCCTAAGAGGGAGCACCAAGAGTGTTTATCGGATGGATAGATGAGAGCGCCCAATGAGGATTGGTCTAGGATGGTGTGTCCCAAAAAAGAGAATATTTCACACCATGAAGGATGATCTGGACACCATGAGGGGAAGACCAGGGAAGGTGGGTCCCGAGAAAGGTGATGACAATGTTTACCATTGGCTGGAATTGAACCTTGTGGAGGCTTCCTATGTATCTTGTGTAGAGAATAGGGATTAAAACCCACATAGTTCAATGGGGTGATTTGGGTCTTACACACTGAGACTTCCTAGGTGTTACTAGGATCATCAATCACATGTATGAATGAGGTTTACTCACTGATATGACCCCTATGGATGATGTGACCCCACCATGATAAGGGTGAGGTGATGAAGTAGATGAACGAGGCTTATACATGGTTAGCTTCCCGTAATAATGGTGTGATTCCACCGGGATGTGACAACCTAGGTAAAATTAGGATGGATGATAGATGATTTGATGAAGTGGATGAGATGAATGGTGTGAAACTGACGTGAAGATGATGGTGTTGGGATTGAACCTCAGGGTGGTTTCCTACATACCCTTCCAAGGAGGTAGGGATCAAAGTCCTAGTAGTTCTGGTATGGGGCGACGAGTCACCTAAGGAGAAAGCTCATGAGAATGGATGAATGGATGGGACCCAAAGGAAATGAAACCTTGGGTTGAGGCATGATCTTCTTGAAATAGAGGGACTGCAGGGAGAGACCAGGATGAGATATGGATGATGGTCTTGAAAATCAGAAAGGCATCCTACGTAACCCCATGATAGGGAATCAAATTCCACATAGTTTAGGTTGGGGAATTGAATCGAGGTGTACACAATGGGCAGTGAGACGAGGACATGTTGGGTATCATTCAAGGTTAGTATCCCATCATAAGAGGGATGCTATTGGTTGGAAGAGTATGGATTAAGTGTGTGGGGGCTTATGCATGGTTAGCTACCCAGAAGGATCAGAACACCTCATAGAGATTGATCGAGGAGATGTGTCCCATAAAGGGAAGATATCACATCATGAGGGTACATACCTAAGAGGGAGCACTAGATTTTACCATTGATCTGGGTTGAACATCAGGGAGGCTTCATACGCACCATGTTTAGAATATAGGGATCAAAACCCATGTAGTTAAAGAATACAGTTTAACACCATGTGGGATGAAGGTGAACCAATGTGAAATGGTCAGGACAGATGTGTGATGAGATTGGACCTTAGAGAGGCTTCCTACGTACCCTATATAGAAGTAAAGGATCAAATTATGCATAGTTAGGAATGGGGTGTGGAGATTATTCATTAAGAAGGACCAAAGAGGATATCATGGCTGATGATCACTCTAAACCCATGTGAGTCCTACTCGGTGTTAGAAATAGGAGGCAGTAAGGGACCCGATGATCGTGTCATGATAAGTGTAGCCATGAAGAATGGTGTGGAAATTACACTTGGATAAAAACCCAGGGAAATGGAAATTGGGACTTACTTTAGGAGGGAATCTTGAGGAGGATGTTCAGATGTTTGGGGAGGATATGGCCATTGTACAAGGAACACCCTATCAAGGCGTGTCAGTGCCTATGGAAAGGCCTCCAGAGGCACGCATGGTGAAAAAATTCCAAGGGAAAGAGAAGTTAGATTGAAAAGGTGGAGAGAGAAAGGATCCTGGTCTCATCCCCTCTCTGGTCCACTCAGGTCTTCCACACAATCGACAACTCATTGTTTAATGTCATGTGTTGGGGACGTTGGATGCTCAGCATTTTAACATCCTGCAGCTCAGAGAATGAGGAAAAACTCCCTCCCCCTAGGAATTACATAACTTGTACCAACCCGAACATAGGGAAGGGAAGGCACAAGAAATGCCATAATACAACGAGGTGAAAGAGTGGTCACTTGAGGGTATCATGTTAGTGTGGCTATGTGAAGATGAAATATCTGTTAGCGTGCCTATGAGAAGAAGTATAAGTCAAGGAAACACAACATTAATCACCACTTGAGGAACTATGAAATCACTTTGCACGAGACTAGAGGGCCACAATAGAGAAGGTTTTGAAAATCAGAAGCCTCATGAAGAGGGGATTCACAAATCTTGGGTGTTCTACAAAGAGAAGGAGATTTACGAAGGAGGGTTCTTCACAAATTGCGGTGAAAAGGATCTCCACGAAGGGAGGAGATTCAAAAAGCATGGATACTCAACCAAGAAATAGAGTCTAAATGTTCTTCAAGGGTACTTCATGAAGGATGAATGCTCCATGAAGTCCCAAGCTCCCAATAGGGAGTCCTACCTTTGAGATATCCATAATGATTCAAGAAGGGAATCCCCACTTGAAGTAGAGGGAAAATGGAGCAAAGGTAAAGCTAGTTTACAAATCTCAGGTAGCTTGGGTGATACATTTTTTGGATGGTTTGTGGAAAAATGGTTATTCATGAAATGAGAGCTCAAAAGGTGAAAGGTCAGAGTGTCAATCCTTTGGGGTGGGGTGAGTCACCTATTTATAGACTATAGGAATCACGATGCTCCAAGGGAACACTGTGAAAGAAATTGTGCTTTGTGATCAGATATGGTTTCATCATAATGAAGGAGGCTTCTTTTATACTTCTCTGTGGCAGTCACAATGCCCATTGTTCTAAAAGAGGCTTTCATCCTGGCACTCTATTGAGGTCACGAATGTATCTATTGAATCATACAGGCTTATATCACGGACCTCTACAGCGGTCATAGAGGAGTCTATTCTACGTGCTTCACACCATTCGCAGTGGCAAGGGGCTTCATGATGGATCTTCGTGAGGCAGACTACTTTGCTGATTTTGTGTTTTTTGATGGGGAAAATGTCATTCTGCTGGCTTTCACACCTCTAGATACCTTGGGTCTAAATTTCGGTGCCAAAAAATTCCCACCCCCCTATAAATGGTATATAAAGATAAAATGATGGTCAGATTGTGATGGTATATCTATGAAATATATGTAGGTCATGATGCTACTTCATGATAAAAGTGTACAAAGACACTCAGTGAAACTACTGCAAAACTCGGGGTGATTGGAAGCACTCCATGAAGCTCTTGAGGCCACTTCCTATAAAGATGGTGTGAGGGCCCCAATTTGTATGCATCCACTCTCTGTGAACTTGTGCTCGAGCTCTCAAGTCACAAAACTCCATCACCCTCGTGAATTATCTTTGTGAACTAGGTTCCTTGGATCGATGTGCCATGAATGCTTCTTGGTGAACTGGTGCATTGTGATCCCATGTTACTCTGCGAAGCACACTAAGTCCTTAAAGGCTCCACAACCATGTGCTCTGTGACTTATTATTTACAAATGTGATTTGTGAATGAGATTCATGAATATAGAGTAAAATTGAAAAATTCCTGGTACATAATGGCTAACCAAGAAGATTCTTGGTAGGTCCTTCCAGATTCTTCTTGAAGGGAAGACATGGAGGACAATCTTGAGCTAGAAGAATGTGTGCAGAGTCATGATGACTAAGAGTCCCTAGTGGAGTTGTTGTTCGATGGGAAAAAGAAATGCCCCCTCTATAAGAGACTTCCACTGTATAGATTTGGACCTAGGGATGAAATTTTAATCCTTGAAGATAGTTTGGATAAATCGACCTAATAGTTCCGGGGCTTTCCATGCCAATATCAGTGGTTTAGGGCTGCCAGCGACCATACCTGGAAGGACTACACACCTATCACTACCGAATGTCTTTGCAACAATGTCAACAATGTTGATGTTAAAGCACTGAAACCATAGGTATCTCCACTTCAATATCACACCATTCTCCAAGAAGGCTTAGGAAACCCAAAGAGAGGGTGGACCGACTATTTGGATCTATGACATGGTGAATACTTCATTGATGAATGGGCCTAGGCCTACTGGGTCTGTGCATCTTGCGACAAGTTCAGGGATAAGATGAGGTGGGTATTCCTATATAAAGCTACCTGGGCTTCTCAATTCCACATATACCAGCCGAAACACATGATACTAGAGCTACTGAGTAGGTTATCATCGAGGACCAACACGTTCCATATTCATCACGGGGAGGTTGGCATCAGCTGCTGGGACCTCCACTAAATCTCAAGGATTCCCATTATGGGAGTGATGTACAATGAATTCCTTTCTATAGAGAATACATGGGAGGAATTGGAGAAGATTCCAGGGATAGAAATGATGTAGATTGACATGGTGTCATGTGATGACAATCAATTAGTAAGGGATGCCCATTTTAAGAAGTGGTTTGGACATTTTATGAATTTACCACTGGAACATCCCACTGAGGGAGAGGAGACACCTAGGAAACCTCCAACAAGGCCTCCTACATATCCAAGGGGAGCTCAGTGCAGCAAGGAGGGATATTACTAGAAAATCTTGGAGAACAACCAATTGAAACTGTGGGGGTGAAGTGTCTACACTAAGTAGAAACCACTGATTAGGTTGGCTAGGCACATCTCCATTCTTATTTGTGGGTGGATGTTTCCATTTAGGGATTCACACATGGGTGAATGGATGAGAAAATTCATAATGGAATTCATGTTGGATTTGGGGAAGTGCATCAACCATGGGATCCTAGTGCTGGAAAAACTATACAAGGTGCTATGGTACATTAATAAGGGGAAGAAGACACAACAAGTGTGCGTGAATCTCCACTTCCTATATGACTGTATAGTAGCACACATAAGAGTTTATGAATAGATTAACCCTATTTTCCCTCCTAGGTCAAACTTTTGACCATCCATTCTAAACACAGTGGGAAGCTTCCCAACAAAGTTTACTTCACCAGTGGTGTTGCTTAAAATATTGAGGTTGGATGAACTCCACTTCCATCCATTCCTGCTGCCAACAGGAGTGTTCATAAATGAAGATCAGGGAACTTAGGAGTATCGACCATATCTCTAGGCCTTTTGAGGTGGATTCTTGGTGGACTGGGTAGATCATGATCCTATTTGAATGATATATACCCTACACCATTTTTCAAGACATTTATGGTGCATGCATAGGTTAACCCTACAACTCTACTTGGGGTTAATTCATGAGGACCACCCATATGTGTTGAGGAAAATGTGGATCATGTTCACATGGACATATATAAAAAAGAATAATGAGCTGCCTCTACACAACTATTCCTATAAGATGGTCAAGGAGTATGAAAAGAGATGGGAGACAATATACCCAAGGGGGATGTTGAAGAAAATGACTATTTGTGCTGATTATAGGGTTCACCCTAAACCCCGGGGAAGGGTTCATACAACAGTGAGAAAACATCTTGGCGGTAGAGCTGGTGCCGCAGTGGTGGATCTGTAGCTACGATAGGCCTAGTAATTCCAAGGCCCGCTCTGGGAGGAAGTAGAAGAGGATCGGTGGAAGACCTGGTGGATTTAACTAGGAAGGTCCAGGAGGGAGGAAAACTACCATGAGGGTTCCACAGGATACCGAGCCAGGATCCTGGGAAGTGGTTGCGCTACATAGACATGCTTGAGAATTCCATTTATCCAAAGTCTTGGTAAACCTGTGACATTAATAAGAAATTCATTAGCCTTTCCAAGTAGTGGGACCACCTTAACCATATTGGGATGGATCTTTTATAGATTGGATAATCTAGGGACATATTTTTGGTGTCTCAGGCTGATGGGGAGCAATACATAGATTAGATGGATGACTTCGTGCATTCTTGCAGAACTCTATGTCCAATGACAGATCGGGTGAAAGTAATGCTTGATTGAACATCCCTACCATAATTTTCTACTGCTAAGCTGAGGGAGTTCTTCCCTATACCTAAAGAATTAGAAGAATATTAGGGAGAGGATGCAAATAAGGGAAACCCTTTTGGAGGAAGGAGAGGTTGTGGCCTCAGTGCTCAAAGAATTTTTCTAAGACTCTTGAAGTAAGCTCTAAACCGTTCATTTGTGCCATAATATTATACATGTCATCTAAATTTCTCAACTGACACATGTCTTATACAAGAGATCCTCATACGAAAGAACCCTTCCTACATAAAAACAGATGTAGATTTGGGGTCTGCACTCGTGATGATGGTGAGTTCATGGTATGGAAGGGATGTGACAACCAGGGTGTCCATTCAAGAATTTTCATAATTTCCAACCATATATGGGGGGAGGGGTCACTTCCTAGGATTCCAACAACAATGGCTTAGAGACACAATTAGATATTCAACATTGGTAATTCTTATTCCCTACATAATCATAACTATTGTCAATAGAACCTGACCATCTAACATTTACTTTGTCTGAACAGTCCTTCAAGAAGAATTCACAATGCTACTAAGGATGGTAGGGGTCCATAGAGTTCTTTTCCTGATGGTAACACTCATTATCATGGAATCAGATTCCAAAACTAACCAGACCACAGGGATCATGGCTATGGACAGATCCACTGGCAAAGTGGAACTAGATGTTATCAAGGTGGCATCCAATGACGAAGATCAACCACATGATGTAGAACCCATATCATCTGATAGGACTCCAGAGAAGGATCCAACTACCAAAATTTTCGAGGTGTTCCTAGAATATTAACCTGCTGACCTAGAGGAGTTGGACTTGACTGCTTTTGATGAGGAGGATTTCCAGGCTATCCTTCACCAATCATGGAAACTGATCAGGAACTTCATTTATGACACTCTGTAATCAGAGTGGGTAAATTGGATGTTAAAACATTTCCCTCAGCTATGCAACCTATGCACTAGATGGGTATATGTTCAAGATATACATATGCTTATCTGGGACTATCTCACAAAGAAAATATGGGAGTATGACTGTGGAATCAGTGTCAGATAGAAATAAAGGAAGTATTTAAACACTCAGAATATTCAGGAGGCTGAAAAAGAGATCCAGTGCTTAGAAACGAAGATGAATGAGTGAAATTATTTTACCACTTCCCAATGAGAACTGATATCATGATTACAGGTTCAGTTGGAAGAATCTGAGGAGCAGTTAAGGAGAGAATCTTGTGAGGTGGTTGACATCTAGTTTGAACAAGATCGAGTATAGATCAGGGCTGAAAAACTTCACCCACATCCAATAATGAAGTAATGGAGCTCAAAAGGTGATAGAAACTATTGGATTCCACACACCAAAGGGCAGTGGTGCTAAGACATTCAATCAAAGGGTCAAATCCACATGGGCTACCTTTTTATGAACTCTTAAACACATTCTTATTCTTGTTTTCTTATTCAGACTGTGTGCATTGGAATTCTAATGTTATTTTATATTATTTCACTCCAACAGTAGAGAAACAACTAATAATCAATCTCTAAGCTCACATGGGTCATGCCCAGAGTCTAAAACAAGGGACAATCATATGATTGCTTACTTTGGGTACAAGAGTTTTATCCAATCATCTAACACTTGTGGTATGATTGAACACCCAAAGTTTCAAGATAAGAGAGGGGGATGAGAATATAGAGTAGGGTTCTCAGAGTAGCCAAACCTCATTTTCCAACATTATATAGTACACGATCATGATAACTCTAGGGGAGTTGGAACCAATCCAAAGAAAGGTGAATGAAAAGTTTGAATCACGATACCCAAAATTCAGAATGCAGTGAGGGTGGAATGATGATAGAGGATAACTATTGACCATGTTAAAAATATAATAACCATATTGTACAATCATAAAATGGGGACAGACAAATTAGGGCCAACCGCTGACCATGTTCAAAACATAGGGCCAAACTCAAAGTGTCTCCCGATGTCTTTCAGAACATTGGTCCAGGATGGTAGTTGATCCAAAATGGTACGGGACAATGAAATTATGAGTTCCCTCAGATGTAGATGAGGATGAGGATCCAAATAAAGTGTATGAGAAGTGTGGATATGGAGTGATGGGTTGTTCGAACGCAGTCCAACACTCTTGAAATTATTCCACCATGAAGAAAGAACATTGGGTGAGAATATAGGTCTGAATCAGGATCAAACCTACTTCTAGAGAGGACCTATCTAATGAATACCGAGAATAAATTTAAATTTTAATGTCATTAAAATGAGGAAAAAATGCATGAAGTTTAACATCATACTATGAGGACGATGTATGGAATAGATTAACATTATATGACCAGGATATTGCACATAGTTTAAGTTCATACTACCTAGACCCTGATCAACAGTTTAAAGTCATATTATATTGAATATGAGATCCTAGTTTAAGGTCCTAGAGTTTTAAATGTAAGGGAAAAGGGCCTTAGGGGGTTAATGAACTAGAGGATGGGCCTAAGGCAAAAGGCCTGGGAATTCCTACGTATCCTATGGGGGTAGGAATCAAACCATATTTAGTTCCAGAGATTCAACATGGTGAGAGACCAATACTAGTGGGGTAAATCCTATCTAGAAAAGAATATGAAGCATCCCATAATTATCATGGGGCATCTTGAATTTGTTTATGGTAGGGTCACAATTTAATGTCATGCGTTGAGGACATGGTCACCCCAAAGAAGAGATGTGTGGTGCGGTACATAAACATATGTGAATGAGGAAAAAGAATATCACACCATACCATGTATTCTAAATAGGGGAGATAGGGATAAGAATGGATAAAATGGGGAGTTAAACCCATGTGGTTGGATCTGAGAACGAGGTGGACAAATGTCACTATATATCCCTCAAGATAAGGAATCAAGAAATACATATTTCTTAAATTCTATGCAGTTTAACATCATGTGGTATGGGAAAAATAGTTTAATGTAATCTCAGACGTTGTATCATAGTTTGATATCATAGGGACTGAATAGAAGAGATCTTAGTTTAAAGTTCATAATGGTTGGATCATGGGGGTTGTGCAATCCTATATGCAGGTATTACCTTAACAAAACTCTTACGCCCACATGAGCCATTATTAGTGTTGGAAATAAGGGGTTACATTAATCTTTCCCCATTACATGAGAGTGAAAAAAAATGGAGGAGAAATATCAGGTGGGAAAACCCAAACTAGACTGACATTCATGATCAACATATATAGACATTCAAAGGGATAGAAGGGTAGGAAAATGAGAATCATGACACCTGATATTTGGGAAACAATGGAGGTGGTGTAACGATGGAGGATAACTACTGACCATGTTCGAAACACAATATCCATATCATGTGACCCGGAATGGGAACAAACAACTGAGAATCGACCACTAACCATGTTCACAACATGGGACTTATATCATGTTTTCATTCGAGATCCTCCTGGATGTTGGACCAGGAAGGTAGGTGAGCCAATGTGGCATGGGACCAAGCCATATGGGGGTTCTTTTGGATGTGAAATATGATGGAGAACCAAATAAAGGGATGTGTGTAGCATAAATGAGACTATGGAGTTTAATGTCATATGGTAAGGATAAATGCGAGGATAGGTACTATCAAATGAAGCAAATGACACAACTATCATAACCCAACATGAATGGGGACCAAAAAAGGTCCCGAACACACCACATACTCTTTAGAGCATCCAGTCCAAAAGTGTCCGGAAGGATGAAAGGGGCTATGGATGGACCATGGTTGAGATTTCTGGGTGTCTCTATGTATCCCATAAAAAATTAAATCAACCTAAATATATTCCTTGATATGGCATGGTAGGAGACTGAT
Organism: Viscum album; assembly: GCA_963277665.1. Classification (NCBI taxonomy): domain Eukaryota; kingdom Viridiplantae; phylum Streptophyta; class Magnoliopsida; order Santalales; family Viscaceae; genus Viscum; species Viscum album. Next base: position 709,932,305 of record OY728155.1, read on the forward strand.
ACCAAAAAGGGGCGATATTCCCTCAAGAGAGAAAAATTGAGGCTGTTACGTAGTTTAATGTCATGTGAACTTGGACATTGAAAATATTAGTTTAAAGTCATAGAGTTGGACTGGAAGGATGAGGTATTCAATGCGATGCCAAAGAGAAACCCAATGTGAATGAGTACCAATGGGTCCTCACCACATTAAAAATTCTCAAGAGAATGTACACACAGTTTAAAGTCATGATGCCTGGACTTTGTGACCTAAACTTCTAGTTTAAGGTCATGGAGTTTGATCTGTTTGGTGTGCGACCTTCCATGTGGGTATAAACCTTATCAAAACCTCTAATCCCATGTGATCCATGCTCAGTGTGGGAAATAAGTGGTAGAACAGATCTTTTTAATACATGTAAATGAAAAACAAGGGACTAGAGGTGCAAGGGACAAGGATGACCCCATGACACCGGTTTGCCTACTCAACGCATAAAGGTGCATGAAGGAATGATAACGAGGGTATCAAAATTCTTTCTGGACATAAAGATGCAAGAAGGAAAGTGAATCATGAGACCAATATTTGGGGCATGAATGAGTTGGTGATAACAATGGAGGATAACTGCTGACCATGTTTATAACATAGTATCCACATCGTGTGACTTGGAATGGGAAAAAACAAATGAGGATTGACCATTGACCATATTCACAACACATGACTTGTATTAAGTTGTCATTCGAGATCCTCCAGGACGTTGGCCCAAGATGGTAGGTGATCCAAAGTGTCATGATACCAGGTCTTCTAGGGGTCGTTTTGGATGTGAAAGATTATGGGGACCCAAATAAAGGGTAAAAAAATCATGGTGGTGGGATGATAGAATTTCCTTGTAGGATCCAACACTCTAATTACCATGATACAGTGCATTTGAGCATGTTAATGTGGAAAGACAGAGGTTGAGGGTTTCAACTAGGCATATGACTCGAAATGAAGAATAATGAAAAGGGGAAAATGGTTTGATCAACCTAGGGCTGGACATGGGGACAAAATGTCTGGGCATTTCTATGTATCCTACGGGGGTAGGAATCAATCCAGAGGTAGTTATAGAGATGTCGTGTAGTTTAACGTCATTTGGTGAGGATGAAAATGGGAGAATAAGGTCCTGAATGGGAAGTTCATGGAATAATAAAGAAAACCCAATGTGAATGAGGAAAAATAATTCCACACCACCCCATGCATCCATACAAAAGAGAACTTAGGCCAAGAGGCCAAGAAAAGGAATGGAAGAACTTAAGGATGAACCTAAAGATAAAATATCCAAGAATTTCTATGTATCATGTGGGATCAGTAATCAATCCACACATAGTTTTAAAGATGCTATGTAGTTTAACATCATGTGGTAAGGACGGAGAAGAAAGGGTATGTTCTTAAGCGGGAGTACAAGGTGTGTTCATAGTAAACCTGACATGAATGAGGACAAAGAAGTCCACACCACACCAAGTGAAATCATTAAAGAGTGCTAAGTACAAGAGAGGCTGAATAGGTAAAAGAAGTATGTGAAACTTGGGGCTGGACCCAAATAAGAAGCACCTGGGAATTTCTACCTATCCCATGAAGATTGGAATCAAGATATACATAGTTTTGAAAATTTCATGTTGTTTAACTTCATGAGATGAGGATTAATGTGATGAAGAATTCTCTTGAGAAATAGGGGCACATGTCATGACCATTGAAAACCTAAGGTGAATGAGGACAAAGAATTCTACACCACTCCATGCATCCCAAGAGAGAACATATGACAAGAGGATGAATGGATTAAATAAGCTATGAAAAACTTGGGGACAGACCTAAAGATGAAGAATCCAGACATTCCTATATATCCTATGAGGATGGGAATCAATCCATACATAGTTCTTGAGATGGCATGCATTTTAATGTCATGCAGTAAGGATGAATGGTTGCAACACAGTTTATTGTCATCCAGCTAGGACATAGAGGCATAATGTCCCAAATGGGATGTGTATGGTGTGGTAAAAACCCAACATAAATGAGGACCAAAGGAGTCCACATCACACCACACACTCCCATGAGTAGACTTAGGCCAAGGGGCCAGAAGAAAGGGATTTTGGAAATGTGTCGTGCAATTTAACATTATGCAGGATGAAGGGATACTTTCCTTTTAAGGTCATGCAGAAAGGACAATGAATTCTTTGTAGTTTAATGTGTTGTAATAAAAATATAACATTTTAATGTCATGTAGGATGGGTGAGATCATAGTTTAAGGTCGTAGAACTCAGACCATAGGATGGGGCCAAGGGTTCCAAAAGCTTGAGGAACTTGGGGATGGACCTGAGGTTAAATGCATGGGAATTCCTACACATCTCATAAAGATGGGAATCAAGCCCCACATAGTTATTTAGGTTTTATGAATTTTAACATCATATGGTAAGGATGAATGGTTGTAACACAATTTATTATCATGTGACTTGGACATGGGGGAGATATTAGTTTATGGTCATAGAGCTCATACCATAGGGAATATTCACAGTTTTTATTTTATCATCATGTTGGATGAAATACTACTTATATGAAGTAATGATTAAGAAATTTGGCATTAGTGGGAGGAATAATACGCTCATCATTAATGGTGACTAGAGATTATGCACCATTGGGGTTTACCTTGTGGATGATGTAAGGTCACTCCCATTTGGGATCAAACTTTGGTGGCTTCCTATCAGGTATAATCGACATCCTTAGGGCTAAAAGCATGTCACCCTGAAAGAAAGAGTGAATAAGAAACTTCTTATTGAAAGTCCTAATGATATTATTCTCATGCCTCACCAGATTGTTCAAGGCCCATAGCCTATTCTCATCAAGGGATTCTAGTTCATTAAAATGAACTTCCTCTACCTTTTATAGTATATTATGATCATAGAAAACTATGAGGAGTGATGAAAACTGAATATTTATGGGAATTAATTCCTCTTTTCCATAGACCAGGGAATATGGGGTCACTTGGGCGGAATTGTGAGTTGTCATCTAGTAAGACAAAAGAGCGTTTAGGAGATTGTCCGACCAAATATTCTTATTCTGACCAACAATATTCTTCAAGATGTTATAGAGGATATTTTTGAATTTCTCAATCTCCCCATTTTCTTGTTCATGCTAGTGAGAAGTGTGGTTGGATTGGATACTAAATTTTGCATACAATTTCCTTAGTTCACCTACCTAAAAGTTTTTGTCGTTATCAGTGATAATGACTTGAGGGAATCCAAATCAAAGAATGACGTTGGAGCTCACAAAATCGATGATATAATGATCCTTGAATTCATTTAGTGGAATAAACTTTGACCACTTAGAAAATAAATCCATGAAAGTCAGGATGAACTTGCACCGGAGAGCTATCGTCGGTGGATATTGTCCCACAACATCGATCCCCCAGACTGAAAAGGGACAAGATTACTTGGTGGTATTGAGATGATCCAGAGGATGATGAATTGAGTTTTCATGGATATAGAACTTGTGACACATTTTGGATAACTCGATGCAGTTGTGGATCATGGCATGCTTGAAGTATCCCAACCTTTGGATCTGGTGGGAGAGCTTCGACCCAACCTGATGAGATCCACAAGAACCGACATGAAATTCTTGCATAACTTGGGTAATATCATATTCTTTAATGAAGTATAATATAACTACATCGAACCCACACCTGCAGAGTATACTGCACACCAACAGATTTTCTCATGTTTAGTTCTGTCTGCTGGGCGACTGCAATGTTGGAGGTACTCGACCAATGGAGTTTTCCAATAATGGGTCTCTTCTTCTACGATAGGGGGATATGGGGGTACCTATGTTGATGCACCAATGGTGATATGGCCTACCCGCTAGCTATTATCATCGTCTAGAATGATATGAGCATTGAGTCTTCGATGTGCCACATGGATGATCAAATCATCCTGGTCAGGTTCTATGAGAGAAGCGGCAAGGCTGGACAAGGTGTCATATCGACCATTCTGTGATTAAGGAACATGAATGAATTCAGACTAGGAAGAGAACTAAGCCATTAGCTGGAGAGTGCACTCTAACAATGGTATGGGCTTCAGCTTCATGATGACATATTAACCATTGATGTAAGATCTTGAATCTTCTTACGATATGTTTTTTTAAGTTTTGGTTTTGGATATTCCTTTTGGGATGAATATGTTTTTCCCAAAGTTCATGTGAAGGGTCGAGGGTGTTTTGGGGGTTTGGCACATGAAACAGTAAGAAAAGGGAGTTATTGGGCATGTTTCACAGTTTGTGAATGGTTAGTACAATCTGTGCGGAGCATCCCAGGTAACCATGCTTCCATGGATAGAGGATTACACATGGTTTTCACATGTTTTGTCAAACCATGAGGAATCCCAAAGAAACCATGTGAAGGGGGAAATTTTTAGGTAGTATCTTCTGCATGGTTTTTTCAAGGTTTGGAAAACCGTGTGGGAAAACTGTGTGGCCTAGAAACTTTGAGAAAATTACAAAAATTCCACCCTAGTATTTTAAAACCCAACTCAGTATTTTCCACTATTATTTCCCTCTCAACCCTACAAAATAAATAGGATGACCCAAGATTCCAAGAGGTGTTTCCCCTTAGATTCTTGTCCGTTTTGGACATCATTGGTTGCAGATCAAAGCTTCAGGTATGTCTAATCCTTCCCTTCCGTCTCCTTTTCGGATTAGTGTTTGTGATTTCATCTATCTTCTTCCAAAACCATAAAACCCCCTTTCTCTAGTGGAACTTAGATTATGGATTCAATGGGTGTTTGAATCCGGATATAAGGCCATGATTGAGAGTGTGTTCATCATCAGATTCTTGGTAGGTGGTCTACAAGTATTATCCCATAGTTTTATTTTAGCTTTGTGCATGTAAGCTTGTGTTCTTCGTTTCCCTAATTGTGTTCTTGGTTCCGTTGGAGTTTTTGATAAATGAGGTGTCTAAGTGACCAATTGAAACCCTCACGATCCCCATGGGATGAATTGAGGATGATGTTACCATTTTAAGGCCACCCATGGGGTGTGCTGGAAATTCAAGACCTAGAGAGTGGTAGGGTTAAGTGAGGTATTTCCAAGTAAAGTGTGAGGCCCATGTAGAACATGTTTTAATGGTTTATTAATTTGTAAATGTAATGATAATAGGTGTGCCTAGGGTGGCAATGAATAAAGGGTTTGACATGACATGGAAATGGGAAAATGGGTCGAATGGTATTGCGTCAATTATTTGATGGAATTTGGTTAGAATTGCCTAAGGGGATTAGGACATGTTAAATGGACAATTGTAATTGGATAATGGAATGGGAAATGGGTAATGTGTTAATGGGATGTAATATGGGTCTAGATAAATTTGTGTAATGGGTTAATACTTGAGAATTAGGTGGTACACCAAAATGATTGAATGTAATAAGGGGATTGTGTTATGTGAAATGAGAATTATACTTGAAATGAATAAGTGGGTAAATGATTGTGAAATGATAAATGGGATAAATGAGTTAATGAATGGTCAGTGAGAAATTTGGCTAAGGCATAACGGTTTTTGAACACACATAATGGGTTAAGGCATGGGAATGGGAATTTGGATAAATGGAAATGAATGGTAAATGGTAAATGTATTAATGGGTTATGGAATATTTTAAGTTCCCACGTTATGTTTTGTATTGTGATATTTAATGACATTGAATAATATTGGTTGTGTTATGTATGGTTGTGGTGATTTGATAAATAAGTATGTGAACATGGCTTGTTAGAGTGGGGTATTGACTTGAGGTTCTACTCCCATGGGTCGAGTTAGATTGAGGCTCTAAACTCCACCCCAAAATACATGGGTTAGGTAAGGGGACAAAGCTCTATTCCCCTAAGAGTTTTATTCCACCCGAACTGAGGCTTTGAGGTGAGGATAATGTGTTGATGTGATATGTGGATCCCTAGTGAGATATGTTCTTGTTTTGTTTCCCCTATGAATTGCGATTGATTGCCTTAGACCCTTGTGTAGATGATATTATTCCTAACCCATAGAATATTTGATCATGATGAATTGTGTAATAAGGATTGTATAAGAAATAAAGTTGGGATAAATACTAGGAATTAACTAAATAAACTTGGAATATCTAATGTCACTCAAGTTATACTTTTTTTACTTACCATTTATTATATTCTTGCATGCACTATCTATTAGATTGGATATTTTGTAGACACTGTTGGTGGTGGACTTCTGAGTTTTGTTATCACACCCTGCTCGGGCCACCATTGGGTACCTGAGCAAATATCTTGGTTATAGGTTAGGACAAGGGCTAGGTCCCTACACTAGGATGCTGAGTTGGGCTCAGGATGTATAGGGATAAGGACCCAGACTTAGAGTCAAGACCCATTTGGGGATTTGGGCTGTTTGTTTTATTTTGGGTTTTATTCACTTACACTACTAGTATGGAATGACATTATTGTATTTGATTTTTGGTTTGTACTCCTTTTTGGGAAATTCTTGGTTATGCATGTTTATTGGATATTCATATTGTTTCTGATATTTATATTGTGTTATGATATTTCTTGCTCTGATAAGGAGGGTATAGTCTCCCCACGTGACTTATTAGACCTTCGCTACTAGTCAGCAACCTATGGTGTATGAGGAGGTGTGCTTGAGGTCATGTGATGACTTGAATCAGAGAACCGGTTTAATGAATTTCGGGTCGGGGATGTTACAAAGTGGTATCAGAGGAGTTATTTTCTCTTTCTTACTATTTGGGGATGGTAGATAAAATATTAGGATGTGTCAGTACTTGGTAATGAGCTCATTCTTGGGAGTAGCTAACCCATGTATGAGGGAAAACCCAAGTTACATTGGGTGGGAATTGTTATTCTTGATGTGTATTGGTATAGTTGACTGATATTTCACCTTTGGGTGATGCACATATTGTGTTATTTGACTGATTTATGATATTTTTCTCATTAATGGAATGACATGGGGTTTTGTATTCATGCATCATTTTAGGCACCTAAAGATATAGGTGTCATGCATTGTTATAGGCACACACATGAGATGGGTGTGAGAGGCATAGAGAGTAGAATGTATTTTACTTTCCTAAAAAATATGAAGAAAAGGAGGCCAAATAATGGTAATGAATGGGGGTGAATAAAAGGAATGAAAATGAATAGTTAAGAAATAACGTGTAAAAAGAAATGTTAGGGATGGGTTAAAATTTTGGGTTGTGATAAATTGTAAAATGTTGACTCAGTGTCTTAAAGAAAAATAGTTATATAACGATGGTAAAATTTTAATTAATTTTTCTCAATGAAAGGTTTCAAGGAGTTAAAATGATGATTGTAACAGGTTGTGAAATGGTAAATGTGCCTAAGAAGAATGTATCATGTAGTAAAAGAATAATTGGATTGAAGTGGTGTTGAAGAAAGAATTTTGATTAAGTGAATTGGTTACTACATGTTGACCCTAACCTGTGGTAAGCATGGTAGGGGGAATTTTTAAAAGTGTGTTGATGACCATTGGGTTAGAACATAAAGAATAATTTATTTAAGGTTATGAGTGTTAGAGATTTTCCATATGTGGTTAAGTCCTGTTGGTCATTCTTCAAAGCGTCGGGTGAATGGTAAGTTTAAAATGATAATTATGGAGTTCAATAGTGGGTATCCATTATGTGGTTAGTTTGACCCTTGTATGTGTAATTTGGGTAGTGAGACTGCCCTAGTGAAGACTTTGTATTTTATTTTTGAGGCCTTACCGGTCATGATTTGGCCCAAGTGGTGTGTTTAGGGAACCCTAGTAGGGTTGTGGCCCTTGGGTTGTGAGGAATTGCTCAGTAATGTGAGTGAAAGAACTCTCGTGGTTCGTGACTGTACGGAGTATATGATGGACCCTAAGGATGGTGCTTGGGTCTTGGTGACCTTGTGAGTAGAGACCTTGTGAGTTGTGTCTTTAATCCCAGAGAGGATGTTTTTCTCATAATTCCTATGAATGTGTACACCTTTAGTGGGGAACCTAGAGTAGAAGGTTTTTGGTGTACTAGGAATAGTGTGCATCAAAATGGGAGTGAGAGTTCTATTCATGAGCATTACTTTTTTTGTGTCATGATAAGCATTGTTTGGAGAGAGGACCAATGTATTATCCTAGTTGTGACTCCAGTTTAAGGAGTTGGTATCATTTAAACTTCAAGGTGACCTATAAGAGAGGGTGGACATGGATTCTAGTGCTTTTGGGTGTGTGTCGCGCATGTATATGTTTTGGACTTTAATAGTGGAACTCAGGGTGTTTTATGTTGTGGATTTGTCCTAGAGGGCTAAGTGGGAAGGTTTAGGGTTGGTGGTGCTACTTGAGTTATAGTTATGCGATGATAGTTTTGAAAAAGTAAGGGTGACCACATGTGAGGTTATCCCAGTGGTGTAGGTACCTCAGAATATGAAGCATGTGAGATGCTTCAAAGGTGGTGGTAATACGTATTGAGTTCCACAAAGTTTTAGTAAATGTTATAGTTATACCCGGTTCTTCCATAAGGTAACCCTAGTGATTGTGATGGGATGTAATGTTTTTTTAAAGGGTTGTAACCTATAGATGCCTGAATCACCTTTTTGGATGATGATTAATAGAGGCTTGAGGTTGTTTTCGAGTGGAAGAGATGAAGGTGGTTGAAATATGGTTATACACTTTCACTCGATGGTGACACCCGAGGTAAGGGTGGTCATGTGGATGAACTTGTTTGTATGAATGGTTTGGTTGTGGAGCGATGGTTGAACCTAGTTGGAAACCACACCTGAGTGGCGATGGTTAAGTGTTGATGTGACATGTTCGGCCTGGAAGCCTGAGATTCCTCGAAGGTCATGGTGTCCCATATCTTGACATAAGAAATGGATACGTTTGTGGCGGTGTTCTTCAACAAATTATTAGCATACCTCAGCTAGTGATGAGCATGCCCAACATCTTGACATCGTCCCATATATTGAGAAGATCTATCTCATGCCAAGAGACCTGAAGGTGTTTGGTTGGATGAGGGACATCATGGAGTTTACGCTTACGGAAACAGTATGCGTGAAGCTTGAGGATGAGATGTACACCCTCAATGGATCCAGGTGGGGTCCTCAGGATGGACTGAATGACGACAAACTCCATGGGTGTTGTTCATGAAATCCGAGAATGAGCACTGGGTGATGTTCATTTCCTTGTTATGGTAAAATCTAGATAGCCTTGTGTAAGGTTAAATATTGTCTTGTGTTGAGTGCAAGAAGCGGTGTTTGGAATACCTTATGGTGAGAAATGGTAACGACACTCCTAAGGTGGAGAGTGATGAGTCGATCATAGATATGGAGAGGAGAACATCGAGATGATGTAGTGGATCCGAGATGCTAATGTGGAACCTTTTAGGTGATTGTTAGGTTCCGAATAGGCGAAATGTGGAACTTGGATGTGGTGATTGATGATCCAAGTGTCAGCTTTAGGCTTAGGGTGGTTCTGTGCGAATCTTGTGATGTCTGTGCTAAAGTCATAGAAGGGTGTGGTTGGATATGACATAAAGTGGTGGAAAGAGAGGATGGGTTCTAAAAATACAATGAGGACCAAGGTTAGACTTGGATAGTTATCCTTGGGTGGTTTTAGAACATCTAGAAGTTGGGTTAACCTTTTCCATGTGATGTGGTGTCATGCCAAGGGTGAAGTCGATGACGGTCCGAAGGGCGGTAATTCCATGATGGTGGAATTCTACTAGAATTCAGGGAAAGACCTCAGTGGGTGCATGTGATGATAATGATAGAATTTAAGTCGGTAATCACCATTGGTAGGTGAGAAAAGGGTAACATAACACTAATGAAAGGTGGGTGTTCTGGGATAATCTAGTCGGGGTGGTCCGACCTGGTATGGTAAACATGAATGGGTGTGGTGAGACTAACCGACCTTTGAGTTGATGTTATGGCTGAAAGTACCTTCTTGTAATTTATGTTTATCTAAGTTAGGTCAAGTTTATCTTTTTCCTTGAAGGGATAGTGTATGAATGTCCTTTAGTTTGGTTTCGACGGTGCGACTGGATGCCAATTTTGGGTAATGCCCCTATGGATTCTTGGTCACGGTGAGTTGGAACATGTTAGGTGATGGGAAAGTTGATTCGAGTTCTGGGGGTCCTTTGTAGATGGGGGAGATTCCAAGTAACCAAACATGGTGGAAAAAACCATACTAGATAAATGGTCGGTTTATGACGTGATCAGAGTTTCAGGTTGGAAGGAATCGAGTGGTCACTGTTCGAGTGAGTTGGCCATGGTAGAGAGCTTTGTCACGAGTTTAGTTGGTTGAGTAACTGAGAGTTTTGGGAAGAGTTTGGTTGTATAGCTGTACAATGAAATCTTCAAGTGACATCATTGGAAGGACCGTGTGTTCTCCCTTGGGTGATACCGAGTTTGTCACCATTAGAGTTTGGAAAACAGAGGAAAATGACGCCAAGTGATTTGGGTCATTAGTTGTACAGAGGTTTGGACCTAATGGGTATTGATTGGTTTCTACATGATGTTGTGATTCTATGTGTTAAGTCTCCATGTGTTTTGAGTTAGGTGTTTTCACCTAAGATTTCACCCATGGAGATCTTGTGGTGGGAATGGTTGAAGTGGATGCATCCTTGAGGAGTTTTCATCTCGTGTCGTGGTTGTTGTGAGGAAGGCTTGCGGGGAAAGTCCATACCCCTGTTTTGTGTTCGAGGAGCGTTGTGATGTGAAACCAAAAATATGGGGGGATGAGAATAGATAGACAATCATAATGGAAATACCTTTAGTTCTAGATGTTTAGTGATGCCTGGAAGAGCGACTCGAGGATGAGCCATTATAAAGTGTGTGTGTGGGGGGGGGGGGGGTTATTAGATCCTAGATCTTCTTAAGGTATGTTTATATTTATGTTATAGTTTGAAATCTACTTTTTAGGCTAAATAAGTTTTTTAAAAAGTTCATGTGAAGGATCAGGGGTGTTCTGGAGGTTCAGGACATGAAAGAGGAAGAAAAGGAGTTCCTTGGCATGTTGCACGGTTTGCGCAAGGTTAGTGAAAACCGTGTGGAGCATCCCAGGTAACTGTGTAGCCATGGATAGAGGATTTCATGTGGTTTGGGAAACCATGAGAAATACCTAGGAAACCATATGAAGAGGGTGATATTTGGGCATTAGATTCTTCACAGTTTGTGCACGGTTTGGAAAACCATGCGGGTAAACTGTGTGGTCCAGAAACTTTGATAAAATTACAAAAATTCCACCCCAAGATTTTAAAACCCAACTCAGGATTTTCCTCCATTCCTTCCCCCTCAACCATAATGATGAACATGGATGACCCAGGATTTCAAGAGGTGTTTATTCTTTGATTCTTGGTTGTTTTAGATGTATTTGGTTGTAGATAAATGCTCTGGGTAAGTCTAATCCTCTCCTTACTTCTCTTTTTCAGATACGGGTTTGTGATTTCTTACATCTTCTTCCAAAACCCTAAAACCCCCCTTTTATTATTGCAACCTAGGTTAGGGATTCAAGGGATGTTTGAATCTGGATCTAAGGCCATGATTGAGAGTGTGTTCATCATCATATTCAAGGTAGGTCGTCTACGAGTATTATGCCATTATTTTATTTTATATTTGTGCATGGAAGCTTGTGTTCTTCATTTCCCTAACTATATTCTTAGTTCCATTGGAGTTTTTGACAAAAAGGGGTGTCTAATTGACCAATTTAATCCCTCATGATCCCCATGGGATGCATTGAGGATAAATTGACCATTTTAGGGCCACCCATGGGGTGTTCCAGAAATTACGGACCTAGAGAGTGGTAGGGTCAAGTGAGTGATTGTCGAGTAAAGTGTGAGGCCCATGTAGAACATGTTTTAATGGTCGATTAAGTTTGTAATAGAATGATAATAGAGGTAAATAGGGTGATAAGGCATAAAGGGTTTGACATGACATGGAAATGGGAAAATGGGTAGAATGGGATTATGTGATTTATTTGACGAAATTCGGTTAGAAATGCCTAAGGGGATTAGGGAATGTTAAATAGAAAATTGTAATTGGATAATGGAATGGGAAATGGGGAATGTGTGAATGGGATGTAATACTGGTCTGGATGAATTTTTGGAATGGTTTAATACTTGAGAATTAGGTGGTACACCTAAATGATTGAATGTAATAAGGGGATTGTGTTATGTGATATGAGAATTGTAATTGAAATTCATAAGTGGGTAAATGATTGTAAAATGATTAATTGGCTAAATGGGTTAATGAATGGTCAGTGATGAATTTGGCTAAGGCAAAGAGGTTTCTGAACACACCTAATGGGTTAAGTCACGTGAAAGGAAATTTGGCTAAATGGACATGAATGGTAAATGGAAAATGTATTAATGGGTCATGGAATAATATTAATTACCATGTTGTGATATGTATTTTGATATCTAATGGAATTGAATATTATTGGTTGTGTTATGTATGTTTGTGGTGATTTGATAAATAAGAATGTTCACATGTATTGGTAGAGTGGGGTACTGACTTGAGGTTCTACGCCCATGGGTTGATTTAGACTGAGGATCCAAAATCCACCCCAAAATGCTGGGGTTAGAGAAGGGGATGGAGCTCCATTCCCCTAACATTTTCATTCCACCCGGATAGAGGCTTCAAGGTTAGGATAATGTGTTGATGTGATATGTGGATCCCAAGTGAGATAGGGACTTGTTTTGGTTCCCCTATGCATTGTGATTGATTTCCTTACACCCTTGTGTAGATGATATTATGCCTAACCCATGGAATATTTGATCAATATGGATTATGTAATGAGGATTATATAAGAAATGAAGTTGGGATAAATTCTAGGAATTGACTAAATAAACTTGGAATATCTAATGGCTCCTCATATGTCCTTTGTTTATTTACCATTTATTCTATTCTTACATGAACTATCTATTAGAGAGGATATTTTGTAAACACCATTGGTGGTGGCCTACTTAGTTTTGTAATCACACCCTACTCGGGCCACCATTGGGTACCCAAGAGGATATCTTGGTTACAGGACATGATAAGGGCATGGAACCTATACTAGGATGCTAAGTTAGGCTTGGTATGTACAGGGAGAAGGACCTAGAGTTAGAGTCGGGACCCATTTGGGGATTTGGGCTGTTTGTTTTATTTTGGGTTTTATTGACTTGTATTACTAGTATGGCATGGAATTATTGTATTTGATTTTTGGTTTGTAACCCTTTTTGGGAAATGATTAGTTATGCATGTTTATTGGTCATTCATATTATTTCTACTATTTATATTAGGCTATGTTGTGGCTTGCTCAGATAAAGAGGTTATATTCTACCCACATGACTTATTAGACTCTCGCTGCTATTCGGAAACCTCTGGCGTATGGGGAGGCATGCTTGAGGTCATGTGATGACCCATCCCAGAGCATCAATTTAGTGGATTCTAGGTCTGGGACATTACAATTGACCTACTTGATGACTAGTTCAGATTCCCCCTTCACATTTAGGTGAGGAGTGTCAATTTTAAGGGCCAAATTGAGACCAATGATGAGGGCTTGATACTCCTCCTTATTGTTGGTACATCGTTTTGACAATAAGAATGAATAAGGAATGGTATACTGTGTTGTCTTGATGAAGAAAATACCAAAACCTACTCTTTTTAGTCTGGGATCATTGATTCTCCTACTGGTCGGGCTCTGTGAGGAACCATCAATGTGAATCTTCCAACATGGCATGGATTTATCTACTAAGAGGATGGAATCATCTGGGAAGTACATATCCAGAGACTGGTCTATGGAGGATGGATGAGTAGTAAGGAAATCTCCCAGTGCCTAACCCATAATAGCTTTCTATGGTATGCACCTAATGTCAAAATACTGAAGGATAACTACCCAAAGAGCTAGATGGTCTATTAACATTGCGAGGTTAATAATATACTTTAGCCTGTCCATATAGGACACCATCTATATCTCATGGTGCTATAGGTAATGCCACAACTTCAACACTACAAAAACTAGTGTGAGGCCTCTCTTCTCGATAGAGGAATATATGGTTTTTGTGTTAAAGAGCATGCAATTGAAATATTATAAACCGATCTCTATCCATAAACTATTTTTCTGGGTGAGAAGGGTGCCGAGGGATCATTCTAGGGTGGTAAAATAAAGGACCAATGGCTTACTGAAGACTGGTGGAATCAGAACCAGAGGTTGAAGAAAGTATTGATTAACCTCTTCGAAGGAAACCTAGAACTCTTCATCCCACTGATTGACAAAACCTTTCTTCATGAGTTGGAAAAATGGATTACACTTTCTATAAGGATTCAAAATGAATCATTGTATGTAGGCTAAGTGGCCTTGAAAAACTCGAATCTCTCAGAGGTTTCTTGGAGGATGCTTCTAAATGATAGAATTGATCTTCTATGGATTGATATTAATGCCTTTGTATCTAATGAAAAAGATAAGGAAACTTATAGAGGTGACCTTAAAGAATCACTTCAAGGGATTCATTTTCAGATGGTGAGAGTAGAGGAAACTGAACACTTTCTATAGATATCTGAGATGGTCCTTATCCTAGTGGAATTTGACCACCAAATCATCCACGTAGCATTCCAATAAATTCCTGAGGATCGACTTGAATATGTGGTGAATGGAATGATGATTGGTGGAACATGTATTCTTCAGATCAAAAGGAATTAACTAGTAATAGAAAGTGACTTGTAGTGCTAGGAAGGTGGTGGATTATTCATACTTGGGGGCCATTCAGATCTGGTTGTATCTAAAATACCCATCCATGAATGATAGATCCTAGAATCCAGTAATAGCATCGATCAAAAACTCTATCACAGGAAGGGTAAAGTCATTCTTTGGAAAATGATGGGTGAGATATTGAAGGTCGATGCATACTCTAATCTATCCATTCTTCTTCCCAAAGGGCACAATCTTGGCTAAAAATATGTGGTACTGGATTTCCTTGATGAAGTTGGATTTGATAAGATTATAAACTTCTTCCTCGACCATGGAACCATGAGAGGGGTGTATTTTTCTGGGAGGATTTTTTGAAATTACAATGACTTATTGGGGGGATGAGATGGTGGATGAAAATATGAGAATCCGATCCTGGTATCTCATCATAGATCTTGGAAAATACATCATGATGTTATTTCAAGAAATCCACATACTGCTGTTGCTCTTCCACAGACATGGCTGCACTGATTAGCATTGGTATCAGGTTTGACTTTGTACCGAGATTCAATTATACCAACAAATTGACTATGGTGGAGACACATTCTTCAAACATGGGAGGGGAATCCACCAAATCCTCTTTGTCATATACAACAAGAGGATCATTAGCAGGGGTAATTATTTCAAGTTAGATGACCCTGATGGAATGTTTGTGCCAGCCTGAGCGATAGTGGAATCTATTTTGGGAGAATCCCACACCACCAAAACATGGAGAAAAATGTTGATACAATCCCATCATGCCTTCGACCCAAGGGAAAATGATTGATAATATAAAAGTAGTAGTGTCACATCAACATAAGTCAGTTCAACCCAGCATGACAGAATAAGAAAGTATGGTGTATATCTGCAGCCATGGAGAAGAAATCATGATATCATATAGGGGTAAGGATCTCTATAATCACTCGATCCTGATTTGTGCAGGAGTACAAAATGATATTCCAGTGTTCCTTATACCTAGGAATGCACTTTCCCCTTTTCCTAGAGATAAAAAAGCAATGTATCGGGTCTAGGGTTGTGGCCTCCAACAAGTGAATTGGGAGGATGAAAGTGTCCTCAAATTCTATCTATGCGTCGGCCGAAATAGTAGCGTGATCCACAACATTATCCCGAACCTGATTATCCTTTCTCTTTTAATAGTCAACATCTAGATAGTGGGATTCAAAAGAGGCAAAGGGAGACACATTACCTTGGAGAATGCCCAATAAACCATTAAGGGATTACTTGAGGCATTGGTGATATGAGGAAGGGACTACTTCATGTAGGTGCATCCAGGGTCTACCCATCAACACGTTATAGGTGGTGTTTTGCGATAAAACCATAAACTCGGTGTGGGAAATAAGACCACTGAATTGGGTCTTCAGGTGGATATTTCAAAGATGTGTCTTCTCTGTCCTGTTATGAACTTGAATCTTCAAGTCAGAGGGATTTAGATCTTTCTTATTCAGTCTTAGCTTGTAGAGTGTATAAGTCAAGATAAGATTGATCCCAGATCCTATGTCGACAAGAAATTGGAAGAACTCCATGCCATTGAACTGGACAGTTATATACAATGGGAAGACATTCCCCTGAATAGGAGAACCTTTATATTATCCAGACAATGAAATGATTTCTTGACATTCTGCATGCTCGATTTATTCAACATGAAAGGCATCTAAAACTGCTACCTCTATTTCAAACTGGAGGGGGCTTCTCGAATCCTATTTGAGGGATTAAAGAATATATTCACACATACATAGATCCAAAAGAATAAATAACTTTGAAGGAATGCCAATGAGGTGCTAAAATACATCATACATATTTCCCAGGTGCATGTGTCTGCCAACAAAAGGTTTCTCTATAGTAGGGTGTATGACGTGCATTGCTGGTTGGACTGATAGATTCTGACTAGTGCTTGGGGCATACTATTACTCACTAGTTTAACCACACAAAAATGAATTCTAGATAAAGCCCATATGGATGAGGTCTATCCACAGCTCAATGAAGTATATCATAAAATGGTCGTGGTGTCTTAGCCTGATTGAGCAGTAAAAATTCCAGTGGGAGAAAATCTGATGAGAAAAGATGAGAGGCCTGCACATGCTGAGCTCTACGGTGAGCCTTCTGTCTAGTCTTGGTATCATTCCCGACTTTGTCAGAAGAACTGGCTGATGATTTTTGGTGATTCACATACCCACAATTTTGTCAATGCTGATACCGAATTGGGACCTTAGGAGGGCCTGTATGACATTCCTTATTGTCAGGAACCATATAAGGGTCCACTAACTCGACGATGTTCACCAAGTATTACTCTTGATCATCATTTATGGAATCATACATCACTGGGTGGATGTTGGGGACAATCTCTATCTATGAGGGAATGATGTCTCCAATATTACAAGATGAATTTGGCAACGACAGGGGCATTTATTTCCCTTGTGCTGCAGATGCATGCTCTTTCGGGAAGATAAAGTCTGAGATGTAAACACTATATTGGAAGTTGGGGTAGTTAAGGAAACCTCAAAATCTCTTTCTGATTCAAAGGAGCATGGATGTTACCATGACCATAAGCGACCATATTGCAATCCATACAGTCATCATACTTATAAGGCCTACAGATGGAGACCTACTGTCATTCACCCTCACTATTGCTATCAAGATTTGTAGAAACACATGCCACCTATACTAGGGTGGGACCTAATCTAACTATGTTGTTTTCAAACTGGTCCGGAGGCCGATCTTTGAACATGTAACACCTTTTGAGAGTGTTCCCAAGGATTCAGTGATATGGGGTAGTAGTTGGGGACATCAATGAGATCAGCCTCTTCAGGATTTCTCCATGAGGGTAGCCTCAGAATTCCATGATCTAAGAAACTATGTAAATAAATAGGAACCAAGTCCTATTCAAATGACTAGGCCCTATTTCTCATATTTAGGAATGGGACTCTGGGATCCTGGCCTTAACGAGGGGATAGATTTTTGAAAAGAGGTGGAACCTAATTATCTTGTATTGGAGGTGTTGGTTAATGAGGTTGCACCTACCAATTCTGAGGTGGGTGTTGCTGACCCTATGGCTGAGGCTGAGGTGGAATCTCTCTACGAGGTTGTGGAGGTAGATCAACTGGTAATAATTCCAATTGTTTGGGGTCCTCTACATTTGTAATGACGACTGTATCGGCCTTATCACCCCTTCTTGAAAGATCTGTAAGAGGCAACATGTGTGACTATCTAGATTGATGACAGGCTTCCTATCGGTGTTGAGCATTGTTAGAGAAATCCCTAAATCCACCCTAGAAGTTATGAGTGATGAGGGATGGAACCAATTCAGTCCTAAAATTCCCCATAAACATCATTAGAAACTTTTCCTAAGCTAGTGGAATGTAGACTGAATACATGAGTCCCTTAAACCTTGAAACAAAGTCTACAATGCACACATATCTCCTTTTCTTTCACTTGAAGAGGTCGACAATGCTTTTCTTGCGAGTAGTAGAGATGAAATGATACAAAACTGCCTATAGAGATCCTCCCAACCAGCTATAGAACCAATAGGTAACTATCTATACTAGATGAACACAGTCCCTTCTAGTGTCTGTATGAAAACTTCTTGGTCCAGAAATGGTCTAAGAAATGGTGGAGAAGGTTAATACCATCTATCGGCACATTAATGCTGCTCAAAGTTAAAAAAAGAGCTATGTTGATAATCGTCGATGAGACCTAGAGTTTGATGTTAGAGACCTGGTATTAATTTTCATATCACCATGGAAGAGAGTTATGAGATTTGGTAATAAGGGAAAGCTTAGTACAAGGTACATTGTCCCTTTTGAGATCCTTGATCACATTGGAGCAGTGGCCTATCAACTAGAACTCCCACCAAACCTATCTCAAGTAAATGATGTATTCCATGTATCAATTTTATGGAAGTACATGAATGAGGCATTACATGTACTCAATCTAGAGGTGTTACCATTGGAGAATAACCTAACCAATGAAGACATTATGGTGAAGATCTTAGATCATAGGGAAAAAGTTCTATGAAATAAGACAATGCCCCTCGTCAAGGTGTTGTAGCAAAACTACAAGTTTGAAGAAGAAACATGGGAATTAGAGTAAGTGATGAAGCAGAGTTACCCTCATTTGTTTTAGTGTTGGAAAAGAAAATTTCTAAGGAGATATTTCTTAATGGGGGAAGATTGTAACAACCCAAACATTTATTAATGAAAATTCCTCTTGATCTAATTAATCGTCATATTTTGTAAAATGGTTATATAACATATGCATTTCCTTGGTTTTCTATTTTTGGATTTTCAAATACCATTAATAATTATTACCATTGATAATATATCCACTGAACATTTATCACATTATTAGTATAAATATTGGGATTTAACAAATCCAATTTACTCAGACAAAGGAATTAATGACATCATCCAATAGAATATCCCCATACAAAGCCCATTTATAGGAGCTCAGAAAGGAGGTAGTGTCACTGGGCTTCACTCTTGACCAAGCCCAAGCTGAGTTTCAAAAAATTATGCTTGAATGAAACTACCTACGTGAGAAGTGGAAGATAATAAAGATTACCACCCGAGCAATGTTATCCGAGCCACCCAAGAGTCTGTCACCATCACACACCTTACCCTTAGGTATAATACAGGTGTTATAAGAGGTTATGTTACAATAACCTAGAACTATTATTATGTTCATTATTTTTTCACAGAATAAAGAATATATATTCATTTTATTATTGTTACTTTGAGCACACATATTATATTTTTTAGTTAATATTTAAATTCAATTAAGAAATATATTTTGATGAATTAATTGATTTTTTAATTTAAAAATATTTTAATAAAATATTATTAATAAATTAATTTTTATTAAATATAAATGATTGTTTAATTTTTTATGAATACAATTGGAATTTTTATTAAGGTTTGAAAGCTTTTTTTTCTTCAAAACCCATGATTTTTTTATAAATGTCAGTTATTATTTTAAAATTAAAAAATTCACATATTTAGAAAATAATTGAGATAAAATGAATATTATTTTTGGATTCCAGAGATCAAAATTATCTAATGGTAAATTTTTCATAATTTTCTGAGATAGTAGAATTTTTGGGTAAAAATTAAATACTGTTTAAATATATAATGTGTTTTATGACATCATAATGACCCAATAGTGATGCAATAAAATAATATAAAAATTATTTTCTGCCAATATATTTTTTACCTTTATTTTAATGCGATTTTAGATTTTTTATTAATTGTATGGTGCCTTAGTGAACCCTTCAAGACTTAAAAGACATTTTAACTTTTTAAAATGATTTCCTTGAGAGTGTGACTCACCTCCACCTAAGAAAGACTAATATTTTAATAATTTATTCCATTAGGATTATAAAATAATTTTTTTCACTCCCCTTTGGAAAAACCCATGGGAAAAAACCATGGGATGGATTGTGATTTTTATTAGTTTAATATGTGGTGTAAAAAACCTAAATAATAAATAATTTCTTCTATTTTCCTATATAAACCCACCCAAGATCTCACTTCTAACCACTCAAAACCCTTGGAGAACGTCCCTAATCTATCTTAATCTCTATATAATCCTCCCAATGTGTCCCAAGATCCCAAGAAGACACTCTCAAGCCTCTCCCAAGACTTTGGGATCACACTTCCAAGTAAGGGATTTCTTCCTTTCTCATTTTTTTCCAAATTTATTTATATTTTTACACCCTTTTTTTCAATTAAAAATGCTAGGGTATGATTTATTACCTCCCTCATACTTCCCTCTTGACATTTGAATGATGATATAACTCTTTCTATCTCATTAATTTCTCCCATGCACACCTGTTACCATGCTGAAATTCTGTAAGGAATTTCTCTTTTCTCATTTAAATTCATGTAATTATTTTATATTATGCATCTAAATTTCATTACATATGTTGGGAAATGTATCTATATGAACATATTACTATAAATTTCATATATATATGATTATATACCCATTTCTCTCTCATCAACCATTTTTAGGAATTCTTATGTCACACCGTTATCTACTGAAATTGCATCGCAATTTTCCAAGATAAAGTCATTGGTTAGTGAATTCTATTCTAATTTCTCTATCAAGGGTATTCACCTTTGTGAAAATTTACATATTTATTATGTATTTTCATATACTAATTCCACATTCCTTTATCATGGAATAAATGATTATGTTTAATGAATGCATGTTGTATGATCTATGTGGCATACTTATGCATGAAATGAAATGATTAAGAAGGGTGCACCATGATAGAGCTCCAATGCATTGGGTAAAGATTAATATCATGATAAATCAAGTGAAATGAGGGTTTACTCATGATAATTCAACTGGAATGAGGGTTTAAATATTCTCCATGTGCAATGAGCCTTGGATCATGCTAACATCATGTTAAATGTTGTTTACACATTTCCATGTTATGATAATCATGCTATATCATGCCTTTATGTTCATATTTCTCTTATGATATATTGATATGACTATTGCCTAAAATTTACTATATTATTCATCTTATGCATTTTTTACTCCCTTACTGGGCTTTATAGCTCACCCTTTTCTAACGCATGTCCTCAGGTTCACTACTAGAAAGTAAAGATAGAGACACGGACCTATAGCCACAGTTTTATTGGTCCATGGCTATATCTTCATAATTTCCATAGTTTAATTTAATAACTGTGGCAATACCGTGTTTTTTTCTATTTTGTATCGGGGTCCCTTGATTCTCTTTTCGCGCTCCTCCGACTTCTTCTCCTCCCTCCACCTCCCGACGAGTTCTCCTCCCCGACCTCGCCTGACCGTGTCACCCTCCTCCCCTACCTCGCCTGACCGCGACGCCCTACTCCCCCGATGACTTCTCCTCCCCGATGTTTTCTCCTCACTACGGTTCCCTCTTCCCCAACAACTTCTCCTTCTCGACCTCTCCTCCCCGTCCTCTCCTCACCTCAGCGCCCTCTTCTCCGATGAACTCTCTCACCGCGGCGCCCTCCTCCCGATGACCTCTCTCACAGTGGAAACCTCCTCCCCGGAGACCTCTCTCACCGTGGAACCCTCCTCTCCTAGGTACTGTATTTTTATTTATTATTTTTTTAGCCTCAATGAAATTCCTCATTTATGAATGCATAGGGGGGTTCAGAGGGTCTCGAGAGGTTCTATGGTGAATGAGAGGAATACATAGCATATAACTAAGAGGTTGTAGTGTCATTGAATAACAGTTTATAAACCAATAATTTTCTGGTGGAATTCCAGTAGCTATATATAGATAATGGAGGCCCTTCAACAAGAAGATCAGAGCCACTCTCCAGGAATTCAGTCTTTTTTTGTTTTATAATTGGTATTTTTTCCATTTTTTGCATTTCATTATTTAATACCCATCACCTAATTTTTCTCCCCAAATTACAAAACAACACCTTCATTATATTATCACTCTCCTACCTATCCTTCTATATATAAGATCTATAGATAAGATATATAGATCCCTGGTGTATTGAATTTTCATCTATCGAAATTTTTTCTTCTCGTAAATGTATGACTCCCCTTTTGTCCTATCTCATTTTTTATGAGGGGTGTGTTTTATAATATTTATTGAGTTTTTCTAGTTTTCAAGTAATTTCTCTACTACTTATATATGTTCTATTCTTATCCAAATAAAAGGAATGTATTTTAAATTCAATCCTTATCATACATGAGGTAGTTGGTCCCAAAGTGTTTCCCATAGAAAAATTAATTTTCATTAAGTGCTTATGTGGCCACATTAGTGGGTTTCAATTTGTATCCTTAATTATCATTATAATCTTTGAACTAAGTTTATGTTATGTTATAAATCAATTGAAAATAATTTTCTTACTATGGATGAATGGTTAGGGTAATGGGAACCATATACTGTGATTATTCCATTAAATATAACTTTGGAATTGGAAATTTGGGATAGGTTTGTGTTTTGACTTTTGGAAGGTAAAACATAGTAAGTATAATTGGAATGTTTTTACTATTAATAATGTGTTTTAAAGTTGAATCTAGTTTCAAATGGGTTATTTGGATTGAAAATAATCTTATTAAATGTTATTGACTAATGGAATTGATGGTATTTATTATTAAACCTAAGATGAACATGACCCTTGGGTGGGAACTGAGATAAACTATTAAATTCTGAGTGAACACATCCCCCATGTGGACACAGGGCCTTGGGGATGGGTATATTACCAATAAGTGTTAGTTTGGACTACAAACATGTATATTACCATTGGGATTTTATTAGGTTGTATTGGTCTCTAAAACACACTTAGAGACATCCAACATTGTCTATAGTAGGTGGGTCTAGCCTAAAGTATCACCATGGATCCCATGATCAGTTTTATTTTAGTTATTTATTGATCTATTTATGATAATAACTTATATATTCAACCATTATATGAACTTATTGGTTCATCCTAGATTTATAGGAATTCCATTTTTGGTGGCCTACTAAGTTGTAAACACACCCTACTTGGTTTATCATTTGGTACCATAGTGAATTTCATCATTTCATATAGGGATATGGGAAATAACTTGATGACTGGTGTAGGAATTTATGTTAGTATGTAGCTAAGGAATTGGTATCCGAATAGAGCTCCGGTCAGTTTTTTGAGTCATGTAGTTTGTTATCCATTTTGTACTCTTTTTTACCTTTTGCATGTGTATAGTGGAATGTTTTCCTTTGACTACCTTATTCCATTATTTTTAATATTTCATGAATTATGTTTTTTGATGATAATTTTTATGGAAGTTATCCAATGATGTTATGTGATATATGTTTTTTCATTTATCTACTTATATTTTTCACTCAGTTGTTAGGGTTATAGTCTCTGTAAGGACTCCTATCAAACCCTATTTTCTAGTTGGTTTCCTCTGGTATACAGGTAGGTGTGATTGATTTCTTGTATCATAAATTTTTTTTGGTAACTATTCAATGGTTTTAGGTAGTAGTATATTACATTCCTTCTTAGTTTCTATCCCCTAAAAGGGATGTTGTCTTTTCCTTTATCATGATATCTTATTTTCAATTGCAGTCCCTAAAAAATCATCATATTATTTTTTATATAGTGTGTATATCCCAAAAAACCTATAAATTAATCCCCTTAAAATTCATAATAATTAATCAATAAGAATAGGGAATAATGAGGTTCTTTTTTTTGTCTTGGATACAATATTCAGGATGAGTAATTCCTCTCAACCCGGGTCATTCTTTTCTTCAATTGTAGAAATTTATGATTTCCTTGGACAATAATATATATTCTTATTCTAATGTTTTTTATTATATTCCTTTTTACATAGAACATATTATATGTGTGGAATGGAATTTTCCACTTCATTATTCTAAATCTTCATGTTTCTTGTTGTAGATATCTTCTCATAATTTTTACCTTCATCTAATGAATATAATTTTTCCAATATATTTATAATAAAAAAATACCATTCATTTTTTTCATTCATATTTAGAAATGACATGATCTTAGGCACCAGTTGTGACCTTCATTATTTTAAATTTATCAACAGATCTCATATTTTATTCCTTACTTAATTTATTATTTGAAATTTATTTTAAAACTGCTAAAGAACTAGTCTTCATTCTTTAATTATATTAAGTAACATGATCTCATGAACTCCTCAAAAAATTCTTCTTAAAAATAATTTTATATATCCATAAACATGGCCTTATGAATATATTGTATGTGTATCATTTTTCCTACATGGATTCATGTATCCAAATACACATATGTGAACATTCGCATGTGTTTCAGGCCATTCAACTATATATATTTACCTACACATGAAAAACTCTTATGTGGAAATTCATATACATAGTAGCATATTTGTTTACACTGATTAATCTACTTAGGAAATCCCCTATAGAAATTCAGCAAAACTGAATATTCAGTTATACTACAAAATCACCATCAATATAGACACATCTCATATCCTCTTCAAATGACTTCCAATCTTTCTTATCCACTTAAAGAACATCAGTTGGATTCTTGTGGAGCTCTATATTCACTCATAATTGATCCTTATATTCCTTAATGATCACTAGAATTTTATTCAAGGATATATGTCATTTAATAAATTTCCTTTCTAACTCTTTATTAATAGAGAATCCCCCCTCATGTTGGTTTTGTTTTCATTAATTATGGTCGATCATTATATACATAGAAGATCTATACTATTCATTCATCATTTAGTATTATTATAGTCCTTGAATTTTGTATTCTAAATTATTTTTCTCAATGACCTCATCATTGTTTTAGACTATTGTTCACTCCTCGTCGCATGTCATAAAAATCTAACAATATTCCAAAAATATTAGATATGATTTTCCATATAATATTAAACTTCTACACTCGATTAATTTATGGTGTATCCTCATAAATCATTCTCTATGTATTAAGTTAGTGAGTCAATAATCTTAGGGAATTTCATATGATTCCATCTCATGAATCCTCAAAAATCCTCTAATAATCATTATTAACACATTAACGTAATATTGAATCTATTGACAATATATGAAATTCTATATTTGGGAAGTTTCTTTTTCATAGTAAATTATTATGTTTATTTTTTCATAAATTTCATCATAAACTATGATCACTAAGATCCACACTCATTCATTTATCAAAATATTAATAATTCTATTATTATCTGAGAACTCTAGGACTTAATTCTAAAGCACCACAACCAATATTCTCTTATTTTTCATAGATTAAAACTGAATTAGGAAGTTAGAAATGAAAATGGTAATATCTATATTATCTATAATTTGATTGCATTAAATAATAATTTATGTATATAATAAAGGAAAAATCTAAACTCATACTATAAATCTAGTGTAATTCTTACACCATTGCACATAGTATAAATCTATCTCTCTATCACCAGCATCGACCATCACCGTAGCTCTGTCTCCCATCTTGTTTCTCATCATTGTTCCCAAAACATTCAAGGTTTAAAAAAATTAAAATGAAGTCACAGTAAGGTTTTAATATCCTATATGACTCTCATAAAGTAAAAATAAAATTTCAACACACAATTTTGAGGTAAACGTAGACAAAATAGTCAAGTCATTTATGCCTCCCACAATAGAAATGAGCTTTTTTGTGCCCAAAATATTTGTATTCAACAAATAAACTTTTTTATTTCTTAATTAAATTATTCGGTTTTCTATTTATTGTTTTTATACATGAAGATACCTAAAGGATATATATATTTATATCTTGGAACTAATTTCAAAATTCATCAAGAATTATTTATGTGTTCAAATAGTTTCAATAAGGACTATAACTTATTATCATTCCTACTTCACTATTCAAAGAATATTTTGTCTTAAAGTTGTTTACCGATTTCTCAATATGTATGTAATTCAACACAGTAACCAAAAAACAATAAATAAAATATAAAAATATGTCCATTAAATCAATAGTAAACATTGAGGATTCATTCATTATAAGTGAGTATATTGTTAATTTTTGTATCTAAATGTATTAAATTGAAGGGGGGTTCATTGTTTCTTACATTAATGTGGTTTGAGAAAAAACCATGTGATATATTTTTCATAAATGTTGTGTAGTGTTTTGAGACTAATCTGGGTGTAGTATAAGAAGATTTCACACATGAGAATTTAGTGATTAATTGAGGCTAAAACATCAGCAGAAGAAATAATATTTTCCTGATCATAGTTTCCCTTACCCAATTGATCACACACAAGTGATTAAAATTATTAAGAAAAGTCTACATAAAAGGTTTGTTTCTATTGAATGTATTTGAAGTTGTACATTATCAAATAAAATATAGAAATCCCATTGAGGAAGATCATGAAATCATCATATAATTGATCAAGATAAGAAGAATGACCTTGTGAATAGGGGGACCAGTTATTGAAGAGGCTCAACACTGGGGGTTATAACCATTCAACTGTTTTGGGTCTAACTAAAGGAGGAAAAAGAGTTGAATCACTGGGGGTATAATTAGGATCAAATGGAGTATTAACTAATGGGGGGTATAACCCGTTGATTCATAAACCATTATAATTAATAATAAGATTATAATGGATAATCTATAACCGATGTATGTATAACTAGTTTTAGTAATGGTTAAGTGTTAGTATTGAACAATATAAAAATATTTTTTTGTTATATTTCATTTAATTTTTTCATTTCATATTGGGTCCACTCATCTTAATAGGTGATAGAGGTCCAAAATCAGAAGGGGGAAGGGTGGCAGGCGGCAGGGGGCAGGGGGCAGGGGGCAGGGGGTCGGGGGCCGGGCCGGGGGCAGGGGGGCAGGGGGCAGGTCTGCAGGGCAGGGGGCAGGGGGGAGGGTGGAGGGGGGAAGGGGCAGGGGGCAGGTCTGCAGAGCAGGGGGGCAGGGGGCAGGGGGCAGGTCTGTAGGGTAGGGGGGCAGGGGGCAGGTCTACAGGGCATGGGGGCAGGGGGGGCAGGGTGCATGGGGGAGGGGGGCAGGGGGAGGGGGGTAGGGGGCAGGTTTGTAGAGCAGGGGGCAGGGGGCAGGGGGCAGGGGGAAAGGTGTGGGTGGAGGGGGGCAGGGGAAGGTCTGTAGGGCAGGGGGCAGGGGGCAGGTCTACAAGGTATGGGGCAGGGGGAGGGTGGAGGGGGGTAGGGGCAAGGGGTAGGTCTGTAGAGCAGGGGGTAGGGGGCAGGGGGTAGGGGCAAGGTGTGGGTGGAGGGGGGAAGGGGGCAGGGTGGAGGGGGGCTGGGGGCAGGGTGGAGGAGGGCAGGGGGCATGGGGGAGGGGGGAGTGGGGAGGTCTGCAGGGCAGGGGGAGGGGGCAAGGTGGAATGGGGAAGTCTGCAGGGCATGGGGGTGGTCTGCAGGGGGGTCTGCTGGACACCTATGCTGTGACTACTGACAGTGCAAAAAAACATCAACTCTCCTCACCTTCACATAGTGATGAGATTCTGGACAAAGCAGCAGTTCAAAATCTAGTTTGCAATATGCAGAGGGCTGATATTAGCAAAACACAACACATGCAAGATGATGACGAAGGTATGGAACTACAACAGACACAACCAACAACCCCTGCTATGGCTAAATTCACCACAACACATGCAATATGATGAAGAACCTTGTGGCATGACCTTAACAAAACTATTCAAGTGCCCTAGGTTAATAACATTATTTAATCTCTATTTTTCACATTTAAGTGATGATGGAAGTTTACTTTATTCCTATATTTTTGTGATTTTTTATTTTTGAATAGACAATTGAAGGTTATGTTTGAAAAATAAAGAGGTTTATTAATGATCATGTAATTTAGTATTGGGATGTACATATCAATCCGAATATTATTCTTTCATTGTTGGTTATGGATTCATGTATCATTTATCATGTACAGTTGACACACTGATCACATATATATAAGAAGTCGTTATATCTCATTTTTCCCACTATTTTCTTATAGGTGGTTTCTTATGATGAGTCCGGTTCTATCCACCACCATATATGACAATGAGTTCAACATCGGATTTGGGTAAGGTTTATTCTGTTTTTATTCTTTGGCCCAATTTTAATTAGAAAATTTATGATTTTTGGGTTCCTTATATTATTGCAGTGCGTTTTAGATTTTGTTGAGGTTGATTCGAGTCGCCGTTTATGAAGGCTTCATGTGTATGCATATGTAGTCATATACATATATAAGTTCCCCCTTTTTATATATTCACTCATGGAAGTATGAATATATATATTGGGGCTAGGTGTGCTTATATATGGATATTAAAAATGCATACATGTGTAAGTGTAAAGGGGTATATGCAAGTATAAACATATATTTAAGTACCCCCTTGTGCGTATTTGGCCATGAAAACATGTACATAGGGGCTAGGTGTCATTATATATATGTGAAGTTGGATATGCGTGCAAGAGGAAAAAAGGAAGATTTGATTTTTCTTCGTCAAAAGAAAACGCGCCTTGAGGTTGAGGTAGGGTCCCTCTCCTAGCCTCTTTAATTCAAGAATGTTTAAATTGCATTTAGTTTCCTTCTTAATTCTTCATGATTATATTAAATTACAATTCTTGAATAAGTGTTAGTTAAGATAATTTTTTGGTTTTATAAATAAGTCATGGTCTTGTAATAAAACCCCTCCAACAGAGGTGCGCTGTCTGTGAAAACTCACAGTGGTATACCTTGCTTCTCATTATTGCATTGATGTTTTCCTTATACTGGATGTCGTTGTTAGTCATAAAGCACACATCGTACTTGACCCTTTTTATATCCCTGTAGGGGGTTTCCATATTTTTATTAAAACAGTTGTTTGAACCAAGACACCCTTTAAGTGCTGTTAGAATTTTAAGATGGAATTTACCATAATGAGCAAGTCACCACTAAATGAATAGAATAATTTGGATGGAATGTCTTGTACATGGTTTTAGTATGGTTTTAGTATGGTCAAACATATTCCTTCAATTCACATAAATTCTCTAAATATTTCTCCACAAAGAGATTTAGGAATCTTCTATTCATTGTTATTCCTTCGACTATGGACTGCAAAATGATCAAGATTTCACTATTTTATAAATCATTTAAATGAAACATTACATCCATGAGTTTTACCATGACATGGTGAAAAAATACTATCCATTTTCTATCCACTATGAGAATGGTCCATATCCTCCATGGGGTGGTCTTCCTCTCTTTGTTGACACTATTTATCTATCCCACATTAGACTTTAGTGAAGACATCCACTATTTCATCACTCAATATGATACATATACTACTTTTGAATTTCCCTGAAGTGGTAGACAATTTCATTGCTTTTCCTTTATGATAATTTGAAGAGATTGTTCTTTGTTCTTTCTAGAAATTGAAATATATGTCAGCTTGCACATATAATTCAATTTTATCTTGAGTATCATCAAATTCTTCTTCAAGTTCATCAGTTATACCCCTTGATAGATATTCATTACAAAGAAAAACAGTAGTGGCAGCATGAGATTTCTGTTCCATATCATCCCAAGAACTCTTCACTTGAATCTTGTTAGGAGAAACAGAAATACAAGAATCTCTATAATGGGGGGATGATCCAATAACAGGATAATCAAATCCTCTAGCAATCAAACACATAGAAGATGTCTTTTGAGCAATAATAGACCTATCGTTAGTAGGAACTTGATCCTCTAGGGCTAAAATAAGGACATGCCCTGAATTTTCAACTGCTTGATGTTGAGCCAGAACCTCAATTGTTTAGTTGGTCCCACGTTTTTAGTGTATAAATTAAATCCCCTTCTACAAATACACATGCATAATGACCAAAAATTACATTTTTAGTGGAATAGTTCATCCTGATTGGAATGAAAACCACGAATGCGTTATCATATACGATTTCCAAGTGCCATAGTACCCAATTAAGTCTATGAATCTTAAACTAGATCTGTGCACAAGTTTCTTGTCATTAGAACTAAATTGTAGCTTCCAGTCATAAACCCGCAAGGTACCAGGCCTTAGGTTGAGCGATCCAATGCTCCAGGATCATCCTTTTAGATCTGTTGAGGGAAACTGAAAGTCAAAAAATCCTCGATCAAATGATACACATTTACCATCTTCTTCTACGTCTTTTTTCCTGGGGTTCGACATGCATCAATTTTGAAATCACTTCTCTACTCCTTCCCTGGATGGAAGATGCTGCTCCGTGGATGTCGCTGGACCGGGCCAACACGCTGCGGTCACACCGCGGTCACGCTGCGGTCACGCCGCGGTCATGCTGCGGTCACACTATGGTCACGCCATGATTTGGCCCTGCTCCAGGACGACACCCTGCAGCGGTTCGTAGTGATAGTATTCCATGAGTCTTGTGATCAATGTTGAGACTGAATAATCACAATTTCTGCTGGTGGGGCGATGACCAGAATGTTTCCCCACCTCCTCTCACTCCCTTTGCTCCTGGCTAGAAGATGCTGCCCTACGGATGTCATTGGACCGGGCCAACATGCCGCGGTCACGCCACAGTCATGTTGCGGTCACGCCGCGGTCATGCCACGGTCACTCCGCGGTCACGCCGCTGTCACATATATTTTTCTAGAGAATATTACTTAAATGAGTGATAAAAATACACCTTTTTAATAGTGTTAGGACTCTTGCCTAACAATGGTACTGTTTATGTAGGAAGAAGAGAACAAAAATATGGCAAAAGTTTTTATATCCAGTAGAAGTAATTGGAATAGAGTTAACAACAAACTAAGAAAAAAAAAATTAAAAAGAAAATGAAGAGGGAAGAGAATAACTTCTCATAGAAAGACCACTTCTCAAAGGGCCTCCCAGACCTCCCAAGGATCAGCACTTAGCCACATCGTTATTTAATACCCCAACCCAACAACCATCCACCCCTACCTACTATTACCAAACCATAGTAACTAATAAAAGTAAAAGACAAATTTTCCCTTAGGAAATCCCACCAGCCACACCCACATAAGAACATCCCTACCAAGCACAACTGACAGCCACACATCCATACTCCTAGAATTTCCACACTTACAAAAACCCACCTTGTCCTCAAGGTGAATATCCAGAAACCACTAACAAAAATCGTTTCCTGGTTGATTGAACATGCTTCAAAGAGTCTCAACTCATGGGAAAACTTCATCTTCATCAAGTAAACCATTGTTTCTGCCATCACCATCATCGTCATCACCACCACCATCGAATTAATTTCCTGACTAGGAGAGCATGGACAACATGTTTCTTTGCTATTACAGTCAATGTATTTGAAGTACTAGTGGCACTAGAAACCAATTATTATTTGTTATTTGCCTCTAAAAGTAATAAATATACAATGTTAGGCTTTCCATCATCGTTGATACCAAGAGTAGTGATAACTCCAACACCTATAACCATGGGAAAAATTGGTTTTCACTCTTCATTCAAAACATCATATTGTCTCATTTCATCTTTATGACGGTTGTTGGATATAACTGCAATATCCTTCTCTCCATCCATAATAGCATTATCTGGAACATGTAGGATCTCCTTACGATGTAGTTCTTCTTGAACCATTATGTCCTTTCATCCACCAACATCTCGTGAAAAACCAAATAGTTTCAGTATAGATAGCCCAACTATAATGGAATCCCAACTATAGCCTTTATTCACCATTCCAAAAACCAAGTGCTGCTCATCCATAGTCTATTTGGCCCACCTAAGAAAACCTTCCAGTACTCTGATAGGATTCTGATGTGTTGCTACTTTGAAAAACTCCAACATATGTACAACAGGGGGTGTCTAGGGTTGTCTGTCCAGGGTGGGGGGTGTCTGTCCGGGGGGGGGGGGGGGTCTGTCCAGGGGAGGGGGGGTGTCCAGGGTTGTCTGTCTGAGGGGGGGGGGGGTCTGTCCAGGGGAGGGGGTGTCCAGGGTTGTCTGTTTTTCCAGGGGGTGTCTGTCCTGGGTGGGGGGTGTCTGTATAGGGGAGGGGGTGGGGGTGTGTCCAGGGGGGTTGACAGACAGGGGGGGGACTGGAAGGGGGTGGAGAACCAGGGGAAAACAGGTAGGGGGAATGGAAGGGGGTGGGGAACCAGGGGAAAACAGGTAGGGGGACTGGCAGGGGGCAGAGCCAGATGGAAAATAGGGGGGAGACATGCAGGGTGGGGTGGAAGGTAGGGGGACTATAAGGGGGACTGGCAGGGGGTGGTAGGGGCAGGGGGACTGGCAGGGGGAAGGGGGACTGGCAGGGGGTGGTAGGGGGCAGGGGGACTGGCAGGGGGACTAGCTAGGGGATGGTGGACTAGCAGGGGACTGGGAGGGGGACTAGCAGGGGCAGGGGGGGACTGACAGGGGGTGGCGGGGGGGGGGGGGGACTAGCAGGGGTAGGAGGGACTAGTAGGGGGTGGCAGGGGAAGGGTGGACTTGTAGGGGGAATAGCAGGGGGTAGGGGGACTGGCAGGGGGTGGCAGGGGGGACTAGCAGGGGAAGGGGGACTAGTAGGGGGCAGGGGGACTGGAAGGGGGACTAGCTGGGGGTAGGGGGACTAGTAGGGGACTGGCAGGGGGACTAGCAGTGGGCAGGGAGACTAGCAGGGGGCAGGGGGGACTGGTGGGGGGGGGGGGGGGGGGCTGGCAGGGGGATTAGCAGGGGCAGGGGGGGACTAGCAGGGGGTGGCAGGGGGGGGGGGCTAGTAGGGGGTGGCAGGGGGCAGGGGGGACTAGAAGGGGGACTAGCAGGGGTCAGGGGGGACTGGAAGGGGGTGGCAGGGGGGAGGGCTAGCAGGGGGACTTGCAGGGGGAAGGGGGGACTGGCAAGGGGGTGGCAAGGGGCAGGGGGGACTGGAAGGGGAGGCAGGGGGGACTTGCAGGGGCAGGGGGGACTCGCAGGGGGGTGGCAGGAGGCAGGGGGGACTGGTAGGGGGACTAGCAGGGGGCAGGGGGGGACTGTCAGGGGGGTGGCAGGGGGGACTAGCATGGGGCAGGGGGACTAGTAGGGGGCAGGGGGGACTGGCAGGGGGACTAGTAGGGGGAAGGGGGGGACTGGTAGGCCTGCAGGCCTGCTGTGGTTTTTTATTGAACTTTGATCTATAGCCACGGTTTTTTAACCGTGGCTATAAGGCTTGTTTGTGTTTTACCTTCTGCCAGGGTTTCAAAACGTGGCTATAATGCTTTAGCCACGGTTTTAAACTGTGGCTATAGGAGTTGGCCTATAGCCACGCCCATACCAGCCACAGTTCATTGAACCGTGGATATAACCTATAGCCATAGTTTTTGGGCTTATATCCACAGTTTGAAATCATGGCTATAGCCTAAATTTCCTATAGTGGTTATCCCATACAATGCTAAGTATGAAGGAATGTGTGTGGTCATGTAAAATAAGTTTTCAACAAAATGTTTATTTCATGTTTAAAGTTATTATGTAATGTTCCTAATCCCTAAAGACACTAGTCCCCTCATTCTTCTATGTTGTATCAAGTGACGATTTTATGTAATAAATTATGTTTAAGTGTGAAATAAAGAGTAGGGTTTTTATAGTTTCTATCAAAAGATATGTTTAATTATTTTTAGGATTAGGATTAGAAAACCCTAGTGAAAGCCTTAAGGATATGAATAAGTATAATAAAAACATCCCTAAATTTTAGTGAGTATTTAGTAAGTGGTTTATCACAAAAATACATCCCTGTTTGGATACGAAAAAATAGAGGTGGCTCTGGAACATATGTATTTAAGGGTAAAAACCGAAAACTCATTTTTGATCTAGACTCGAACAGGAATTGGTTCACTAAAACAGGCCTTGCAACACTCTTGGTTGAGACACTATTGGGGGATATTCTTTGGTAAATTCATAATCTTACTATGAACCATTATTAAGGGAATAAAAAATGATCCTAAGAATATATGTTTGCAAGTAGATCAAGGATAACATAGACTGAAGCCTATAAATTCATACGTTAACGAAATAAAATTAATTTATAAGTTATCTGTTTTTGTCTTTGGATTACCCTTTATGTGTTGCCCCTAATTTATCTTTTATTCCAGCTAATGGCCGGTAATAGGAGGAATCAGGTTAAAAACCGATGAAAATATCAATATGATGACTGTTCTAATGAGATTCCCAATCCAATGGGAGTGGGAATCACAAACATTGTCACAATACTCTCATAGATAAATCAAGTTTTGAATAGAATCATGGGTCAAGAGGAACATCCAACCACCCCTAAGAAAGAACTAGCTATAATTGAGAGTTTCATGAGACAAAGGCTTCCTAATTTAAATGGATCATCCGATCCCTCAATCGCCATACAATGGATCAACTCCATTGAAAAGACCTTCTCCATCCTTCAATGTTCCGAGAAAGAGAAGGTTATTATGGATTCTTATCATATGAATGGTGGAGATAATAAATGGTGGACATTGATAAAAAATATGAATCCTAAGTAAGAGATTGAGGCGTTGGAATTGAATGATTTCTGGAAAATGTTTTTCGACAAATATTTCCTCGCACCCTCTGACTTAAGATGGAAAGGGACTTCCTTAACCTCAAGAAAAAAGATGAAGAATCCATTAGAGTGCATGAAGAAAACATCAAAAGGATTTCACGATACACCTCTGGATAAGTCATTACCCCTAAATGAAAGGTTGATCGCTTATTTGGTGGGATAAAACCTAGCCTACATAAATCCCTAGCGATCCATGACTTCGATAGCTATGAGGAAATTGTCCAATGTTCCCTCAAAGTCAAAATGGAGATCAGAGAATCTCAAGGGTATCATGAGGATAAGAAGTAAAAATTTAACTTTAATTATGGTGGTCTTATGGATAAATCCAACGGTTCTAAGAAAAAATAGTACCCCACTTTCCTAAGGTGTATAAAGAAGCAACCTAGAAATTGCATGAAGGGGTAGAGGAAATGCTTTAGGTTTGGAAGATAAGGGAACCTGACCATTAACTATCAGGAATAAAAACTCGATATTGCAACATAGGATAGGAATTCTACATTCAACCCTCAATGTATTGTTCATTGCTTAAACTATAAAGAACCAGGTCACTTTGTAAACCAGTTCCCTAAGACAAGGGTTTTAGGAGAAACCAAAAACATCCAAGGCAGTAAGGGAGAGATTTTTTACATCACTAATGCTGAAGCGAACTCCAAAAAGGAAGTGGTGATAGGTATTCTGGTTATTCACTTGAGAATAGGAAATTTACTTTTTGATTTTGTTTCTAAAAATTATTTTATATCCCAGAAGTTTAGTAGACCAATCCCAACACCACCAAAATTCATGGAAGTAAATATGTCGGTGAGAATGAGAAATGGGTAAATCATTGAATCCCCTGAATATAACTCCTCCCCTATCATAATTTTTGGGTTGAACTTTCTAAAAACCTCATCATACTCCCTATGGTGGAATTTTATGTAATTCTTGGCATGTATTGTCTTTACTTATATAGAGCATACATAAATTTCCATGAGAGATAAATCACTCTCTGTTTGGTGAATCGACCCCCAATTCTATACAAGTGAAGGGAGGAGGATAGATCTTATTTAAAACCATCATATAAAGCATAGATATTACTTACCTATGATCATGAGTATCTTTCTCAGGTGATTGAGTCTATGGAAGCTAGCATCCTTGAATACATGTCTATTGTGAGGGAATTCACTGAAGTGTTTCCCAAGGAATTGTCTGGCCTTCCTCCTAGAGATGTTGAATTATCGATTGATATTATACTTGGGGCATTTCCAATATCCAAGAATCTGTATAGAATGACTGTTTTGGGGCTTGAGGATCTAAAGAAACAACCATATAAGAATCTGGATAACGGGTTTATACTTTTAAGTGCTTCACAATGGGGTGAACCACTCCTCTTCATTTAGAAGAAGGATGGGTCATTGCACCTTTGCATTGATTATCATGAGCTCACAAAAATCACGATGAAGAACAAGTATCCACTACCACGAATTGATGACTTGTTCAATAAGCTATGTGGAGCACAATACTTATCCAAGGTAGATCTGCGGTCAGGATATTATAATGTAAGGGTGAAGAAGAAGGATATCGCCAAGACTGCTTTTCGTACAAGATTCGAGCACTATGAATTCATAGTAATGCCTTTCAGACTCACTAATTCTCTAGAAATCTTCATGGAAATCATGAATAGAGTCTTTAGAGTTTACCTGGACAAATTTTTGGTAGTCTTTATAGATGATATTATAATATTATCCAAATCCAAGGAGGATCATGAGGAGCATCTAAGCACTATTCTAGAGACCATGTGAAAGGAGAAGATCTATGAAAAGTACATAAAGTGTGAGTTCGGGTTGAAGGAGGTCTCATTCTTGGGTCATATCATCACAACCAATGAGATATATGTGGATCCATCCACGAAAGCTACAATTGAGGGATGGATGAGGCCATCATTGGTGATAGATATCTATAGATTCCTAAGGTTATCTGGATATTATCTCCGATTTGGGAGAGATTTCTCACGATTGTCCAACCCTCTTACCAAGCTAAATCATAAGGGAGTAAAGTTTTCTTGGAGTGATGAATGTGAAGATATATTTAAGAAGTTGAAAAGTAGGCTTATCACTACACTTGTTCTTACACTACCCACAAGTGTAGAACTTTTTTTTGTATTCAGTGATGATTCAAATAAGGGCCTGGGATGTGTGTTGGTGAAATATGATAAATTCATTTCCTATGATTAAAGGCAATTTAATTTTCATGAGAAAATCTATCCAACACATGATCTGGAGTTGGATGCAGTAATCTTTACTTTGAAAATTTGGTGACATTGCCTCTTTGGGGAGAAGTGTGAAATATATACAGATCACAAAAGCCTCAAGTATATATTCACATAGAAAGAGATGAATATGTGCCAACGAAGATTGTTATATCTGATCAAAGACTATGACATATCAATCCATTACTACCCTAGGAAAATGAACAAGGTGGAAGATTCTTTAAGTAGAAATAACCTAGCGATTCTATCATTAATGAGAATTGAAAAGGATATAATATTCTTATATTTGATGAATATGGACATGGGAATCTTAAAGAAGGGAACATCATCGATCATTTCACAAGTTATTTCTCAACCTTCTCATTTGGAAAGGTTAAATCATGCTCAAAAGGATGATGTGAGAATTCATAAGAAAGTGGAAACTATCATAAAAGGTAAATCCTCAAAGTTCAATGTTAATGAAGAATAAATTTTGAGATTTTAGAGAAGACTATGTGTTCCATCAAGTCTAAATATGAAGAAAGAACTTTTGAATGATTCACATAGTTTGAATTTCTACATTCACCCAGGAAACACAAAGATGTATCAAGATCTTCAAGAGCATTATTAGTGGGATAACATGAAGAAGGATATCACTGAGTATATATCAAAGTACTAGTATGTTAGAAAGTGAAGGTTGAGAGATAAAAGTCTAAGGGGATGATGTAACCATTACCCATACCAATATAGAGATGGGAAAACATCACCATGGACTTTTTCACTAAACTTCTGAATACATTCAAAGGAAACAATGCTATCTAGGTTTTTGTGGATCGTATTACAAAGACTACACATTTCATTGCAATTAGGGAGGATTTATGATTTTATCAATTGGCACAGATATACATCAGAGAAGTGGTAAGATTGTATGGAGTACCACTA
The DNA here is from genome assembly GCA_963277665.1 of Viscum album. Lineage (NCBI taxonomy): Eukaryota > Viridiplantae > Streptophyta > Magnoliopsida > Santalales > Viscaceae > Viscum > Viscum album. The sequence goes on from OY728155.1 coordinate 709,970,151, forward strand.
TCTGTTGTATTCGATCAAGATCCAAGATTCAACTCTATGTTCTGAAAGATTATCCAACATGCTCTGAATAATGAGCTAAACTTCTGTAAGAATTATCATCCTCAAACTGATGTCCAATCTGAGAAAACTATCCAAACACTTAAGGAAATGTTGAGAGCATTCTAAATGGACTTCAAAGGAGGATGAGACCAACATCTTCCTCTGGTTGAGTTCTCTTATAATAACAGTTTCCACTCAAGCATCCAAATGGATCTTTATAAATCCCTTTATGGGAATAGGTGCATAACACCAGCATGTTGGGATAAATTTGGGGAGCGAAAACTCCTAGGTCCAAAAATGGTTGAAGAAATGGTGGTGAATCTTAAGACCATCCACCATCACATTAAAGCTACTCAAATTCGACAAAAGAGCTATGTTGATAATCGTCGACAAGACCTAGAGTTTGATGTTAGAGACATGGTATTCCTTTGCATATCACCATGGAAGAGAGTTGTGAGATTTGGGAAGAATGGAAAGCTTAGTCCAAGGTACATAGACCCTTTTGAGATCCTTGATCACATTAGAGTAGTGGCCTATTGACTAGAACTCCCACCAAAATTATCTCGATTACATGATATATTCCATTTATCACTCTTAAAGAAGTACATACTTAACCCATCACATTTACTCAATACATAGGTGGTACTATTGGAGAATGATCTCTCCTATCAAGAAAATATTGTGAAGATCTTAGATCGTAGGGAAGAAGTTCTACGAAATAAGACCATGCCCTTCATATAGGTGGCGTGAAGAAACCACAAGTTTGAAGATGCAATATGGGAATTAGAGGAAGTGATGCAGCAGAGTTACCCTCATCTGTTTTAGTGTGGAAAATGAAATTTTTAGGGGTAAATTTCTTAAGGGGGTATATTTTAACGGCCCAACCTTTTATTAATGAAAATTCACCATGATCTAATTAAATGTATTATTATGTAAAATTGTTATATAACATATGCACTTCCTTGGTTTTATGTTTTTGTATTTTAAAATACCATTAATAATTGTTACTATTTATAATATAGTCATCGAATAATGATCACATGATTAGTATAAATATAGGGCTTTAAAAAAATCCAATTTACTGAGAAAAAGGAAGCGATGACCTCATCCAGTAGAATTTCCCCATACAAAGCTCATTTTTTGGAACTCGGAAAGGAGGTAGGGTCACTGGGCTTCTCTATTGACCAAGCCCAAGCTGATCCTCAACATGTTATGCTTGAATGGAACTTCCTTTGAGAGAATTGGAAGTTAATAGAGATTACCACCTGAGCAATGTTATCTGAGCCACCCAATAGTCTGTCACCATCGCACACCTTACCCTTAGGACTTATGCGGATGTTAGAAGGGGTTATGTAACAAGAACCTAGCACTATGATTATTTGAATTATTTTTGTATATAATAAAGAATATACATTCATTTTATTATTGTTACTTTGATCAAAAATAGTATTTTTTAGTTAATATTTAAATTCAATTAAGAAATCTATTTTGATGAATTAATATATTTTTGAATTAATTAATATTTGTTTCTGACACTTTTGCTGGGGCACACGCATCTGTCCATTTTAGAGGATGAGGACACACAACTCTTTGTTTCCCCGCATTCACACTTTCCAAAGGCGGGCGACATCTATCGCTAATTCAGTGAAGTTTTCTCGTTGATCAAAACAGGATGATGGGATGTCAGTTCCTCCTTTTGTGGATTCCTCCTCAGAACTCATTACCTAGTCCTGGTCTCCCATATAGATTAAGATGTTGTACATGAAAATCTTCCCAGTTCCATGTCTTTTTGGACACCAGTTAATTATACTACTTCTATCGGGACATTCCAGGGGTTTTGGTCAGGGCAACAACCTTTGGTCGGGGGAGTAGTCATGTTAGACATCACTAGCATGTCTAGACGTTGGAACACGGGTGCATCTGGGTTTCTTCCCCTTATTATAGGGATTATCAAGGGTGTATAATCCCGAGGCATTCCACATTGAAGGCGGGGAATTATATTCCATTAACATGTCTCTAAGGTTTTCCTAAGCTTCCCATATTTAACATGGGGTATGTCACAGGTTTAACATCTAGAAGAGATGTATCAAACTGATCATAACACTGAATGGAGTTGATAAAATGGGTGCAACCTCTAGAGGGAACACTGATACTAGGGATAACACATGGTTAGTTACCCGGGTGATGCAAAGAGCAGTGAAGTGGTGAATTGACATGATCTCACCGGGATGTGGCGGCCCGGGTAAGAATCAAGATGGATAATGGATGGTTAAGTAAAGTGGATGGAGAATGAGATGGATTCAACTCGAGGGTGACGGTGATATTGGGATTGATCCTCAAAGAGACTTCCTACATATCCCTGTGGAAAGGAATCAAAGTCCACGCAGTTCAAGATGGGGTATAGGATCAGGGTGTGCATAGAGGATAATGACCCGATGATATACTAGGGCTCATGTGTGGTTAGCAACCCATGTTTGGTCTGAATCCACTAGAACAGACTAGAGGTATGGGTCCCAATGGAAGGGACAACAATGGATTACTGCAAGGTTGGGGTTGATAATGGCTTACTGCTAAATGGGGATCACAATGATTTATTGTTGATTGGGGTTCCAATGGCTTACCGCAGATTGGAGGATAGTTTTGCATCATGCGGTACAAAAAGGGGAGTACAGTTCAACGTCATGCCAAACAGGGGTGGACCAACGTTAAGTAGTCGGGACCGATGGGTTCTGGACTTGAACCTCAAGGAGTCTTCCTACGTACCTTGATTTGGTAAGGATCAAAGTCCACATAGTTTGGAATGGGTGTTGGTGAACTGACATGAAGGGGGTCGAGAACAATGGTTGTTGGGCTTGAACCTTAGGGAGGCATCCTACGTACCTTGCATTGGAAAGGATCAAAGTCCACATAGTTCGAAATGATGTTTGGTGAACCGACGTGAAGGGGGTCGGGACCAATGGTTGTTGGGATTGAACCTTAGGGAGGCGTCCTGCATACCTTTCCTTGGTAAATATCAAAGTCCATGTAGTTTGGGTGGGTGTGCAGGGCTTACACACTTGGTTGCCCATGGAGGATGTCATGGTCGATGCCTACTCTAAGCCCACGTGAGTCATGTTCGGTGTGAGAAATAGGAGAAAACAAAGACCAGATGATCACATCATGAAAGGTGTGTCTGTGGGAAGTGGAGTGGGGATTATATATGGTTAGTGGCCCAAAGAGGAAATAGGGGCTTACCAGTGGTTAGTAGCCTAGGGATATAGAGATTGGGTCTTACTCTAGGATAGAGGCCCGCGTGGTGACAAATCCCAAAGGGAGAAGGACATGATGATGAAGGTTCCAATTCCCATCCCCCCTCTGGTCCTTGGCATGAAAGAATAAACTAGGAGTAATGGTACTACCTCTTATAAGAAAGGATAGGGGCTTACACCAGGGTAGATGCCCTTCCCCCATGGACAGACGCCGCTCCAACAAAGGGGATCTCATTCCATGTGAGGAAGATCTCACTCAGATGGAGACGAGCGGGCGTAGAGAATGTCTGAGATGGGGGAACCCATGTATGATGCATGGGGTGGGGTCATAGTTTAATGACATGTGCTGAGGATGATGGTTCTTTGTAGTTTAACATCCTATATCTTGGATGAGGTGGGTTAACTCCACACCCCTAGGACTTACACAACTGGTATGTTTTAACCCTTGGTGAAGGGAAGGCACCGACAATGTCGTCATGAGGGGTTTTTGTGGAGTGATCCATTGAGGGGCCCACATTAGCATGTCTATGTGAAGAAGAAATAGCGTGCCTATGTGAGGAAGCATGAGGTGAAGCAACACAATGGGGAGCACCACCCAAGGGATCTAGAAATTACTTTGTGAAAACCTGGAGGTTCGCACGGGAAAAGGGCATGCGACATCGGTGTGTTGCACATAAGAGGGGCTCAGACATGGTTCCTTAGGGTAAGGACACCACATGGAGCACATAAGGAGGTTGGAATGAAATATTAGAGTCCGAACTCAAGATGGAAGGTTTGTGCGCAAGATGGAAGTGTGCACCCAAGATGGAAGGTGTACACGCAAGCTGGAAGGGTGTGCGCAAAATGAGAGGTTTCGGGAAAAAAGTGGTCCGATTTAGGGGGAAACTTGCACTCAAGAAGGATATTTTTCATGCATATGACTTGGGGTAAAAGGAAATGTATGAGGATCATGCCCAAGAGGGCCCACCTGAAGGAGGACCTTTGGGGGACCTGTCGCTCAAGATCCAATACCTTGAGGCCATAGTGTTTTTCGTGCAGTCACAGAAGATGTGTCTTTCGCAAAGCAGAGTGTCTCTTCATCTTCTATCACCATCCCCAAAGGTTGGGGTTAAACTTAATTTTATAGTCTAAGTCCTCGTAGGCTATGCACAAGGGCGCTGCGCACAAACGCCCTCTTGACATCACATTGGGTGCACAAGCATTTGCATGCGGGAGGAAAGTTGGTGCGCCATCTGGATTTTTGCACGCCATCCCCTTTGGAAATTTATGGGGGGGGGGGGAGGGGGTCTCCATGGAAGGATTCCTTTTATTTCACATGGGGCACATAAGGGACCCTTTGAAATTGCATTGGGTGCACATGATTTTGCACATCGCCGGGTGCCTTCTCGCTCGGGGCTTAACTGATTCTCGAGTGCACCGACGCGCAAGGGCCCCTTTGACATCGCATTGGGAGTGCATGCTTTTGCGCATTGGGAGGGGTGTTGTGTGCAACCCCATGTCCTTTCATTCCATTTCCTTTGGTATTTTTGGAGTGGTGTCCATGGAATCCTTCTCGTGACGTCGCATTGGGAACATAAGATTTTGCGCGCCAAAGGGTATTTTGTGTGCATCCCTTGAATCTTGCGCGTACCTACCTCCTGGGTCGTAGAATATGCAATTTATCTTTGAAATAATTTTTTCCCTTTATCATCCCAATTCTGGCCCTATCCAAAATTTGGCATCAGCAAATTCCCCCCCTCAGAATCAGAGCTGAAGGGGGACCCAAAGATTAGATTCTGAGCGTCACACCGAAAAGCGGGGAAGTGCCCATTCAGTGCCACAAGAACGCGATTTGGGTGTAAAAACCTCTTTCCCACCCATAGAAGATGAATTTGTGCCTATAAATAGAAGGAGGGCCCCCACATAGGCCGCAAATTTGACTTTTTTCCCCACGACATGCGCTTTTCTCTTGTGCATGAAAACAGTCCCGATCCGCGTGTAAGTTTCCACGGTCAACTCCGTGTTTTGTGCCTTTTCAGACATTTTTGTGTAGATTGAAACTTGTGTGCCTCCATATATTTTTCACTCTGAATATTTATTCTTTTTCACCCATCCCTTAGGATTTCAAAAATGTCCGCCCAATAGACTGATGCCGAGAGGGAGGCCGTTGCAGCTGCAAGGAGGACTCAAATGATCAAGAAACCTCAAATTCAACATTCAAGGAGGGTTGTGTCTAATAACCAGATGCTTTTTGGAAAGCTTACGCAAGATCAAAAAGATTATGTACTGAGAGATAGCCTATCATTATGGAACTTCGGCCTTCTGGAGGAGGTGTTGATGCCTGGTTTCGAGACGGATACACCACAGTCATGGGTGACACGTGAGGACAATATTCCATAGTTCTATATTTCAAACAACTGCCACCCTACTAGGGAAACATAGAATACAACCATCTATGTCCTAAATCCAAAGACCAAGATGGTTTTGGGAAGTGATCTGGTTCCCAAGGAATCCCTTTCTTTTTATTCAAGTACTTTTAGAAATTGTTTTACTGACAAGATTAAGGGTTGGAATGAATGGGATTTCAGATCGAAGGGAAACTTCACCAATGAATGGGAATGGGCATACTGGGTACACTAGACATGAGAGTAATTTGGGCCAGAGCTACAATCTATTAGGATTTTTGAAGTTGTTTGGATGTCCCAATTCCACTTCTACCAACAGCAGGATTTGGTAGCAGAGTTATTCAGTCACTGGTCCACTGATATCAACACCTTCCACCTCCACCATGGGTAGGTGAGCATCAGTCAGTGGGACGTCTACTGCATTTGGGGAATCCCCTTGGAGGGGTACTAGTATAATGAGTTCTTCCTGATGGGGAATGTCTGGGGGGATAGGACACGCACCCCAATCTTATCATGAAACCTGATAGAGCTAGCTAAAGAGGAGATGAAAATAAAATACATCCTGAAGGAAATATCCTATTTAGGGTAGTTTAGTATTTTTCTAATGATGGACACAAATATAAAAATACTAGTCCAAGGTAATAAATGCCTAAACTTATCTTATAGGGGAGAGGTAGGATCATACTAGAGGGTTCTAGAAGTAGGATAGTACCGATCGTGGGGATTTTGCATAAATGAAATTCCGGACCCAAATGTATGATATTCCAGGTTTCTTGCCACACTTTTGAGTTGATGGTTATTTCTAGTGAGGGGAACAGGGATGGGGTTCCACCCAGGGATGTTAGTGATGGTCATGATTATAGTGGAAAAGAACAAGGTTAACGTTTGGGTGCCAGTGTTGGCCAGGCTGTACAACATTCTGGGGCATATCTCGAGGGGAAGTATGCCTAGGAGGATATGAGAACTATTCCAGATTATTCATGGCTGGGTCACATCCCACTATAAAAGGAATGAATTATCAAATGCCATTCTCCCCTGGTAATGGAATGCAGCCACCCCTCTTGAACATTACAAGAATCCACCCACTAATGCTCAGAGAAGAGGGGATCAAGCTCAAGATCAACAACCACACCCATTTCGACTTCAACCCATTCAAAACCCTGGTCGATCAGATGGTAGATGATGGGAATGGGACATTAGATAAGAGGTAGTACCTTCAATGCATCTGGGGTGGTGTACTAGTAGTTCAGATTAACGGTAAAATATTTTGTGAACCGTATGTGCCGACCAGGTTCGCCAAGCATTTCGGGTGAACGAAATGGATGCCGAAGAATGTATATACAGAGGTTCATGAAGAATGACATCCCTGTATTCTCCAACAACTATGGATTATGTTCATGATAGTAGGCTTGGGCGAAATCATCACTCTTCCCCCAACCTATGTCAGTGCAGGCTTGTCAACAGAGTTTTTAAAACACTGGACAAAAATATATCACAAGGTGATTCTTTGGAAATGCATCCAGAAAATCAAGGAGGCTAGTGTAGATCCTGAATAACAGGGAGGTAGACGAAGTTCCATGGGAGAGGTGATGTAGATAATGGTCCAGGTGGCTAGCATGGCACAGACCGGTACTTACTCGGCAGGAACATTGCAAGCCCAGAACGTGCCTCCACCTTCCGTTAAAGGGTGGTCTCGCGTGTGGCATTGTGGGCCAGCTAGGGAACTTCCAGGAAAGCAACTCAGGTATCTCCTGAATCCAATTTTCGATGCTATATTCCCCTCTATGTTGTCTTCCGAAAGAACACTACGACTGTCTATGTCCACTAAAGAATTGTGGTGGAGGTTGGTATGCACCAGGATCAATTTTCCCAATATAAGGCACATCCAAATGATGCATAGGGTAAACTTTCACTGCCGGCACCCATACCTGACAGCTATGGATATGTACAAATTCCAGTGGGGGCGGTATGAAGAACCACATATCATGGTTAAAGTGATGCTTGGTCAGGAACATGACCCTGAAAAATTGCCATATGAGGATGAAAGTATTGAGGAAGAAGAAGAATAAGAGGAAGGAGAAGAATAAGAGGAAGAAGGGGAAGAATATGGGGATGAGGAAGAAGAGGAGGAGGACCAAGTTGAAGGTCTTAGTGCCAAGGTACCCTCAGAAGCTCCTGCACACAAACAAAGCTCTTGGGAGAGCGGTAAAATTGAAGGCTCTAACACAGAACTGGGTGAGCAGCTCGAGATGAGTCTTACTCTTATCTCCACTGGATTTTATCTCCTCACAATCACCAATTTTTCAACCAAACTTTTTCCCTTTAAGGAAAAAATAGGAGATGATGCTGAGGAAGCCTTCCCCATGGGGGATTAAGATTCACCTATGGACGTAAGGGAACATTCTCAGGAACCTATCCTCAGAACCAAACATGGTGGGAAACCAGTTATGGTTGGGATAGGAGGTGATGATCCTAAAGGAAGAGATTAAATGGAATCCTCTGAGCTTCCCACCATTCCCACGGTCTGGGAGGATATAGTACCAGCAATTGAGTTAACAAGTTCTGAAGGATCCCCTATGGCGGTGGTTCCCGCTATGACACAATCACTGAACACTACTGCGCTTGGATCTCATAAACCTTTATCTTCACTAGCTCCATTATTTTTTGGGAAATTATGTTAACCAAGAGAATGATCCCCAATGCAGTGATTGAAAGTTTGGAGGTTCGACAGACCATTGGGTCTAGAACATATGCAGGAGCTCCGCCAGTGACCACATCAACTCATGCAAAAGCAACCATTCGAGGTGGCCCCGCCCTAGTACTTGATGATCCATAGGTTTCAATAATGGACAGTAATGCTTCCATGGTGGAGTTCCAGCACAACAAGGGTGAAGTAATTGATGAAGAAGGAACTCCCGAAGAAGACCCTTCCACTGAACTCTTTGCTGCTTTCCCTGAATATAGGCTCAATGACCTTGAGGACATAGATGATTCCAACTTAGACGTTGTTGAGGAGTGCCATATGACACAACACAAGGAATGGAAGTGCATAAAATGCTTTATTAGCCAGCCACATGCAGAATGGATAATCCAGATGGGGTCGCTCTGCACCTGGCTATGCTTTCTCTGTGCTGGAGGGGTAGATGTTCACCATCTTCACGTAATTATCCATGATTACATGGAAGAGAAGACACAGGAGAAAAACCAACCGTACGAAATTTACCAGTTCTAGAAATAGTCATATAATACATAGGAATTATTTTAGGCGGATCAGGAGGTCCAATGCCTTGATGAACAAGAGAAATAAAGGGAGGAATTCATTGAAAACCACTCCTAGATCATTAAGCAATTGATGGCCCAGCTGGCGGATGCTCAGGAGTAGGTAGTGCAGGCAAATCACCAAATGACTGAGCTCCAAACTGAATAATAACAAGCTTATGAAAGGGATAATGAGTTACTCCTGGACACTGCTGTCGAAGAAAAGGATCTCAGGGGTCGGGAAGAGATGCTGGAGGCCACAAACCAGAGGGTTGCAATACTGGAGAAATTCCTCCAAAATGTTGATCCTTAAGGGCCTTATCTTGGATGAACTCATAAAATTATTTTTCTATACCATCTCTTGTCTTGAACTGCATGCATGAACATATTATTTACTTGTTTGTTTAGTTTAATTCATTCAAACCACAATCACAAAGTAATTAGCAATCCATCCCTAAGCTCGCGTGGGTAGTGCCTGATGTGAGAAAAAAGGTATGGTCGCATCATCACTTAGTTTAAATGTGGGAACACCAACCAATTTTTGGGAATCTGGGGTATAAACGACCCCCATGGTCTCCTTGATAAGAAAGGGGGAGGCCTGACTAGATAATGAAGCTCTTCGAACAGTCGAATTATCAGCTTCCCAACATACTCTAGTGTACGAGTGGGGTAACGCCAAGTGAATTGGAATTGATCCAAACATAGGGGAGTGGAAAATGTGAATCATGATACCCAAGATTCAGAACATTTTAGGGATAAAATGAAAATTAAAGATAACTGTTGACCGTGTTCAAAACACAACATCCATATCGTGTTAGCCTAAAATGGGGATAACAAATGAGGGCCAACCACTGACCATGTTCGAAACACGGGGCCTAACTCAAAATTTCATCCATTATTCTTCCAGAATGTTGGCCCAAGATAGTAGGTGAGCCATAGGCCAAGAATCCATGCTATTAGTGTAACACTCTAACCCTAATTACCCAAAGTCAGTGCATTATTACATAACATTGGCATGATCACAAAAGATCAAGTCTCAAAAGACCAATTAGTTTAGTAGCCTTGGAATCACTAGATTTATTCATAAAGTATACATTATATAAAAAAGTGAAAACTACAACAAAATCTTGCCTCCACACTTATATCCCCTCAAACTATCCATGTAGGTCATTCATAAAATACTTCTTCATATCCTGGGAAAAATAAAACATAGAAAGGGGTGAGCTCAGATTCCCATTAAGGATAACAATATAGCGGAAACCTTCATAAATAAGCATAAACATTTAAGGCAATGTATAACTAAAACAAAAGCCCTTTAAACTTGAACTTTAGCATAATATAGCAGAAATAAAATGAAATAATGCCATTTAATTATTCACATAGATATTCTACTAGTCAAATAATCATATTCAATATCATTAACCACTTTTATAATGATGGAATGCATAATGCGAGACTATCATAACCACATAGTCAAGGCCTTATACCAAGACTAAAAATAAGATTTCGTCAAGGCCTTGTGCCAAGACACTAGTTTGTCTCATGAGACCTACCGATTCATCGAGGAGATATAGTGGGCTCCACCCATCACTTATTAAGTAAAATTCATTCCTCATATGAATAGGTTTAAACATAACATAAACATTCGTATTAAAACAAGCATATGAAATGTCAATACTTTATCCATAAAACATGAGTGGTATAAAAATAACACATCCATAGTCAAACATATCACAAAACCTTTAATACATTATGGATGTTTTTTATCATAATAAATCAACTTCAAATAAGCTTAAAATCAATCAAAGGATGTTGACATAGATGAAATCAAAACTATTTGAGAGAAATATCTATTTTTTTGAAATCATTTAAATGTCACATAATTATAAAAGAAAAGACTTACTTTGAAAATATTCTTATAAGCTTGTAATGTAAGCTTCAAAAATTTTACAATGGTGGAAAATAGCAGCACCCTCCGTATAAGTTAAAATAAGACATTCTTACCTTAATTTTGTCGAAAAGGTAAAAAAAGGACCTTGTTTGGAAAATGACAGAAAGATTCCTTTATAAAATTATTATAAAAAGTCAAACATGGGTATAAATGACTTTAAACATAATCTATAAAATAGTAAGAATGATTTGAAATACATTTATAAGAAACATATATGTGAATGATAAAGAGGTCCTAGTAGATAATTACGTATAAAAAACCTCGGATAATGAAGAGATTGTGAAATAAAACTTAACCTTGTACTTTTCTTTGGTTGAGGGAATTTTAACCTCATTTAAAATGGTGAAATAGTTTTTTTAAAATTATACAAGAATCATATACATTAATATGATATCATATATCATCTTTTAACATTGCATTGTTAATAATATCTTATTATTATCGTCGTTTTGAGTGTTAGCTTACTCATTTTATTTTATATGTTTTGTTACATAACCCATATTTGTTATGTATAGGTTGTATATTATTCATAACCAGAATGATATCAAGTCATTAAACATTATTTTTAATCATCAAATGAGAATTAGACTTGAATGGATACGATGGAGAATGAATCTCATCGGGTTCGTAGAGACGGTAGTCCGTACGTATGCACGAGTGACAATATCATTATTATGATATTAAAATTGTATATAATTGGATGGTATATCATATATAAAGAATCATTATAATTTTATATTTATTATTTAATTCAATTAAACATCATTATCGTACCCATACAAATAATAATGTTCTGAATAACAATTACACCACGACGTGGAGACGGTAAGCCATACGTATGCACGTATGGTGACATGTCATTCCAAGGGTGGATATAATAATGAATTTGGTTGCACCATTAATATAATAACATCACAGTATATAGAAGATACTGAAGTTATTATTTTATAATGGAAATAACAAAGAAATAATAAGTTGAAGAAGAAAGGAACTTGAAAGAGGGTGGTGAAAACATTACCTCTTCTCTGGGTTCATCCTTTTGATTTGATCACAAGGGCTCCTTAGGTTGGCTTTATGACTAAAGGAAGGCATCTAGGATTAAGTGAGGGAAGTTTAAAGAATATTTTGGCAGGGGTTGGCCGAACCAAAAGGCTTTGAAGGTGTGAATTAGAGGGAAGGGGGAGTGCCCTTTTATAAGAGGGGTGAGGGGCACCTTAGGAAAAGCTAGAAATATTATTTTATAATAAATTCATATTTGGTTTCTAATGGCTCCAAAGTGGATTATTTAAAGGTTAAGGTGGGTATAGGTCGAAAACCACTCAACCAATAGGTTTTAGACAGGTTTTGTTCACTATATTAACTTTATATTTTTGATTTAACTCTTAGTTATATAGTTTGACATTTACCATGTCTCTTTGTATTTTTATATTATATAGTCAATAAACTTACTATAAACTTCCAAGAAACCCCCAAGTGGTCAATTAATAATATAAATATCATTATATAAGTCCTTTTGAAGAAACTTAGATTTTTATGAATATAATATCAATTAATAATATAATATTTGTTTTATAAACTCATTTCTGTCAATTTTGACAATATTTAATAATTGATTTTTTTAAAGTCTTAAAAACTTTATTAATTCAAAAAAAATTCATTTAAGCAATCATAAAATGTAATATTAACCAATAAAAGTCTATTATGGCATAAAAAGTTTGAAATTATATTTATTTTAACATTTATAATACTAATTATTTAATTCTTTCATTAATAAGAAAAATACTGCATCATTATTGTGTCATAAATAAAATTAATTATCCCATGTCTAAAAATTATAAATAAAATATCATTATGTAGGAAAGATTTTTATATTTATAAGGAATATTTATAGTCTAAAATATAACATTTATAACCTAATGAAAATATTTTTTTTCTAAAAGATATATGCTTATGTCATTTTTGTATTTACTTTAACTTAATTAATATAAAGTGTCACTATCACTTACAAGTGGATCCATGAGGTCCCAAAATCGACCCAAAGATGACCATGGTTGGAAATGTATCAAAAAATAGGGTTAGGACACGTTTTAGGGTAATTTATTATTATTATAATCTTATTGTTTACCCTTATTTACCGGATTTACCCTTTAACCATGGTAAATAAAATATTTACCGAAGTAATTATTCAAAATGTATAAAAATAAAAGTTACCTATTTAAAAAATTTGGAAATCCTGATTCTAAATATGGAATAATTTTTTATAAATTCAAAACACAGAAGTGGCACGAATTAATTTAAAATTAATTCCCGTTGTTAAAACAAAAAGCGTGTTTTTAAGAAATAATAACTATCAAAATATTGACACTTATTTATGTCCGGTTAAAATGTGAAATTACGTCCAATGACCAAAATTGTATTAAATGGTAAAAATATATTCTAAATATACTTTAAAACCACTCAAATTCATAATTTATCACTATTAATTATTTCGATTAAAAAAGTTTTTTTAATTAAAATTTAGTAATTTCCACTATTCATCAAAATATGAAAGTTGTCAGAAATGTACCAAAAATTCCCCCTAAGATAATTTTGATATTAAGAATCCAAAAATGAAGTCCATTTTGAAAGATAAAATGTATAAAATTTCAAAAAGTGGGTATTAATATTCATAACGACTAGTTTGATTGGTTGTGGTGTGTGTTAGAACTCGAAGTTGCGTACAACACATGCTACTCTATTATTCAAAGAGAAGCATACCATGGAAGGTTGGGTTGTTAAATTCTCCCCTCATTCATATAATTTCTTCCTCAAAATTTCTAGAATACTACCGCATGAAAAGACTTGGGTGATTCTTCATCATAAGTTCCTCAGGTTCCCACGATGCCTCTTCCATCTTATGGTTTCTCCATAGAACTTTTACCAGATGAGTCATCTGGTTTCTCAGCACTTATTCTCTCGTATGAATAATCTTGATAGGCTCTTCACAATAAGACAGATCGGGTTCCAATTCTAATTCCTCAAAGTTGAGTACATGCGTTGGGTCAGGCATGTATATTCTGAACAGTGATATGTGGAACACATTGTGAAGTTTGGAGAGACTTGGTGTAATTGCCAAATGGTAAGCTACAACCCCAATTTGTTCTAGAATTTTGAATGGTCCGATGTACCTGGGACACAATTTTACCTTCTTATCGAAACGTATAACACCCTTCCATGGATATACCTTCAAGAAAACATGATCTCTTAACTAAAATTCCAAATCCTTCCTTCGGTTGTTAGCATAGCTCTTCTGCCTACTTTGAGCTGCTTTGATGTGGTTTTGGATTACCTTCACCTTTTCCATCGTTTCCTCCACCAGTTCTGGGCCAATGAGTTTTCTTTCACCAACATCATCCCAACAGGTTGGTGTGTGACATCCCTTTCCATATAATGCTTCATATGGTTCCATCTGAATACTCGAATAGAAGCTATTGTTATAGGAAAATTCTACTAGAGGTAAATATTGATCCCACATACCTTGAAAGTCAAGTGAGCATGATCTCAACATGTCTTCTAATGTTTGAATAGTCAGTTCTGATTGTCCATCTGTTGGAGGGTGGTAGGAAGTGCTCAATCGAAGTTCAGTATCCATGGCCTGCTGAAGACTCTTCCAAAATCTTGAAGTAAAATGGGGATCACGATAAAAAACAATCGATAGGGGTACTCCATGAAGTCTCACAACTTTATTAATATATAGTCTTGCTAGACATTCAAGTGGTAAATATTCCCTTATAGCAAGAAAATGTGCTGACTTGGTAAGAAAATCAACAATGACCCATATTGCATCATTCCTTATAGAATTCATTTGTAGTCCCATGACAAATTCTATCATGATATTATCCAATTTTCAGTTAGGTATGGGAAGAGGTTGCAATACTCTACCAGGATGTTGCCTTCCAGCTTTCACTTGTTTACAAACCATACATCTTGACACAAAATCAGCAACCTCCCTCTTCATATTGTCCCAACAAAAATGTTCCTTTAAATCTCTATACATTTTGGTGCTCCCAGGGTGTATAGAGAAATTGGAACTATGAGCATCATCCAAAAATTATCTTTTTAGATCAGGTATATCAGGAACACAAATTCTCTTCCCAAATTTCAAAATTCCATCTTCATATACAAAGTCACTCCATCTCCCATCATTTACAAATTTAATATTCTTTTGAAACTCTTCATCATCGGTTTGAGAACTATTTATACTTTATAGTAAAGATGGTTCGACAACCATTTGAAAAATTATTGATGTTTCACCTTCCATGGTGATTCCCATATCCATCTTTACTAAATCTATGAAAATAGGATCCCTTTCAACTCTCATCTTGTTCAAAACTCCATGATCCTTTCTACACAAAGAATCTGCTACCTTATTTTCCTTCCCCGGGTGGTAGTGTATCGTGCAATTATAATCCTTGAGTATTTAAAGCCATCTCCTTTGCCTCATGTTGAGTTATTTTTGTGAGAAAATATACTTCAAACTCTTGTTATCGGTATATATCTCACATTTTGTACCATAGAGATAATGTCTCCATATCTTCAAAGCAAAGATTACAATAGCTAACTCAAGATCATGAGTAGGATAGTTTTGCTCATAAAATTTCAGCTATCGTTATGAATAGGAAATAACTCTATCATTTTGCACAAGGACACAACCAAGTCCTTTCTTCGATGCATCACTATAAATAAAGAACCCATAAATCCCTGATGATAGATTCAATATAGAATCATTGACTAATCTTCTCTTTAGTTATTCAAAACATTCTTCACACTCTTTTGTCCAAACAAATTTAAACCCTTTACGTGTGAGCTTCGTTAATGGGTTAGCCAATTAGGCAAAATTCTGGACAAAACGCCGATAATAACTTGCTAAACCAATAAAACTGCGTACCTCAGTTATACTTGTCGGGGCTGGACATTCTTGGATTGCCTTGGTCTTAGAAGGATCAATATAGATTCCATCCTTAGAGACAATATGGCCAAGAAAAGAGATCTCCTAAAGCCAGATTCCACACTTGATAAACTTCCCATATAATTCATGTATTCTAAGAGTCTTCAGGATAATGCGCAAGTGATTCTCATGTTCTTCGTAGATTTTGGAATATAACAATATATCATCAATAAATAGCACTAAAAAATCATTAAGATATTCCTTGAAAACTCTATTCATTAGCTCCATGAAAACAGAGGGTGTATTAGTCAGCCCAAAAGGCATTATTGTAAACTCGTAATGCCTGTACCTGGTTCAAAATGCTGTCTTCAGAATGTCTTCCTTCTTGACACACAACTGATGGTATGCAGATCAAAGGTAAATCTTTGAAAAGTTTTAAGATCCATGCAGTTGGTCAAATAAATCATTAATGTGAGCTAGGGGATACTTGTTCTTTATTGTTATAGCATTGATTTCCATATAGTTGATACATAACCTCATAGATCTATCTTTCTTCATAACAAAAAGGACAGGGGTGCCCCATGGAGAAACACTAGAGAGAATAAATCCCTTATTACTCAATTCCTCTAGTTGTTTATTTAGTTCAACTAATTCCATAGTGTCCATTCTATAAGGGATCTTAGATATAGGCCTTGAACCAGAAATTAAATAAATGGAAAACTCAATTTCTCGTTCTAGAGGATGTCCAGGTAAATCTTCCAGAAACACATCAAAATATTCTCTCACAATAGATACATAATCTATTTGAACATTCCTTTACTCACCCATAGTTATTTCATTCTCTTCCTCCCTGATAATTGAATTTCGTTGAGCTACTGGGGGTGGATCAAGATAAGAATCAGGTGGTGAAGATTCTGCTCTAAAGATAAGGTGTTCCTTATCATCATCATCAAAAATCGTAAGTTCCTTTTTCTTACAATAAATCTTCGCATCATGGTCCGAAATCTAATCCATACCAAGGATTATATCAAATTAAATAATGGGTATGGCGATGAGATCAACAAATAAAGAACATTTATGTGCTTTAATGGGGACTGATTCACAAAACTTTGTTGCAATGATACTTCCCTTAGGAGTTTTGACTGACAAATACCTTGTTAAATCAAACTGGAAATATCTAATTTTCTTAGAAAACTGGGAAGATATGAAATAATGCAATTATCCAGAATCAAATAATTCATTTTCTAAACTTGAGGAAACCGTTAAATTACCTGCCACCTTGTCTTTCAGAGCTTCTACCTCAGCATTAGTGATAACATAAGCTTGTCCTTGATCCCTAGGCCTTTTCTGAGGTAAGATACCCTAATGCTTATGGAATTCATTTTCATAATGTCCCATATCCCTACAGTTGTAGCATTGAACATCGATAGCTTCTTTCTTCCCCTTGCAATCACGAGCTTGGTGGCCTTTTTCACCACACTTGTAACAAACTCTCATTCCTTTAAAGCAAGTACCAGGGTGTTTTTCCCACATTTACTACATGATGGATAGTAAAATTTTCCCTTATTCCCCTTATTTCCATTTCTATAGTGATCAACAGATCTATTCTTCTCTTTCTTTTCTTTAGAGTCATAAGACTTAGTGAATTATTTTTCTGTCTTGATAGCGCACGAGACAATATCTTCATATGATGAGAATGATTGTGATACTAATGCTTGATGAAGAAATGGTTTTAAACCATCAAATAAATTATCAATATTACTTCTTGGTTTGTTTATATAATCTACAACATGCCTCTCTAACCTTATAAAGTTAGCCTCATACTTTGTGACATTCTCATCCTCCTTTTGCCTGAAACTCAGAAATTGTCTTTCCATTTCCGCTCAATGGTCATAAGGAAAGTACTTTTCTAAGAAAATATCTTTGAACTCCCTCCATTCCATATTTGATACTTCATCATCTTACTTTGTGTTTTTAATTAATGACCACCATTGATCACCATCTCCAGTGTGGTAGTAAACTACCATGATAACTTTTTCCCTTTCACTACTCCCTAGGCATGAAATATTTTCTCTAAGGAATTTATCAATTACTCAGCCACTAATGGATTTGTACTCCCATTGAATGTTGGTGGTTGTTTCCTCATGAAGCAATCTAACATTGATCCTCCACACTCTGGATCTGGGTGCTCCATTCAGGTAAGGTTATTATTCATAATCTGAGTGAGTTGTCCCAGTATGGTGATTAGCTGATTAGCACCAGTTACATCACTAGCTCCACTATAATTATCTTTAGTAGGAGGTAAATCTCTATATGGTGTGCATGCATTTATATGGTTTCTATTACTTCCACTAGGAACCATTTCTAAACAATGGCATAAAATAGATTAGTTTATGAATCATAATATATAATTCTAAACTTCTAAAACACTTAACATAAATTCAACATTTTATGGATATAATCCATAATCATAAAAAAAAAATTTCTTTGAGGAAGTATATACTCATAAACCGTTCATAATGGGTTTTAAAGAAAATGAGAATTATCCTAAGCATATCCCCCGGGAGGGTCGTAACCAAGAGTGCAACAAAGCCCATTGTCGTGCACCAGTTCCCATTCGAGTCTAGCTCAAAGCAGTGTTTTCGGGTTTTAACCCTAGGTAAATCAGTGTCAGAGCTGCCTCTACCTGATTGTATCCAGACAGGGATGTATTGCTTGGAAAACTCACAAAATCTCTACAAAACCGAAATTCTAGGAAGTTCTTCTATACTAATCCTCAAAGTCTATCTTAAGTCTATGTGCTCTAGTCAGAGTTTATCTAAATCTAGTTTCCATCGTTTGTACTAAACTTACTCTGATACCAAATGTAACGCCCTGACCCTTGTTACCCAGATTCTTTGCATTTTTACATAACATTGGCATGATCACAAAAGATCAAGTCTCGAAAGACCGATTAGTTTAGTAGCATTAGAATCACTAGATACATTCATAAAGTTTACATTACATCATAAAGTGAAAACTACAACAAAATCTTGCCTCCACACTTATATCCCCTCATAATATCCCTACATGTCATTCATAAAATACTTCTTCACATCCTGGAAAAAATAAAACATAGAAAGGGGTGAGCTCAGATGCCCAGTAAGGATAACAATATGGCTGAAACTTTCATAAAAAAGCATAAACATTTAAGGAAATGCATAACTAAAACAAAAGCCTTTTAAACTTGAACTTTAGCATAATATGGCAGGAATAAAATGAAATAATTCCATTTACTTATTCACATGGATATTCTAATAGTAGAATAATCATATTCAATATCATTAACCACTTTCATAATGATGGAATGTATAATGATAGACTATCATAACCACATAGTCAAGGCCTTGTGCTAAGACTACAAATAAGATTTTTTCAAGGCCTTGTGCCAAGACACTAGTTTGTCTCATGAGACCTACCTATTCATCGAGGAGCTATACCGGGCTCCACCCATCACTTTTTAAGTAAAATGCATTCCTCATATGAATAGGTTTAAACATAACATAAACATTCATATTAAAACTAGAATAAAAAATGTCAATACTTTCTCCATAAACCATGAATGGTATAAAAATAACACATCCATAGTCAAACATATCCAAAAACCCTCAATACATTATTTAAGTTTTGTATCATAATAAATCAACTTCAAATAAGCTTAAAATCCATTGAAGAATGTTGACATAGATGAAATCAAAACTATTTGAGAGAAATATATCTTTTTTTGAAATAATTTAAAAGTCACATAATTATAAAAGAAAATAATTACTTTGAAAACATTCTTATAATCTTGTAAGGTAAGCTTCGACGATTTTATAATGGAGGAAAATAGCTGCACCCTTCGTATAAGTTAAAAAAAGACATTCTTACCTTAATTTTGTTGAAAAGGTTAAAAAAGACCTTGTTTGGAAAATGAAAGAAATATTCCTTTATAAAATTATTATAAAAAGTCAAACAAGGTTATAAATGACTTTAAAATATAGTCTGTAAAATATTAAGAATGATTTGAAATACATTTTTAAGAAACATGGATATGAATGATAAAGAGGTCCCAGTAGATAATTACGTATAAACAACCTCGGATAATGAAGAGATTGTGAAATAAACCCTTACCTTGTACTTTTCCTTGGTTGAGGGTAGTTTAACCTCCTGTATAATGGTGAAATAGTTGTTATTAAATTATACAAGAACCATATACATTAATATGATACCATATATTGTCTTTTAACATTGCTTTGTTAATAATATCTTATTATTACCGTCGTTTCGGGTGTTAACTTACCCATTTTATTTTTTATGTTTTGTTACATAAGACATATTTTTTATGGATAAGTTGTATCTTATTAATAACCAAAATGATATCAAGTCCTTAAAAATTATTTTTAATCATCAAATGAGAATGAGAATTGAATGGATATGATGGGGAATGAGTCTCATCGCGTTCGTGGAGACGGTAGTCCGTACGTACGCACGAGTGACAATATCATTCTTTTGATATTAAAATCGTATATAATTGGATGGTATATCATATATAAAGAATCATTATAATGTTATATTTATTATTTACTTAAATTACACATCATTATCATACCCATCCAAATAATAATGTTTTGAATAACAATTACACCACGACGGGGAGACGGTAAGCCGTACGTACACACATATGGTGACATGTCATTAAAAGGGTGGATAGAATAATGAATTTGGTTGTAACATAATTATAATAACATCAATTTATATAGAAGATACTGGATTTATTATTTTAGAATGGAAATAACAAAGAAAGAAGAATTTGAAGAAGAAAGGAACTTGAAAGAGGGTGGTGAAAACATTACCTCTTCTTCGGGTTCTTCCTATTGATTTGATCAAAAGGGATCCTTAGGATGACTTTCTGACTAAAGGAAGGCCTCTAGGATTAAGTGAGTGAAGTAGAAATAATATTTGGGTAGGGGTTGGAATAGCCAAAAGGCTTTTAAGGTGTGAATTAGAGGGAAGGGGGAGTGCCCTTTTATAAGAGGGGTGAGGGGAACCTTAGGAAAAGCTAGAAATATTATTTTATAATAAATTAATATTCTGGTTCTAATGGATCAAAAGTGGATTATTTAAAGTTTAAGGTGGGGATAGGTAAAAAAACACTCGACCAATAGGTTTTAGACAGGTTTGGGTCACTATATTAACTTTATCTTTTTGATTTAACTCTTAGTTAAATAGTTTGACATTTACCATGTTTCTTTGTATTTTTATATTATATAGTCAATAAACTTACTATAAACATCCAAGAGACCCCCAAGTGGTCCATTTATAATAAAAATAGAATTATATAAGTCTTTTGGACGAAACTTATATTTTTAGAAATAGAATATCAACTAATAATATAATATTTGTTTTAAAAACTCATTTATGTCAATCTTGAAAATATTTAATAATTTATTTTTGTTAAAGTCTTAAAAACTTTATTAATTCGATAAAAATTAATTTAAGAAATAATTACATGTAATATTAAGCAATTAAATTCTTGTATGGCTTAAAAATTTTCAATTTATATTTATTTTAACATTTATAATACCAATTATTTGATTCTTTCATTAATAAGAAAAAGACTGCATTAATATTTTGTCATAAATAAATTTAATTATTCAATGTATAAAAATTATAAATAAAATACCATTATTTGGGAAATAATTTTATCTATATAATGAATATTTATAGTAAAAAATATAACATATATAACCCAATGCAAAATTTTTTTTTGTAAAAGATATATGCTTATGTCATTTTTGTATTTACTTTAACTTAATTAAAATAAAGTGTCATTATCACTTACAAGTGGATCCATGGGGTCCCAAAATCGACCTAAAGATTCCCATGGTTGGAAATGTATCAACCAATAGGGTTAGGACATGTTTTAGGGTAATGTATTATTATTATAATATTATTGTTTACCCTTATTTACCGGATTAACCCTTTAACCATGGAAAATAAAATATTTACCGAAGTAATTATTCAAAATGTATAAAAATAAAAGTTACATATTTAAAAAATTTTTAACTCATGATTATAAATATGGAATCCATTTTTTTAAATTCAAAACATAGAAGTTTCAGAAATTAATTTAAAATTAATTCCCGTTGTCAAAACAAAAAGCGTGTTTTTAAGAAAAACAACTATCAAACGATTGACACTTGTTTATGTCCGGTTTAAATGTGAAATTACGTCCAATGACCAAAATTGTATTAAATGGTAAAAATATATTCAATATATACTTTAAAACCACTCAAATTCATAATTTATCACTATTAATTATTTTTATTAAAAAAGTTTTTTTAAATTAAAATTTAGTAATTTTCACTATTCATCAAAACATGAAAGTTATCAGAAATGTACCAAAAATTCACCCTAAGACAATTTTGATATTCCGAATCCAAAAATGAAGTCAATTTTGAAATATAAAATGTATAAAATTTCAAAAAGTGGGTATTACTATTCATAATGTCTAGTTTGATTGGTTGTGGTGTGTGTTAGAACTCGAAGTTGTGTACAACACACGCTACTGTATTATTCAAAGAGAAGCATACCGTGGAAGCTTGGGGTGTTAAAATTAGGGAGTTATTTTAGACATTAAAGAGGATGAAGGTCCAAATAAATGTCATGCAAATTGTGGAGCATGGAGTGATGGATTTTTTGAATAGAGTCCAATGCTCTTGAAATCATGCCACTGTGGTGGGAAAAAATTAGGTGGGTGTATCTGTATTATCAGGGATCAAACATACCTCCGAACATGACATCTCTGTTAATGTATTATAATGCCTTTTAGTTTTACATCATACCAATAAAGACGATAAAGACATAGTCTAAACATCGTACGGTGAGGATGGTGCACATCATTTAAATGTCATACTGCCTGTACCAAGATCAGGGCTGAGGGGCCATAAGGGATAATGACCATGGGGTTGGGCCTGAGTTGAAATAGCTAGGAATCATTTTTTATCCCATAAGAATGAGAATCAAGCCACACATAGTTTTTAAGCACTACGTGGCTGGAGGCCAACACCGGTAGGGGAAATCCTCTATGGAAAGGGATCTGGTGCATCCCATGCCTAACATTGGGAATCCTAAACTTGTTCAGTGTATAACCGTAGTTTATTATGCATTGAGGACCTATGGTCTTGTGTAGTTTAATGTCATATGATAGGACTATGAGTGAATGGAAAGATCCCAGGAAGGGATCACATGATGCAGTAGCCATAAACCTGACGTGAATGCGGACATAAGAAGTCCACAATACACCACATATCCATAGAGGATGATTTTTCAGGTCGAGGGACCAAAAGTGAAAGTTAGTTTGGGCATGAGGGAAGGTTACTAGATGTTCCTACGTACCCACTTAGGATATTAATCAAGCCGCACATAGTTATGAGAGTGTAGTTTAACGTCACGCTGCATAATGAAAGGCATGTGTGGCAAGGATGCACCAGTACACGTCCTACCAAAACTACTAAGCCCATGTGAGTCGTACTAAATGTGGGAAACATGGAGTAGTGATGGGAATTTCCTAGCATAGGAAGACACATGTTTGGGGGGATGGGATGCTAGGTGAATGAGATCCCAATAATACTGACCCACCTACTTAAAACAGCTAGATGTGTGAAGGGGTAAAGTTAAGTATGTTGGAATTCCACTTAAACATAAGGAAGTGCAAAAATGTGAATCATGGTGCTTGAGATCTGGACCACAATAATGGTGGCATAATAATAGGGGATAACTATTGACCTTTTTCAAAACATAGTATCCATATCATGTTAGCCTGGAATGGGGAAAAACAAATGAGGGTCGACCGCTGGCCATGTTTGAAACACGAGACATCTCACAAATTTCATCCAAGGTCCTCAGGGACATTGGCCCTAGATGGTAGGTAAGCCAATGTGGCCTGAGAACAGGCCGTAAAGGGGTCCCTTCAAATGTGGAATAGGATGAGGATCCAAATAATGGTCTCACAAAGCTTAGAAATGGAATGATGGGAATGTCCCTATGAAAATTCCACATTTTGGGCTCTTTTTCACAACACATCTAAGTACAACAATAAGATGTATCATATAGAGGGAGTCGAGTCCCTTTGCAAGGAAAAGGGTCCTGGTATTTCACACTTCCAACTTAATAATCACAGGATGGTCCATTAAGGGGGGATTGATTTAATAGACTGTGTGCAAGGCGGTGAAGTAACCAAACCCAACGCATAGTCCCAATAGGGAGATCTTAGTTTAGGGTCATAGAACCCGAACTAGGTTGGGAAAAGACAAGGTTGGCACATGGTGCACCTATTTCAAAACCCTACGTGAATGAGAACCGAAGAGGTACTCACCACACCACATGTTCCCAAAAGAGTTCAGGTCAAGGGGCTAAAGAGAGGGGGAAAAGATTTTAGATTCCTAGGGCTGGACCTATAGACGGAATGTCCATGTGTTCCTACGTATCCCATGAGGATGGGAATCAAGACATATGTAGTTCTGAAATATATCATGTAGTTTAATGTCTTGCGGAAAGGACACAGAGTGGTCTAATTTTATGGTCATAAAACGTGAACCATATATGGAAATAAATGAGGGAGACACATGGTGAAGTAATTACTAAACCCAACGTGAATGAGGAAAATCGAAGTCTGTATCACCACAATGTGCTCCCCAGGAAATTTCTAAGTCAGGGGACCAAATGTGAAAGTTAGGCTGGGCCCGAGGCAAAGTTCCCAGGCTTTCCTATTCACCCCATGAGAATGGGAATCATTCCATACATAGTTCTGAAGGTTTAATGGTAAGATACCAGTGCCAGGGATAATAAGTTCGTGCGGGTGTGGCCCTCGCACCAAAAGAAGCGACATTTGATAGATCTTGTTTTTCCTTTAGGATTAATGTGTGTTTTTTTTTGTGAAGTGATGGACCTAGGATGGAAATTCCAGGTGTTACCACAATAATCAAGTTGTATGGAGGTGTTGAAAAATGGTATCGTGTGTGACCGATACCAAACATGATGTCCTCTGGAATGAGAGAACCATGATGTGGTGCCATTTTTCATCATGCGGCCAGGATGATAATGTCACAGTTTTGGGTCGTGTGGTAGGAACAACCATGAAATTTAATGTCGTGCAGTATAGATTCAACAATATAAAGTCAAGTGGGATAGATAGTAGTATAGTTTAATGTCATATAGATCAGACATATACAAGAGAGATGAGGTTCAAGAGGGGATGTGCATGGTGTGATAAAGCATACCCGACACGAATGAGGACGAGGTCCACCTCACACAACGCATGATTCTAGGAAAGAAACCTCAGGTCGAGGATCTAGAAAAGGTTAGAGAATATGGGGAAGGAGAGACTAGCTCTCAGAAGGGAAGTATGTGGTGTATCTCTTGCAAACATGACGTGAATGAAGACATAAATCCACACATGACACACCACACAATCCTATACGGGTCAGGGCCAAAAAGGCTGAATAGAAGTGATAATTTGTGAAATTTGAGCTAGACCTAAAGACGAGATGTCCAGGCATTCCTACATATTTCATAATCTTGGGAATCAAGCTAGAAGTAGTTCTATAAGATGACGTATAAGGATATCTTAGTTTAAGGTCTTAGAGCTCGGACTATGAAGAAGAAAAACTCTTCCAAGAGAGCACATAACTCGATCCGGTCCCTAAGATCATGTGAGTCAAACATGTTGTGGGAAAAAAGAGTGGAAGAAGTCTTTGCAACACACGGGATACACATGAAGGGGAAGTTGGCGTGGAGCCCTGAATGACGCCTTACCGCTTCTTTGTCCTCACGCGCAAATGTGCACTGAGGGATAGTACCAAGAGTGTCAAAATTACACTTGGATATGATGGGGTGGATAATGATGTGAATCATGAAAATGACCTATAAGGCATGATGGGGTTGGTGTGATGATGGATGATAACTGTTGACCATGTTCGAAACACAACATCCATATCGTGTGACCTGAAATGGGAACAACAAATGAGTGTCAACCGCTGACCACAATTGCAACACGAGACTTATATCAATTTTTTGTTCGAAACCCTCTAGGATGTTGTCCCGTAATGGTAGGATATCCCTTGGTCTGAGCATCCATGCCATTTTCGGGTTCCATTGGGTGTGAAAGAAAATTAAAGACCAAATGGAGGGGAACACGAAACCAGAAAAACAGGTGAAAGCATGTCCAGGTAGAATCCGACACTCCAAGTTCTGAACCAGAGTACTCCTAGGAACATTGGTGAATCACCTAAGTGGATCGAGGGACCCAACTTAAGTGCACCCGACTCGAAGAGAAAAGTTTAGGGAAAGGGAGTGAAGGGCGCTCAGGAGAGAGAGGTATGTGGTGTGGTTGTTACAAACCTGACGTGAATATGAATGAATGATAAGGAGCTTCCTAAGTTATGGGGATGGACCCGAAGACTAGATGTTCGGGCGGTCCTACATATCCCATAAGGATGGTAATCAAGTCACACACAGTTTTAAAGAAGGATGTTGTGAAATTTATCATCATGTAGCAAAGACGATGGTTCTCTTAGTTTAAGGTCATAGGGATCAGACCGTAGATGCCTAGTTTAATGTCATATGCATGTGATATTTGAGTGGATAGGGAGAATCATCATTCCTGTGGAAGACCATGAAATGACAACAATTATAGAGGATAACTGTTGACCATGTTCGGAACATAGTATCCATATTTGTGTTACCGGGATTTGGGAATCCAATTGAGCGTCGACCATTGACCATATTCACAACATGGGACTTGTATCAATTTTTTGTTCAATAACCTCAAGGATGTTGGCCCATAATGGTAGGAGAGCCCTTGGTTCGAGCATCCATGCCATTCGGGGGTCCTTTTGGATATAGAAGATGATGGAAACACAAATGATGGAGCTCATGAAGCATGGAGAGGCCTGTGCTCATGGAAATGGTGATAAATGAAGGAGGGATGTCCCAAGGGGATATGTGTGGAACAAAAAAAATAGCCTGATGTGAATGAGGATGCGAGTTCATACAACACCACATAATCCTAAATGTGAACATGGACCAAGGGGACGAAAGGGTCAAGGGAACTAAGGCTGGGCTTCCTGACCAACTATATCCATATGACCTCTCATGTGAGTATTACCTTACCTCAGCTCCTAAGATTACGTGAGAGATGCTCGGTGTGGGAAAAAAGGAGTGGGACTAGGCTCTGCCCATCATATGAGGGTCTGACAGCTGGAATCACACTCCTGCCCGAGGCATACCAAATCTTAAAGAGACATCGGGGCAGAATGAACCATTGTACTCAATGTTTGGGACATATGGGGTTGGTGACAACGAAAAAGGGTAGATGTTGACAATATTCAAAACACAACATCCATATCGTGTGACCTGAAATGGGAACAACAAATGATCATCAACTGCTAACTATATTCACAACGCGGGATTTATATCAATTTTTTGTTCGAAACCCTTGAGGACATTGGCCCGTAATGGTGGGAGAGCCCTTGGGTTGAGCATCCATGCCATTTGGGGGTCCCTTAAGATGGGAATGATAATGGAGTCCCAAGTACAGAGAGTGTGTGAAGCATAAATGTGCCCATGCAATTTAAAGTCAAGATGGACAACAGAAGAGGTGGAGATCTTCAGGGGGAGGGATACATGGTGCGATCATGATGAACTCGATGCGAATGAGGAAAAAATCCTGAACCACACCATGTGTTTAAACCTAATGGGAGGTCCTGAAGTTTGAGGCTGGTCTTATAGACAAAATTGCAAGGCATTCCTACATATCCCATAAGTATGGGAATCAAACCATACGTAGTTCTGAAGGCCATGCAGTTTAGCATCATTTGGTGAGAACGTGGGAGGTGATAAGAATGGGGGAGGGTACATGGTGCAATAATCATAATCCTGACATGAGTGGGTCCAAAGAAACCTACACGACACCATGTGGGATCCTCATAGAGAACTATACATAGGGTGGACAGTCAAAGAGGAAACTGGAGGCTGGACTCAAGATGAAGCATCCAAGTATTCCTACATTTCCCATGAGCATGGGAATCAATCCATATGTATTTCTTGTAGTTTAACGTCTTACAGGAATACACACAAATTATCTTATTACAGGACAACATAAAATTTAATGTCATGGGGAATGACATATAGTTTAATGTCATGTGGGATAATATATATTTTAACGTCATGCGGGACGACATATAATTTAATGTCATGTGGGAAATTTTACAGTTTAAGTTTATGTAGGACCGAACAATTTAAGGTCATGTAGGACCCTTTTTATTTAGCAAAATTATTTCTTGAAGAACATGGTATTGGTGGGAGGAGTTATACACACACCATCCATGGTAAACAGGGAGTATGAACCATTGGAGTAAACCTTGTGAATAATGTAAGGTCCTTCCCATTTGGTCTCCAACTTTGGTGGTTTCTTGCTAGGTATCATTGGTGTTCTCAGGGCCAACAACAAGTCACCTTTCAATAAGGAGTAGAGGTGAAGTTTCTTGTTGAAAGATCTAGATATCTTGTTCTGATGCCTTTCTAGATTCTGCAGGGCAATAAGAATTTTCTCGTCGAATGCTTCCAACTCAGCCAAACGGATTTTAGCTACTTTATCTGGTGTTTTCTGATCATAGATATCTATTCACAATGAGGTTAACTAAATCTCAATGGGGGGGGGGGGGGATGACCTCTATTCCGTACACTAGGGAATATGGGGTCACCTGGGTGGAATTACGAGTCGTCATCCAATAATCCCAGAGGGCATTGGGGATCTTGTCAGACCAAATCTTCTTGTCCTGACCAACCATTTTCTACAAAACGTTAGAGAGGGTTTTTTTGAATTCCTCGATCTGTCCATTTTTTTCAGATGATAACGTGAGGTATGGTTAGAATAGATGTTGTACTTAGCATAAAATTTCATCAGCTCAGATTCCTGGAAGTTTGTTCCATTATTGGTGAGGACGGCATGAGGGGCTCCAAATCGGTATATGCTGTTGGAGCTCACAAAATCAACGATGGAATGAGACTTTTCCTCCTTGTGTGGGATTGTCTCTACCAACATGGAGAAGAAATCCATAGTGGTCAGGATGAACATGCACTAGAAAGCTGTCACTGGTGGATATGATCCCACGACATCGAGTCCCCATACTGCAAATGGACAAGAGTACTTGGTAGTGTATAGAGGCTCTAGTGGCCGATGCATAAAGTTGGCATGAATTTGTAACTCATGGCACCTTTTGGTGAACTCAATGTAGCAATGGATCATGTAGGGAAAAAATACCCCAGTCTCTAGATCCAGTGATATAGTTTTGGCTCGGTCTGATGATTCCCATAGGAACCAACATGAATCTCCTGCAATACTTGGTAAATCTCAACTCCTTGGATGCAACAGAGGAGAACCCCATCAAACCCATGCTTATAGAAAATATTCTCATGACCAAGACCATCTTGAAGGGTAAACTATGATGCACATTGTTGGATTTTCTCGTGCTCATCCTAATCTATAGGGAGATTACCATTTTAGAGATAATCGACAAAGGAGGTTCTCCAGTCAAGTGTCACCTCAATCACCGCATTCGTGGGACCTAGAGGTTATGATGTGGAGCCACCGGTGGAAAGGTAGCTTACCTATGGGCTGTCATCATCATCCAGAGTGACTGGAGTGATGACTGTATAGTGTTCCACATGGATAATAAAATCATCCTATTCAGGCTCTTCAAGTGATGCAGCCAGGCTGTCCAATGTGTCAACTTGACCATTCTGGGATCAAGGGATGTGGGTATCTTCTGGCGGTGATGGGAATTGGGATATCAGCTTGAGAGTGCATTCCAGAAATGGTACAAGCTCTGGATTTGTGATGACATAGTCACCATTGATCTACATGATGAATAGTTCGGAATCCCCTTACACATGAAAGTGGGGAACGTCAATCTTAAGGGCCTTCTTGAGGTGAGTAATGAGGGCCTGATACTCTGCCTCCTTGTTTGTCCAGCCTTCTGACAATAGGAATGAATACGACAAAATGTCATGTGCTGGGGTAATGAAGAGAATACTCAGGCCTACTCTACTAAGCATGGGGTTATTGAGCCTTCTGTCGGTGGGGCTCTGGGAAGAACCATTAAAGTGAATTTTCCAGCATATAATGGCTTGGTCTACCGAGAGAATTGCCTCATCAAGAAAATCAAGGTCGAGGGACAGGTCCGCAGGAGATGGAGGAGCGGAAAGAAAGTGTTTCAATGCTTTTCCTTTGATAGCCTTCTGAGGAAAATACCTAATGTTGAAATGTTGAAGGATTACTGCCCACCGAGCTAGAGATCTTGTCAACATGGGGCAGTTTAGGATGTACTTCAGCGAATCTAGCCGGGACACTAGCTGTTCCTCATGATATTGGAGGTAATTCCCCAATTTCTGTATCGCGAATACCAGCGTGAGTCATCTATTCTCAATAGGGTTATTTTGTCTCCGTATCAAGGAGCATGTGACTGGGATAGTAGAGACTATTCTCCGTCCCCTCGTTATTCTTCTGGGCCAGAAGGGCACCAAGAGACCATTCCAGTGCGATCACGTAAAGGACCAATAACTTTTCGAATACAGGTGGCATTAATACTAGAGGTTGAAGTAGGTACTGCTTGATTTCCTCGAAGGCAGTCTAACATTCTTCATCCCACTAATAGATAGTTCCCTTCTTCATGAGCTGATAAAAGGGCTTACACTTACCGGCCAGATTCGTAATGAATCGGAATATGTAGGCCAAGTTTCCTTGGAAACCTCGAAGCTCCCAGAGGTAGTATGGGGGAGACATCTGAATAATAACCTTGATATTCTATGGGTCAATCTCGATACCCCTGTATCTAACAACAAAGCTGAGATACTTTCCAGAAGTGACCCCGAAGGTGCACTTCAACAGATTCATCTTCAGGTGGTGGGAACGGAGGAAGACAAACACTTTCTTCAGGTCCTTGAGCTGGTCCTTACGCTGGAAATATTTTACCACCAGATTGTCCATGTAACATTCCACCAACATCCTGAGGATCGACCTAAATATGCGATGCATAGCCTGCCGATAGGTGGAACCTACATTCTTTAAACTGAAGGGCATGACTTAGTAACAGAAAGTGCCTTGTGGTGCCCTGAAGGCCGTAGAATCCTTGTCCTTAGGAGCGATTTAGATATGGTTATACCTGGAGTACCCTTCCATGATGGAGAGGGATTTAAACCCAGTAGTGGAATCAATCAATAATTCTGTCACAGGACGGGGAAAATCATCCTTCAGACACTGACGGTTGAGATCCCGGAAGATGATCTAGAATTTGATATTCCCTTTCTTCTTCTTGACTGGCACAATGTTGGCTATCCATTTGGGGTACTGGACCTCCTTAAAGAAAATGGATCTAATGAGCTTATCAACTTCTGCCTCAACCATGGCATCGTGCGAAGGGTGCATCTTTTTGGGAGGCTTCTTGAACCCGCGATGATTTGTCGGGACACTGAGGCGGTGGACGTCTACCTGAGGATATAGTCTTGGCATCTCATCATATCTTCAAGTGAATACATCATGATGTTGTTTGAGGAAGTCCATGTACTGTTTTTTCTCCCTGAGGGGCATAGAAGCACTAACTAGTGTGGGTTTCGGGTCTGCCTCGCTACCGAGGCTCACCTATACCAATTCATAAACAGTGGTGGAGATGCACTCTTCAAAGGTGGGGAAAGATCCTCTA
Source organism: Viscum album (assembly GCA_963277665.1). Classification (NCBI taxonomy): domain Eukaryota; kingdom Viridiplantae; phylum Streptophyta; class Magnoliopsida; order Santalales; family Viscaceae; genus Viscum; species Viscum album. Next base: position 710,001,740 of record OY728155.1, read on the forward strand.
AATCATATTCTTCACTTATAGTGTATGGATCTTCAGCAAGAGGAGTTTCCTCTAAGTCGAAAAATCCTTATAGGATACTGGTACTAGCCTGAGTGGTAGTGGACTTTGCATTGGGGGACTCCCATGCTACTGAAACCATAGCGATGAAGGATTTTGATCGGATCTCATATGTTCTTTGGCCCAATGGGCCACACTTGATGATATCAAAGAAATAGTGGCACTTCGACCTAAGCTGGTTTATCCCAGCCTGAAGGAACAAGAAAGTACGATGTATTGATTTTTCCATGGGGTGGACATCTTGATACCTTATGGGAGTAGGAGGCTCCAGGATCACATGATCCTAATTCTTATAAGAGTATGAGGTGATCTTTCGGCATTTATTACTCTTAGGAATGTGTTCCCCCCTCGTTCTATAAAAATCGAAGCATTATCCCATGTCTGGGATTTAGCCTCCAATCAGTGGATCAGAAAGATGTATGCATCATCTTGATCCTTCCATGGGTCAGTCAAAACCGTGGCATGCTCAACCTCGTTTGCCTGAATCTGCTTGTACTTGTTCTTGTAATAGTCAGCATCCAGATAGAGGACTTCACAATTGGAAAGGGGAGATGCTTCACCTTGAAGAACACCCACTCGATCATTAAGGGAGTACTTGAGGCACTGGTGATATGATGAAGGAACTTTCACATGCAGGTGGAACCATGACCTGTCCATCAACACATTGTAGGTGGTGTCTTGGAAGAAAACCATGAACCCAGTGCTGGAAATTAGGCCACAAAATTGGGTCTTCAAGTAGATATTTCTGATTGGTTTCTATTCTGTTCTGTCATAACCTTGTATTTTCATGTTAGAAGGACTCAGATCATCCTCAGACAACCCCAGTTTTTGCAGTGTCTGATTTGGGATTAGGTTGATCCTAGATCCCATGTTGACTAGAAAATGACAAAACTCTAGGCCATTAAACTGACCAGGGATGTATAGTGGGTGAATGTGCCCCTGTATGGGGGAGCCTTCATCTTCCCTGGAGAATGAGATGATGTATTGGCATTCAGTATGCTCAACTACCTCATTATGGAAGGATTCTGCGGCTGCTACCTCTGTCTCAAACTGGAGGTGGCTTCTTAAGGCCTCGATGAGGGATTCACACATATCTACTGATAGGAGAAGAGCCTTAAGTATGTATATCCTTACTGGAATGCTGGAAAGGTGCTTGAGGACATCACACTTCCATGCCAGGCATTAGCTTCTACTTACAGGAGGTCTCTCCATGACAGGAGGTATGGAGGGCCCTGTCAGTTGGACCGACAACTGATTAGTGCTAGGAATATCCTGTTGTTCACTAGTTGATGCCTCTAGAGTGACTATTGGATGAAGGCCATATGACTAAGATCATTCCATAGAAAAGCGTGGCAGGTCACGAAGCGGTCAAGGTGGCTTTGTCTGATCCAATATCATGAACGATGGAGAAGACGGGCCTGATGAAACTAGATGAAAAAGATGTGCTTGCTAAGCTCTGCACTGAGCCTACTAACAAGTTTCAGTAGCATGAACATCTTGGCTAGAAGTACTGATCGAGGCACTCCGATGGCTCATACAGCCATGGTTCCACCAGCGCTAGAGATGGCTGGGGACAATGGGAGGATCTTCCGGGAGCTCCTCATCATCAGGGATCATGTAGGGGTTTACTAGCACTATGGTATTAACCGAGGTGTACACTTGACCATCACTCGAAGATTCATCCACTACTAGACAGATTCTAGGTGGAATTTCTATCTCTGGGGGCACGAAGTCTCTGAGAGCACATGATGATGATGGCATCGGCAGGGTACTTTGTTTTTCCTTACGCCGCTGATGCTTGCTCTTCTGGGAGGAGGAAAGCTAAGCCGTTGACATAGAAGTACTGGTGGTGGATGGTGAAAAATCTTATGAAGGTTTGGATCGATTCAGGCATTCACTGATAATGCCATCGGCATGAGCGACTGTCTTACGAGCCATCAAATCGTTGTACTTCCAGGACCAGTAGTGAGAAACCTGATGCCACTCGCCTTCACTGTCGCTGTTGCTATCTAGATTCATGAAAACATATGACAACTATTCTAGAGCTAGGCCTAACTAGACTATGTTGTTATCCATCTGGTCTTGAAGTCAGTATTTAAACACATTGCACTATTTGAGGGTGATATCTAGAATTTGATGATAGGGGCAGTAATTAGGGTGATTAGTTAGGTTTGCCTTTTCTGGCCTCCTGCATTCAGAAAAATGTACAATACCTTACTCCAAGGAACTTATGAAATAACCGAGGACTTGAAATTCATTGAATGATTAGGTCCGGTTCCTCTTGTTCGAGAAAGGGGCCCTAGGAGCCTGACCCTGACAAGGGGCTGAAGGAGCCTATCGAGGAGGTGGAGCCCAGTTATCTTGCCTGGGTAGCGGCGGTGCATTGCACAGAGGCACCTGCCGATTTTGAGGTGGGCGCTGCTGGGCCGAAGGCTACACCTGAGGTGGAGGGCCCCTGCTAGGTTGTAGAGGTAGCTCCAATAGTAACAACTCTAGTTGCCTCGGGGCCTCTATTTGAGCCTTTGCAGCAGGCACGACCCTAGAATCCCTTCTCGCGGGGATTTCAGGAGGAAACAGACATGCCTGGATGACCTATTTCAAGGCTTATTCTATGCATTGGGCCTTATCAGAGAAGTCTTGGAATCCCCCGGGGTAGTTCTTGGGTGATCAGATAGGGGACCAGTTCTGTCTTGGCATTCCATATGCACATCGTCAGTAGTTGCTTCTAATTAAGTGGCATGTCAAGGGAACATGTGAGACCTTTACACCAGGTGAAAAAGTCTGCAACGCGCTCATCAGGCCTCTTCTTACACTTGAAGATGTTTGTGATACTCATATTTTGAGTGGTGGAACTAAACTGGTAGAGAAATTGCCTATGGATGTCTTCCCAACTGGCTACTGATCTGATGGGGAGCTCGCTATACTAGACGAATGCCAACCCCTCCAATGTCTGTACGAAGCATCGGAGTTTGGTAGCCTCCTACTATGCTGGAGTTCCCAACATGGGCCCACACCTTGAGATAAAGTGGGCCAGGTGCTGTAGCGGCTCCCCTATCCCATTGATGGGGGAAAAGGTGCGATTTCCAAAACCCAGGGGTGCACGAATATCATCCAACCACACCGAATATGGATTTCCATCAGGCGGTATTTTCACCTGTCAAGCCTCTAAATATTTGAGGTGGGAGATGAGTGCCACCATTGGATCATCTAGGTGGGGTTCCTATCTTGATTGGGATCCCTAACCACCAATGCATTGGTAGGTTCTTCAACACGATAAGCAGGCCTAGTGGCTCGTAGAATGGCTGGTAGGTTGACCTGTGGAGGATCTGGGGGAATCTGAGATAGATCCCAGAGATTGTCTCATCGCTCTGGTGTATTTGGAGACACATACTGTGCCCTCCTTCCATAAGTTATAGCCTCACCCCTATCCGCATGGGCAGGATGATCAGGTTCACCTGGAGCCAATTTGCCGAGGGGATGTCGTGCCTGCCCAGGCCGAGGATCACCATAGTCTGGCCGTCGCTTCGTAGCGCATTCAGCAAGGAGGTCTTCAACCATATTCTTGTGTTCTGCAAGTTGTTGATGCAACACATATTTTTTGGGATCATCTTCCACCTTCTACATTGATCTAGATGGGTCGGAGGGCTTGACGACTCCGAGGTTTTTCATACCCTTGTTGGGATTTTGGCTGGGGACTAATGCCTCAGTGGGCACAAGAAGACCCAGTAGATTCCTCTATTGATGAGTAATCCTTCCCAATGGATCCAAGAGGTGTGAAACTCCCTGGGGGGGTAGGTACTCTCCAAGAAGCTCTAGCTCATTCTCACCCCCAGTAGGTCAGCCATGTTAACCGTGACCCTGCCTAGCGGCATATCTTCAATGTTGCCCGAAAAATTTGGATGGCCCTGGATGGAATTGAAATGGAGGGACACATAATTCTCCCAACCACATATTTTCATGTGGGGAAAATCCTCCTTGATTATATTGTGGAGCACTTTAAATCTCTGTACGCATTGTTGTTGGAGGGCCCTATGGTGACCTGGTGACTCAGGGCGCTGGGCCACGACGAGTACGACAAAATCCACCAAATGACATTGTTGGCCAATATCTTAAAAATATGCTAGTCTTTTGGGGTAATCCACTCACTAATAATGAGTTTAGATGTGTGTTTCCTAGATGGTTTGGCGGAAATAGTCAACCTCCTCCTGGGTGAGAAATTCCAGTGCACTGAAATTCGGTGCTGCAACTGGCCAAAAAATCTCATGGAAATGGTCCACTGCAAGAATGACCTACAATTTCCTTGGCTCGGACTCAGGGTTTGGCTCCTGGTTTCCCCACTCATCAACTAGGTATGGCTGAGGAACCGATAGCAGTACTGAGGTAGACCACTGGGATGGTGGCCAGGCTGGCAAAGAATACAGAGAGAGAGCTAACAAACAACCACATCTTGAGCTATCTTCCAAAGAGTGTAGTGAATTAGCCACCACATCACGATAAGACGGGCAGACAAACATAATTTTTGGATCAGGTACTATAGATACTGTAAATGGACCACACTACTTCTCATCCTCCATTGGTCCTCAGAATAGATCTCTGTGATATCTGGTCAAGGTAGAGAGTGCATCCAGTAATTATGGTGGTGAATGCACGACCAGAACCTGTGGAGTTGCCAAATTGTTTTCCTCTTGGATGTACCTACGGAGGGAGGTGGGAATCTGATGGACCTATCATTTTGGAAGTATGAGGTTGATGCGTTTTGTTCCTGCCCCAACCCTTGACATGGAGGATCTATGTGAGGGTTCCATCATTGAGTCACATTCTGCATCTGAATCGGAAAAACAAACTGGTTTAATCTGGGTTTGAATCTTCTTAGTATTATTTTTATGGCAGCGAAAAACCTCCCTCCTACCCCAGGATGGTTCTCTAGGACATGGTATATTTCGAGTGCGAGGAGTACCTTTGGCTATACCGGTTCTGGGGCAGAGAGGACTTCTTATTGAGTGAGCTGGAGTGCGAGGAGCACCTGGATAGATATCAAAGGGAACATGGGGAGGACCTCTATGTCCACTAACTGATGTGTGGAGGGGATCTCCCTGAAAAGTGATGGAGTGGGTAGGACCTTCGCTGGAGATGGTATGAGAATGAGCAGGACCTCCATGCTTGTTTCTCCTAATAGTGTCAGTTCGAGGAGGGTCCTCGTACTGGTCAAGATGAACATGGGTAGGACCTCCACGCTCTGTGCTGACAAAGCGAAACTGACCTTTACTCCTCTGATTACTGAGGCGAGAAGAACCTTCACCAGCTTCTGTAAGGAAATGGGGGGGGGGACACTAGAGATTGATTAGATATGTAACATCCCCACGCTGGCGACCTGTGGTAGGAGGAAAAACTCCATATCTGATGTAATGAGCGTGGGAGAGGCTTCCATACTGAGTGTCCCTATAGTGGGGAGGAACCTCATTCAGATTAAAGGTGGAATGAGGCGAACCTCCACGCAGATCTTGGAATCA
>OY728155.1:711812306-712112306 GCA_963277665.1 Viscum album
GCGCCCCACCCAAGTTGAGCACTTAGTGCCGAACACCCCCATTTCATGGGGGAGGGTTTTTTTACCAACACTATTTATAGTTGCTGGTTATTAGCTCATTTTCTTCTCCCTTTCCTGGATAGCCCAATTATCTTCGGGTAGGATGTGATGGCTTGAGGTCCATTATTAGCCCAAGAACCTTCGGGCGGGGTAGTGTGGTGGTTGGCCAGGTGTGTGCGGCACGTGGTTTCCCAAGTGTCTTCGGGATGAGTCCCAGGTGTCTTCGGGCGTGGTGGTGGTTGCTCTGGCCTAGGTGTTTGCAGGCATGGTTACATGTGACAGTTGTGGCCTAGGTGTGTGCAGGTGGGATTCAGTAGTGGGACTGCATGCGGTTGATGCCCAGGTGTGTGCGGGCGGGATTTCAGCTGTGGGACTACGTGTGGTTGTGGCCCAGGTGTGTGCAGGTGGGTGTGGCAGTGGGACTACGGTGAGAATGGCGGGATTGGTCCGATGCGTAGGATGTCTCATTAACCAGTGGGAAAGTGGCGTGGGGTACCAAAACATCGATGTGCTCTTCATATATATATTACTTGACTTGCGTTATTTGGGGAGTGTGCCTTGGTGAGGCTTGGGGTGGATATTTTGCCTTGTTAGGTGTTTGGTTTACTCTTTTTCTCACGGGACTTTAGTACGTTCCCCCACTTGTGCGTGAGAGTCTTTGGTTTTGCCTACTGAGTGTACTTGTATGCTCACCCTACGTATATTAAACTGCTTTTAGGTTTCCAGGAGGACTTTGGGGATCACTCATGACCTTACTAGCTCGGACCTTTGGAACAGTTGCATTTGTTTTTTTTCTTTTCCTCTTTGGTACTTACCTTGTAGTCACCTTTTGTACTTATGGCTTTACTTTTGGAACATGCATGTGGGAATGGTTTATGTTTTGGCTTTACTTTTCTTTTACCTTGGTGTTGTTGAGTTTCATCATCTCATCTCTCGATCTTATAAAACAAAAAAGGGTAATGCCTTCCATTTGTGAGAAATTTCTATACCCTTGTTGCTAGTCGCCACTCTGGGACCTATTGAAGGTGGGTCTCGGGGGTCATTATCTCTCCTTCAACTTAAAGAAGGAATGGCTTGGCAATCTGCTGACCCTTCCCTCCTTTTGGTGAAGGCGGGACGTGACACAAACATCCAGTGTTGAATCCCCTTATATGGAGGCTAGGTTACATCATGATGATGCAGATGGCCAGTAGCTCAGGGAGGTCCATACCACCCCTTCTATTTCTAGGGATAAGATTTTGGTTCTGTTGGCTAACCCAAGTGTCTTTGAAATCTACTAGTAGTTGAGATTTGATCTAGGTGTTGCATGTATTTCAGACATTGCTTCTGCAGGGGCTGGTCAGGGTGAGAGGGTAGTCCATCTGGCTATTCCACTGGCATTGAAAATGGCCCCTTCAACCACAACCAATAGAACTAAATCAGTTTAGGCTATCTGTGTGGATCAAGTCACTGGAGATGATTCCCAGTGTATGGATCTCGAGGACAACTCAGCAGCAATCCAATTCATGGGTCAGGGATTAGAACAGACATGAGATTTCGAAAAACCAAAGCAGGTCACGAAGGCTATAATTTCCAATGTGAAGAAGCTTAAATCTGGCGACTCAACTTTGTATTCTCAAAAAAGGTTTTCAGTTTTAGGGGAATAGGATATACATGTTAATGATGATATATTAGGGATGGATAACAGAGAGGACCCCTTGGTGGTTCTGGAAGCATCTCAAGAGGAAATGGACGAGGCCTTGGACTTCACTGAGTCCAAGGAATGGGTCATAGAGGGGGAATTCATTAGTTACTACTCACATAAGGGAAATAAAAAAGTAGGTATTTAGACGGCTTTAATATGAACAACCGGAGGGTGTGACATAGTAATTATTACTCCAATCTACCAAGTCCTGCAGTTACGAGATCTGTATATAAGGGTAAGTGGCCTCTAAAGGCTCCTACATTTGGTGACTCAAGCCCCTCGAACAAACACAAAGGTTCTAAAAAGAATGTGGGGGATGACATCTAGAAGGATATGGTGGATACAAGAGACAAGTCTACAACTCCTTTCATTATCACGGGTGATAGGGGTTGTTGGATCCTGTCCAGCAACACAATGAAGACTCAAATGAATACCCTCAGTGACAGGTTTCATCGGTGTTGGAACACATGGACCTTCTAATGCATTCAGATGAAATGGTAGAGTATGATCTATATATTAAGGTGTCGAAGAAGATGATGCCTCTTTAGGCGACCACTACCAAAGAGCAAAGGGAGTGGATTGATAAGCACGACTGTATTTTTCTTAGAGGGAACAACATGTGGAAGATCAAAAAGGATGAATATAGACAAGCATTGGACAACATGGATCATCTATATGAAGGCACCTTAAAGGAATACCCTAACTTCCAGGTAAATTCTATCACCTAGATATTGTTTAGGGAGATTAGTTCCAACCAACTCAAATTATTCTTAAACAAATCTATCATATCATTTGCTGATGGAACTTGTAAGATGGGAGGGTTCTCACTTCTCCCTTAAAAGTGTTTGGAAAATAAAAACATAACTTTGGATTGATGTAAAATATTCCATTCCAATTTGATTTCTAATGGAGGAATTTTATATTGAACAACCTCAATGTTTTTAAAATCCTCATTTTTCAAATTTAGTTATTAAATATGAAAAATCTCTTTAAGGCCTTATAATAGTATGTAGAGTTTTTTATGAATGTTTATGTCCATTTATTTTATCAAATATTTTTTCAATTTGGAACAAATGTCATACTTTTCCTAAGAAAACCTCATCTTTAGATATTGTTTTAGTGAAAATATATGTTATTGATATAATTTTTTGGGCCTAAAGATAAAAAATTGTGTAATGAATTTTCAAAACACATTCAAAAATAATTTTAAATGATCATTATGGGTGAGGTAAATTATATACTAAGATTTTGAATTTCTCAAAAGGAATTTGGGAATTTTCAAAATCCAATAAAATACCAATGTACTTTCTTAAAATTTATTGACTTGAAAGTGGTAAAATACATACTACCCCTATGAGTTATAATGAAAAACTTGACTTAGATGAAGTTGGGAAACCAAAAGACAATTGGATTTACAGATGAATAATATTGATTTTATTATATTTGACTTCTATTAGAACAGATATTATGTTTATAGTATGGATTTATGCTTGATTTAAAGTTAATCTAAAATAATCACATTTAAAAAGTACCAAAAGGATTTAGAGATATTTAAAATGAACTATTCCTCTTTCCATGCATTTTTTAACTTATGATTTTAATTTAATATAATATTCATATGATGACTTTTGTGGTTCTAGAATAGATATGGATAGTACTCTATGAAAGTTTCATTTCATAGTTAAATCCCAGGTGTTCTGGTCTAAAAATAAGCAACACTCTATTGAATTATCTACATCCAAATAAAAATATATTTCAATTGGTAGTTTTGGTACACAAGTGTTTTCAATAAAAACAATATAATATATTTTTTATTTTTTTATAATCAATTCTCAATTAAATGTGAAAAGACTAGTGCTATCAATATTTCTATGAATCATATAAATCATTCAACAAAGAAATCATATAGTTTTAAGGTGTCAATTATTAATAGATCATGGTTAAAAATGTGAAATTTATCTAGACATTATCTCTTTACATAATCAGTTATTAGTTATTTTCACTGAACGCCTTCCATGTGAGTATTTTGAATTTATTAAAATAGGATTTGGTTTGTTCATTTTTAAATAAATTTAATGTGTTTTATTTATTCTAATTTAAATTAATCTTTCCTTTTTATTATTGATGAAATTTAATATTGGAAATTCTATTATAATATTTAATTTAATGTAATGTGAAATTACTCTTATATGTCTTGTTGTTTATTTAAATATTTTCAATTTAGAAAATATAATTATTTTTCTACACTTTAGTTTTTATTATAATTAATTTATCATTTTCAAGTAACCCTAAACCAAAACTGGTTCTGTAAGAAAATTGGGACTGAGGAATGTGACCAAATATAAAATTATCTCTCAACCATTTTCTCATTCACAATCATAAACTCTCCTTAAATATGAATAATCGAGTCCAACCTCTCAATCCTTATTCAATAATTAACTAACCATATAGTAATAGTAAGGTTGAAGCATGTGGATGATGGAAGCTCAGGTTTATCTAAGAAATCCAAAGGAATCAGATGAAAAGTTCTTGTGAGAAGGGCCATAGATATGGAATGGATGACGAAAACCAAAATTTTACTGAAGAAAGATCTTGAGTTTCAAGGATGTGATTTTTTTTTTATGTGAAGAAGTTTGGTTTTCTTTTTTAAGAAGAAATTAATGAGTTCTTTATGAATGTTCGGTTTATATTTAATCAAACTGAGGATATAATCTCATAAAATTTTAATGGATTGGTGTTGGTATCCTATTTTGTTGAAATGGATAATATATTTTTTTGGCCACAAGAGGGGACTTTAATTTTTGTTAGATTATTGTTGGGACAAGATTAGTGGGTCTGAAAAAAAATTAATTTTTTTTTAGTCTTACATTTTGAAAGGAACCATATGAAATAGATTTCTACTGAATGGAAGGTTTTGTGTATGTTAGTGCATATGGGTATAGCAAAAAGAGTAGGAGATATGGATAATGATTTTCTTAGGATATGTGTTTGATGTAAATAATGATAAATAATTTAAGGTTGGGTTTTCAATGATGCATGATAAGGTTCATGCATCATTATTATGAAGGAAACTGAAAAATAAATTTTTATCCATATGGTAGATTTGTTTTTTTTTTGTTTTTAAGAAGAAAGAGAATGATTTAAATCAATGTAATGTGGTTAGGTGTCATTGAAGAAATAACTTATCATCAGATCCCATGAAGTCTGTTGGATATTTCTAGGATTCTACCTCAAGTTCTTTTAATGAATTTGGCTAGGAATGTGTGACATACGGGGAGTTTATTCTGACCTCACTACCTAGTGATAAAAACATATTGAGATGGTTTCATAAAGGGGTGTGAAGGGGAAAATGACTGTAAAAATAGATCCTTCTATTCTAGTAATCAGTTCTTGTTTTAGTGATCCTTAAAAGATTTAGGAGGATGTATATACTCAAATCCAAGATGCTGGTGGAGTTTTTGTTTCTACTAATGATGATCAGCATATGGAGACGGTGTTTAAGACAAATGTCACCTTTCCTAAAGATGGTCTGGTTGAGACTAGGCCTCTCATTTATAATGTTCATAGAAGACCAGAGTTAGAATAATTTCATGATTAAGATGATCCAATTAAACATGGAACACTTATTGATAATTTATTGGGTGATGATTTGGTTATGGAATCTAGAATCATTAACAAACACCATTAGTTACATCATCGCTATAAACTACTAATGGATTATCTCTTTCATAAAGTAATAAATTCAGATATCTTAGAAAAGGAAGTGATTTATAATGATGTAATGATAGAGCATAACTATTTTAGATTATGATTGTTTTCATTTAAAATAGTATCATGTTGCATGAAATGGTGATACTTAAGAAAATAAATATTTCTCTATCTCTGATTCATACTTTAATAATTTAGTAAAAATGGTTTCTTCCAAAATATAAATGCTCGGTAATCTTTAAATCGATCCACCTATGCAATAAATGAATTATAATATATGTTCTAAGGAACTAAAGGAAATAAAATCCTTAATAATTGGTTTAAATGATCTTTTCCCTATAAAGGATGAGTTCAACGAGCTTAGAACTTTGGTTTCATATCAAAGGGATATTCATAATAATCCTCAATCAATGTAATCATATTTATTTCAAGAAGATATTGATGAGATTAAATCCTTTACAGATGAAGTGAAGGAGACTATATAGAGTTTGAAAAGTTTCATGTTTTGTTAGTTGGAATTTAAAAATAAATTTAAACCCTCGGTTAAAACTCCCTCCTAATCATCAGTTCTTTTAGATTTACCTAATGGAGTTAGTCTGATGATGTCTAAGATGCGTCTTTTTCTTCTTAGATCCAGTTTCTCCAAGATAATTTTCCTTCTCTAGTGATGTTGGATGAGTTGAAAATGATCATTTTGGTTAAATTATTAATACCAAGGATATAGTTGGGAAGATTAGTTTTGGGTTAGATAAGTTCATGAATGACTATATTGGTCATCTTGATAAATCTCTTAGAGATATGGTAGAATATAATTTTGGTGTTTCAAAGAATACAAGACAAAAAATCATTCTTGTTTTAACTTGTCAATAAAAACACTCAAATCATTTGTATGTGGATACAGGGAATCTTTTTTAGAGATTATGGATCTGTATTCTGATAAACAATTAATTCAAAAATTATGAGATCCTTCAAAATTACCAACTCCAATTACTAGAAGGGAGTTAGTTGTTTACAAACCCCCAAGGGTAGTTATTTATGTGGAACCAGTGGTTTCTTTTTCTATAGTTCCATGTCAATTTCAACCAAATACTACTATTAGTGATCATGTTTCTTAATCTTCTATCAATTAAGATAAAAATGTTTCAAGTATTTTTTCTAGAGAAAGTCAAATCATAGATCAGAAGATGAAATAAAGGAATGGTAGGTTGATTTACACACCAAGATCTGTGAATTAAATTATGTAGAATATTCCCATTGATATGCCTTCTAGTTTATCTACTAAGGAAATTTCACAAATTATTTTCCCTCCTACTATTAGTGATTATACAAGTTTATCTTTTCACAAAGCATAAGAAATTAAGTTTTTATTAAGAATGTCTTAGAATTAGTAGCTCAAATGAATAATCAAGAATATATTCTAATTCTTGAATTTTTAAAGTCTAATGTTGTTCTAAGGATCGACATGTGTGTTGAATCCATTTTTAAAATGAAAAAAAAATAATTCCTCTTGGTCCAGAACCTACTATTACTTATCATCAAACCAAACATATAATAGAAGTTGTCAATGATCCTTCAGCACCACCAATTCCAACTCTATCTATCTCTTTAATCATTCCAAGCATCAAAGTACCTATACCAAATGAAAAATATTCGTTTTACCCCATTCCAATACATTATTCCCCTAACTGATATTTTTTATTTTTCTAGAGTGAATGTGTATTTTTACATCAAAATAATTAATGAAATACTTCATTATTTAACCATTTCTGATTTATATCTTGGTGATTTTTTTACTTAACGTTATTCATTTATTTTCCCTTATTAGTGATTTTCTAAATTTTATTATTTGATATCTTTTTTTTATCTAATTAAAATTGATATTTCAAAAAATCCATATTTAGTTTTTGAAATACATTTAAATAGTTCATAACTCTAAAGTGATACATTAAATTATATTCTACCTCCCTTCCCATTTCTTTTTAAATGAAAAAAAAAAATTGGTGAGAAGTTTCTAACTCTAAAATTGTGTGAAGTAAATAAGTAGGGGAAACACTATATATTAAATTATATGTATCTACCATACTAAACTTTTTTAACCATTTTTAAAAAAATGTGTTTGATATAAAATACAATATATAACAAGTTTTTTGATCAACAAAAAAGTGGAATATTTTGGGTCTAAAAACGTTTGATCCAACGTATCCCATGTACTTTAGGTATTGATGATAAAAATACCCTTCATTTTTTTATACTGATATTTTATTTTAATTTTATTCATTAGATTTTACCATACTCATATGTGTTCCATTGTTAATTTCATTAAATATACATTCTAGATGTTTTTTATGAAATCGACTTATGTCTGAAAAAATTGCTACGTAATAGTTTTGGATAAGTACTAAAAATGGATACATTGAGAAATAGACTATGCCATTCAGGTATATAAAGGAATCAGCTATATAAATTAGCTACATTAAAGAATTACCAATAAAGAAATCACTTGTGTTGATAAGATCAACTATGTGAGAAAGCATCTGCATAGATCATTCATCTTTGTAAAATGTTTACATACAGTAATTTATTCTGTGAATAACTTACATGTAGAAATCATCTAGGTCATTTAAATTGGATATGTTAGTTTCAACCATGTGATTTAAAAAAATATGTTATTTGATTTCTATGCATGGACCAAAATCGTCTATGTGGATTCAAATCTACAATTGGCTACATGGATTCAAATCTACAATCGGCTATGTCATTATGCAAGTTGTTATTTATTATTATTGAAGAGATAAAGTGATATTTTAAGCTTTTTGTACAATATTTAAATTCTTAATAGACTCTTTAATGTAAAATAAATTATAATTACACCAACTATCAAGATAGGAGACAAATACAAGGATAATTTATTTATCTCTATAGTTGTCAAAGTATTTCTAGGAAAATAATATGTCATTTATCCAAGACTTTATGGATCATGTGTTGTGTAGTTAAATAAGATATAGGGCATGTATATTTATGTGTGAACATTTTTAATAGGAATTATTATAAATTGAGAATAATGTTTTAAAAATATTAACTTAAGTGCATAACAAAGATAGAGAACTATTTCTCTGAAATCCTCTTAAATGGTGCTCTATTTTGTATGTAAATAAGGTAGAAGAAGTATAAAATCATTAGCATTGATTATTTATGATGCTTATTTATTTCAAAAGATTATTATTAATATGTTTATCCTACATATCATTACACTTGCAGATCTCTCTTTTCTGTCAGTTGTATCTTATAATTATATGATGAAATTTGTAAAAACTTTATATTTTTTATCATTCTTTATAAATGTTCCAAATAAAATAACCTTTGAAATATATTTATTATAAAGTATTTATAGAGGCCAATTGAAATATTTTATGATTTTACCAAGTGTTTACTACTTGCACTCAGTTGTGTGGTCCCTAGAAAAACAATTGGGAGCCCCTGAAAAAAGGATGGGTGGAGTGAAAATCATCACATGCAATGAATAGTAGTGGTGGAGTGGACTTGAACTACTAAAAAATAGGCTTTTGACAGCTTTATAATAGGCCTTTATTAGTAAAAAAATTATGAAAATCGGAGTGCATTTGAGAGCCTGAATCTTTTATCGGTGCTTTTTTAAGCACTATTAAAGGGCCCATTTAACAGTTATTTTTTAGTACTATTAAAGGGGGACTTTAAGAGTGATTTTTAGCACTAAAAAAGGAAATACTATTTTAGTGGGTAAAATTATATTTTTTTGGGGAGTCCATGACCCTGAACCCTTTTATCAGTGCTTTCACAAAACCTTTAACAATGATCCCCCACCTTTATCAGTGCTTTTCACCCCACCAGCCCTTTTTTCAGAGCTTTTTGAATTTCTATCCCCATGTGTGCATGCCTAGATTAGAACCTTGCACCACTCCTTTGATGATGCAACACCATCACCACTACACCATTTAGTTTTTTTGTTTGTTTAATGATATTTTAGTTTATATATATATATATATATACATATATATTTCTTATTCATCTATTTATGTATTATTTTGAAATAAATTTATATAATATATGTGTGTCTGTTATATATATATACTAATATTTATATAAATATATTATATATTATATTCATTTACATATACTAGAATATAATATAAATAAATATCTATTTATTAATGCTCATATATATGTATATATAAAACAATATAAATATATTTTTATAATGTGAAAAAACGGTTTGATATTGTTTTAAATACATTTTTTGAAGATTTATTTATTTATATATATTAGAATATACATTTTATCATAAATATAATGATATATGTATATATATGAGTAATTTATTATATTTAAATATCAAAAAATATGCATATATTTAATTATAAATAGAATTAAATTGTGAAAAATGATAAACTTTTAAATCTATAATATCAATATTAATGTAATCCTTATTAATAAATTCCGTCTCCATAAAAAACCAATAATACCCCCCTTAAATGAGGATGAAAAGCCATAAAATGTTAAAAAATTGGGGTACACCAAAACAACATAGTTTTTTTTTCCTTATTGGGAATTTTTGGAAATCATAAATTGTTATAGAGGTTTACATCTATAACTAAGGGAGTATAGATCATCACAAGCTTCGATTTGATATGTGGTAGGGCCCAAACGGACACCCGGATCAAAAGTTATAGTCGTTTGAAGTTCAGGTTTCGTTTTCAACTTAATTTTTATCTTTTATTGCTTTTTTGATTTTTCTATCCTCAAATTGATATTTAATGACTATTACAAGGTAATAAAAAAAATATTTATGAAAAATATTTTTTAAATTATTTTATAATCCATTTTCCCTAAATATTTTATATATTATGTGTAAATTCTTATTTACCTTATCTGAAACATATCATAAAAATATATATATTATATTTATATTAATATAAATATATTCATATATTAAAATATTATTTTTAATTAAATGTTTTTCTTAAGTATAAATGTATCACTTCTTGTAAAAAATTTCTGATAAAGGGCCTCTTTTATCAACGCTTTTGTTTAGCAATGTTAAAGACCCCCTTTAACAGTGCTTTTTTAGAGCCGACAAATGAGGTTTTTAATAGCGCTTTTATCTAGCACCGTTAAATACATAGTAATATATAAACATAGTTTTTTAGTACTTTAGGGGACATTTACACCATAAAGAACTATAAATCTCTTCGTATATTTCTTTACTTTATGATTTTATTTCCACTACATGCATTATTAAGGAATATATTATAATTTAGAATAAAATTAAAGAGGATGGTAGTTCTAAATGAAGACACCTTTAATGAACTCAATTCCCCCACTCTTTATTCTTAGTATGGTATATCTCTAAAAACACTCCCCTCAATAGGATATCATTTATTCATCATCTATTCTTTTAGTTCTCTATTATATGAATTCACTGTGGTAATACATGAAGTCCTCTATTTTCTGATTCTAGTTTCATGACCTCTATGATAAGTTTCAACTAAAAAATTGATTTATGGATTTTTCTCTCATTTCAAGATTTCTTTGTATTAGAGTCTCACTTTACAATGATAATAGACATATAGCATTTCTCTAGTAGTTCCTAGGACATTCCTATGTATTTTTGTAATTCTTTATGTGTTCACACATCATGTGATTTATGGGTGTGAGTTATGTCCTATATAAAATATGGAATAGAACAACATTTTTTACACCAAGAGTCCTTGCATTGTTGGTTTCGGTAAATAAGTTGGTAATAATGAAATTTTTTTGGTTATGATGTTGTCTTTATTTCAAAACTTTTTAAATTTTTCAATGGTGATACATCAAGATGCTACTATAGTTGTCTAGTCGATCAGCTTACATTGTCGGGTGTGCTACCATTGGGTGTGCTACCATTGAGGATGATGTGATACTATTGGGAATGAGGTAATACTTCTAAGGTCGTGGTGCTACCACTAGGTTCCAACACTTGGTGCTGCCTCTAATTACTAATTTTATAGTGTTGTGTCTATAGTGATACTAACATGGTAACAGCATTAGGGTGATACCATTGGTATCTGACCTCTCGGTGAAAAACCGATAAATAGTGAGTTTCAAAATATTTAGTTTAACCATGAATGGTAAATCTGTTTATTTCATGTAATGTTATCTTATAAGGATTAAATAACATGATATAAACAGTATAAATTCTCAAAAATGATATATTTAAGGAATATGGAAGTAATAATAAGTGAGATCTAGTGAGACTATTCTAATTCACTTAATAAATAATGAAAAATAAAAAGTTATATTGAGATTTTTTTCACAATAATTAGAAAAGTTGACTGAGTTGGTTTTGAAGGTTACCGTCATGGAAAGGTGTTTGAATCTAGTTGAAAGAACTATGAAAAATCTATCATGAAAATATTTATACTCTATTTTAATGTAAGCTTCATTGGATTTCATGCATTTATAAATTTATGTTTTTACATGTTAAGTGTCATTATTTTTTTCATCGAAAGATGGTGGTTCAATTTTAAAAGGAAGAATTTCAAAATTTAAGATCACATATGAATTCAATGTATCATTCAAGAATAAATACATATGTATAGTTTTTTGTTAAGTAAATGATCATTTAAAGAAGAGTGAAGATAATGTGTTATTTCTGAATGACCTGATGTGGTTAGAAACTGTTATGGAATCCATTTTTTTGGATATTTTTTATTGAATAGATCTAGTATTTATTGGATTTTGAATTAAAATATATTTATGAGGTATCATAAATATTTTAATTAAGCAGAAAGATAAATTTTTATCATTCAAGTCTTAATAAATTTTTATATGATGTTTTTATATCGGTTTTGAATATGTGAGTGTGAAAATTGAGATAAAGGTTATTTTTTAGGAGCACTAATTACATGAAGTCATGTGAATATAAATTTAAGTGATTCCTTTCACGTCCAACAAGAGAATGAGATAATGAAAATGAACATTTCAATACACAAAATTTCTAGATTATTTTCTATGGGAGGAGGACATATATATCATCTCTTAGTCATTTGAATTTTATATTTATGTTGGATTCACTTGATATGTAGGGTAAAACAAAGAGTCGAGAGACTTATAAGTGTGATCTATGAATTTTCCATTATCACTATAGTTCTCAACGTTTTTAGTTGATCATTTGATCATGGGTTTTATTGGATTGTTTAAGGAATAGATACTCACATTGAGTATTGAACCTTCTAAATCACCTATTATCTCTCTCTATGTGTAATTTTGTTTGGTTTAACATCAAAACTCACTTTAACTAGTAGAAAAGGTTGTTTTAGAAGGAAAAAATGAAATTTTTACATCACTGATTCACTCCCACCCCTATTCAAGGATTTCATGATCCTATGTTCCTTCAAGTGGTAACAAATCAAGGTTCACTTTGTTGGGGTTTTTTTGAAGATATTGTTTCTTAAGTAGTTGCCCTTTTTATAATATCCTTAATTGATAATTTAAATATAATGTAAAGAAAGGGAATTAACATGTTTTATGGGATGAGTTTTCATATATGGAAGGAATGGATTCTACCTTATATGTTCTATCAATTATGAATTTTTGGAAGTGAAAACAACTGGATTTATTCCTCATGCTGATGGTTTTAGAATTACTGAAACAGATGAGAGGAATTTGGAAAATTATGGTTGTTCTAGAGAATATTATTTTATATTCTATTTCATAAGTTGAATTTATGAAATTTGAAGGACTCAAAATAGAAAACATATCTGTGATATGAAATAGAATTTATTTGGAGGAAAGTCTAAGGCGTATTTGGGAAAGTTATAGTTTTAGAGACTTATATATAATGATATTTGAATGAATGAAATTGAAACTAATGATAGTTTCTTTACAAGATTCAATGAAGTTGTCAGTACTATCAAAGGCAATGGTGAGAATTTATATGATTCTATTATTTTTGAAAAAACAATCATATCTTACAAGTTAAATTTGATGATAAAATAATGGATTTAGACTAAAATGATCAAGGTGATATTCCTCTTCATAATTTACATAGTATTACAATTTTTTATGAAATGAGGAAATATGATAGTGTCAATAAAATGGCAAGAACTAAAAAATAAATTTCTTTTAAATCATCCATATCAGGGAAATTAAATAATATTTTTAGTGACTATGATAAAGATGTTTCATTAAAATAAATTTCGGATGTAGATGTGAAATTTTGAAAAAATATATCCCTCAACTAAAGAAAAATTATAATAGGATAGGAAAAAATTTAATTTCATCTACCACTTAAATTATTTAATTTTTGGGATGTTGTATATTTTGTAGTAAATTTTTATAAACAGAATTAAGATGTGTCTAGTAGAGAGGAAGATGATAGCTTCAAAATATCAATAAAAAGGAATTCATCCAATCCAAAATTATCTTTTAAAATAAATTATAAGAATATATCTATGAACATATGGATAACTATTTTATGTATGTATGAGGAAATTGAAATTATTAATGAGGATTAAGAGGTTGAAACTAAAATTGATGTTGGTGAAAATATTTTTATTGAAAATGTAATGGATAAATACTTCACAAGTGATGAATTTATAAACATTAGAAGTGAAGATGATAAACCACTAATTTAGTTTATACATAAAATAAAATCTAGAAAAAGTCTTCTAAAATTTTAAATTCTTGAAAATAATAATAATAAGATCAAGAAATATGAATAGAATACTAACATTATGGGAAAAATCTGTGAAGAGGAAAATTGTATGATATCAAAGGTTAATAATAATTTTTAAAAATTAAATAATACTAAGAAGACATGGATATCAATATGAAAGAAGAGATTAAAGGGTTGGAAAATATGTACGATCTTATACAACAAAAACTTTACAACATAGACAAATAACTGAGCCTTTTAATAATTATATTTCAGAATTATATTTGAGAAGTTGTAAAATGTTCAAAAAAGAAAGAAGTGTGATAAGGTCAAAAATACATCTTCTCCTAAAGAAATTTATACCAAAAATATTAGTTTTAATTTTTCAAAAAAGAATAAATTCAAAGGAAACAAGTATTTGGTTAAGTTTTTTGAGTCCCAAAAATATATAAATTATGGTATTGTCAACATTTATTAGGAAACTAATAATTTTGGTAATAATAAAAATGATTCATAGAAGTCTATTTTGAAGAGAAATATTCAAGGAGTTTACCAAAACACTATTTATCATAAGTAATCCATGACTATTAATTGAATGAAATGATAAAGTAAGATTTATTATTCTTTCCATCTTGTTTTTCTCAAAGTTACATATATCTTTTATGGATATTATTGGTATATTGGTGGCTTCGATCAAACATCAAGGATTTTTGGGTATAATTATCATCATCATAATGATCCTTTGAGAATTGGGAGAAAAATTAGGAGGGGGACTCAGCCCACTCTAAAATGATAGAGTCAAAACTAACTTGTGAAATATGTTTAGAATACTAAAAATCGATTTCAGTTTCTATAAAAATAATGTGAATTATGTTATCTGTTAGTTCAATATTCTGAAGAATGTATCACAATGATTCCAATAAAATAGAAAAATAAGTCTCTATAAATTTGCAAAGAAAAGGATCATATTATAGTAGTTACTCTTAAAGCCTCAAAGAAGTAATGTATGTGGATATTGGAGAGTGGGTGATCATCACATAAGATAAGGATCTTGAAATTATTGAATTTTTTTTTTAAATGAAAAGAAGGATTGATGATATATGTAAAAGATAGATCT
Source organism: Viscum album (assembly GCA_963277665.1). NCBI lineage: Eukaryota > Viridiplantae > Streptophyta > Magnoliopsida > Santalales > Viscaceae > Viscum > Viscum album. The sequence continues at coordinate 711,827,526 of OY728155.1, forward strand.
CTCAAGATTAGATAGGTTTGTTCTACTTGTATGGGAAAGAAACAATTTAAATTTAAGAACTTACTTTATGTTGATGTACTAAAACAATCCTTTTTAAGTAAATAGTATCTTGTTTATGAAGGGAATAAGGTTATTTTTAAAAAAATATGGTTTTGGGTAAAAAAACATAAATCTGGAATGATTGTAACAAAATATAAATATACAAAGGGAAATTTGTTTCAAATTAGAGATGTTCAAAATTAATGTTATTTAAACATGAAATTATAAAATGAACTCTTTCATAGAATGGTAATTCATATTGAACAAATTAATATGAGAAATGTTTATAAAATAGAAATTGTACATGACTTTCTGAAAATTAAGGGGGAGATTGATTGGATTTTCTCAACATGTCAGAAATGTAATATCTCTAACTCTTTGCATAAAATGATTGAGATTCATACATCAAATCATTTAGAACAATTTAGTTTATATACTTGTAAGACCATGATAAAGTAATCAACACATGGATATAAGTATTACATTTTATTTATTGAAACATTTATTCACATTACATGTATTATGTTTAGGAAAAATAAATCAAAGGCTCTAAAGATGTTCAAGAGTTTTAGAGGAGGTACTGAAAAAGAGTGTGGTTACTCTCTAAAGTGATATTTGACATATAATGGTATTAAGTACTTTAATAATTGGTTTTAAGATAATAATGAAAAAATGGAATTCTACATGAACATAGTTCACCATACACACCACAAAAAATGGTTTATCTGAATGAAAGAATATAATACTGATTGAAATGGATTGAAACATGATGATAGAAAATGATATTTCATGAAATTTTTTTAGGAAAGTTATTAGAGAAGTGGTATATGTTCCAAATCCCTGATTAAAGACCAAATTAATATATTAATCCAAATGAGATGTACTAAAAGAAGAATCAATTTTTAAAACATCTCAATGTCTAGAATCCCTTTTATCATCATGATTAATGGTTAAAATCTAGGTAAATTTGATACAAGAGTTTCTGCTAGAATTTTTATTAGTTACACTTCAAATGGAAGATTAATTCACTTATATAACAAATTTTTTGGCATAATTATTAATATTTATAATGTGAATATCCTATTATATTAAGATAATGAAACTATTGAAAATGAATCTAGTTCCATAAGTGATTTTAAAAATAATTATTTTGAATATAATGAAGAAATAGTAGAAAATATGAAAATGTTAAAGTCATTCAGGCTGAAGCAGAATATTTATTCGTATCTACTGTTAAGTAATAATTAAAATCAACTTATTATTAGATAAGAAGACATGTTCAAGTTCAATACAACATAACAAATGAAAAAAAAGTACAAACTATAAGAACTCAAAGGAAATCATTTCATATTGATTTGTTTTTTCAAGTTGTGCCTAAATTTGTTGAAGAAGATCGAGAGTATCAAGACTCGGTTGGTGTAATGAATGAATAATTGGATAAAATTAAAAATAATGAGACTTTATAACTTTTTAATAAACATATAGAAAAAAATTTCATCGGGAAAGAGAGGGTGTTTTGAAAAAAAACGAAAAAGGTAAAGTGGTGAAAAATAATGAATGATTGGTGTGTAAAGGATATTTATAAATATAAGGAATTGAATTTTATGGAAAAAATTCACCATATGAAAGGCTTGAAACCATTATAATGTTCCTTTTTATTATTATAAAATTGTATTAAATAAATACTAAATGGATTTCAAGTCTAAATTTATCAATTAATAATTATAGGAAGAAGTTTACAATGAAAAATGATGTGATTTTTCCATTAAAAAGAAGAAAAATTATATTTTCATCTTAAAGAAGGATTTAGAGGGGCTAAAACTCTCCCTAAGTTCCTCGTTACCAAGGTTTTCCTGAATGAGCTCATCGAGAGTGGTTGAAATGACCTCTTAAAATGTGTGGGGAGGATCTTCCAAATATTCCTCATCAACTGAGATAAGTGAATAAACATGAGGAGATGAATCATCAAGAATAACTGATTTTGGTGGAATAATGGTGACGTCTTTGGTGGAAAATGTGGAATCTTCACTGGGAGACTCCTTCTCGGTTGAAACCATGACAACAGAGGCTATCATGATAATTCCATTAGGCCTTCAACTACAGCATCCATGCGTGATGTCAAAGAAATAGTGTTGGGTCATCTTGTGTTGGTTCGAACCTGCTTGTTTAAATAGGTGGGTGCAGTATATAGTTGTATCCATGGGATGAACATCTTGATACATGATTGGGTTAGGGGTTTAGGAATCACTTGAGCCGGACCTGTGTTGGAGTACAAGGTAATATTCTGTAATTCCTTGAACTTAGGGATGATGTGTCCTTTCCTTCCAAAAATGACAATGAAATTTTCAAAATCTAGAGTTGTTTCCTCTAACTGATGAATTTGGATGATGAAAGCATTTTCCAAGTCTATCCATGGGTTGGATTCAATATTGTTTTGCTCGAAACAGTTGGTCTGAACCATCTTTTACCTTCAATTGTAATATTTATAATCCATATATAGGGATTCCCATGAGTCAAATGGAGATGCATCAACTTAAAGCATGCCTACTCGACCATTCAGGGACTACATGAGGCATTGGTGATATAGGGAGGGGACTTCTACGTGAATATGGATCTATAGAAATACCATTAGTTCATTTTAGGTGGTATCCTATGATACGACCATGAATTTGGTGTTCTCTACCAATCAAAAAAACCGGTTATTCAAAAGGATTCTTCCAGAAGGTCTATACTCAGTCCTATCAAAATCCTGAATCATTAGGTCAGAGGGACTCAGATAAACATCATCCAATTCCAGCTTTTGGAGTGTCTAGGTTGGGATGTGTTTAATCCAATAACATATGTAAACTTGGTAGTGATGGACCTCCATTCTATTGAACTAAAAGGTGATGTACTGCTAGAAGATGTTCCCCAGCACAAGAGATCCATCATCTCCTCTTGAGAATGAGATTATGGAATAGTAGTCTTCTTGATCAACCACCTCAACATAGAATGTATTCGCTGATTCTACCTCTTTTTCAAACTTTTGGGGGGCTTATCATTGAATCTAAGATTGCCTTGTGCATCTCTTCTGACCATAGGAGGACCTCAAGGATCCGGAGATTTGTAGGAATGATAGTGAGGTTCTTTAACACATCATACTTCTATGATTGACACAGATTTCCTACATCATGAGGGGTTTCTATTTGGTGGGAGGCCTGACAGATACCATTGGATGAACCAATAGATTCTAGCTTGTGTTAGAAATCTTCAACTCAATGAGAACAACTGTGGGATTACTATTAGATTTCTGAGGCTTGGTTTTAACTCGACATTAAAAATCATGGGGCAGTCACCACTGCTCTGCCAGATCAAGTTCTACAATAAGATATTGTGGTTTGTCCGATGAAGTAGACTGAGTGGACTGTTCTTGATGATCTCTGAATAGAACCTACAATATGGTTTCGGTAGCATTCACAACTTGGTTTGGAGAAATTTTTGGTATGTATACCATAAACCACTTCTCTGATGAAATCATCTAGAAGCACTCAGAGATCTTTCTTGATACTCCTCCTCATTGGGGATTCTGAAGGGATCCACTAACTTGATAGTCTTCATTGATGCATACTCTTGGTCATCATCTAAGAGGTCTTCCAACGATGGGCGGCCTCTGGGTGTTACCCCCATCTCTGGAGGCATGAAGTCTTCATGTTTGGGGGTAGGATTTGAAAATGTTTAGGGAATCCTCTTTCCCTTGTTCCATTAGCGCCTACTCTTCTGAAATATAGAGGGATGTGATGTGGATGTAGTAGCAGTCACTATAAAAGGTGTAGAGACCTCAAGAGGTTAGGTCTAGTGTAAGAGGGTGTAGATGATTCTGTGGGCATGTGTAACTTATCTATGGTCCAACCAGCCATCATACTTTGGAGTCCCATGGTTGGATACTTTTTTTCATTCACCTAAATCGTCATTGTGTCTATTAGTCTTGGTAGGGTTGTGTTCCACCTATGCATGGACTTCCCCCAACATGACCATGCCACTATCCACTTGATCCTAGGGATAGTATTTAAACATATATCATTAATTGATGTTATGTGTAAGGATTCTTTGGTAAGGATAGTGGTCAGGGTGGTTAATTATTTCAGCCACATGAGGCTTCTAATATTATAGAAGTTTCAGAATCCCTTATTCTAAGGCACTATGGAAACAACTAAGAAGATTTGATTCCTAAAAGGAGTATTTAAAATTTCTCCTATCAGGGAAGGGATCTCAGGGATATTATCCCTGATGAGGTGATGGATCCTTATGAGGGGTTGAATCAACATTATCTCATCTAGGTGGAAATTCTTGGAAAGGCGGTGCCTTGCGATTCTGTACTAGGAGAGGTTGAGCCCGATGAGGCTGATGTATGTATTAAAGATACACTGGGTTATGCTCATTTGGAAACAACTCTAGGATATCTGTAACCTCTTCCTATACTACGGTGGTAGTCTCTACCTTGGTGGTTCTTCTTGCAAGATCTAGAAGTGACAATGGGCATGGCTACTTGTTTTACTTCAAGGCTTCCTCTAAGTGTAGATCCTTGTTATAAAAGCCTTGGAATCCAATAAGGAAGTTATGAGTTATGATGATAGGGACCAATTCATTCTTAAAGTTTCCCACACACATCATCGTCATCTTCTCTTAGGTTAGTGGAATATTGAGTGAATATGTGAGGCCCTTCTACTATGTGAATCTGTCTATGTCGCATTCAACTGAAAAATTATTTCACTTGAGTTGTTCTGGAATACTTGTATTACATTTAGTGGAGTTGAATTTGTATAAAAACTTCCAGTGGAGGTATTCCTATCCAGAAAAATATCTGATGGGTAACAGAATGTAAAATAAAAATGAAGGTCCTTCCAATGTATCAATAAAAAATGGAGCATTTTCTACTTCCTACTACTCCGGGGTTCGAAACATGGTTTTTAACCATGAGATGAAGTGGTTCAGATGTTTCATTGGGTCACCCATCCCATTGAAGTTTGAGAATGTAGGATTCCTGAAATATTTGGGTGCCCGCATGTCATCCATCCATGCCAAATATAGCTTTACATTTGGTGGGATCACCACCTATCACATCTCTAGGTCATCAAGGTAAGTATTGAGAGTGGCTATCATATTGTCTTTTAAAGGATTCCTAACCACAATGTATTGATGGTCTCATCAACATGGTAAGAAGGAATAGTGGATCATAGAGTGGCTTGTGGGGAAACTTGATCTGGGTCCTGAGGATGTTCATCACACAACTCCAATTGCTCGGGCGAACTAGGTGATGCATACCTTGGTCTCTTTACATAAACCCTTGCCTCTGCCATGTCACAATGTGTAGGATTGTTAGGCTTAATTGGGGGAAACTAAATAAGAATGACTTGTGGCTTCCCCTACCACCCTAATAGATGAGGAACAAGATCCAGTTAAGGAGATCCATAATCTAGGTGTCGCTCAATGAAGATATCACCGATTAGACATTTTTTATCTATGATCTGCTATTTAAGGGTGTCTGTAATGTGGTTAAACATCACCTTTTTCACTATATTTGACAAATAATCGGAAGCAAGAGGTCCCTTGACCTTATTGATATTCCATCCAGTGGGAAATAATATTGAGGGTTCCCCAAGGTCAAGTTTCAACCATTACTGGCAATTGAGAACTCATGTATAAGGTTCCACCTGATATTGTGCTTCTCTAGGGGTTAAGTTCTATATATTGGTTCCTACTTCATTGTGACCTCCCTTGATTATCTTAGGGAAAACCATGTTTATCATAATGGTACCCTAAGGAATATCCTATATGTCGTTGCGTAGGTTAGGCTATCATAGGACATGACTAAAGTGGAGACAAGCGTACTATACCCAAACATGGTTATTTACATATGGATATGAATAATCAATAATTCAATAGAGAACTATAAACCTTTTAATTCATCAATATTTAAGGGTCTGGTGGTAGATAGGTGATGAGGGATGTTGAGCCACTGGGAGTGATGAAAACACAACCATACGGTACTACTGATCAATTCCATCAAAGTGATCTTGGATCCATGGGTAAAATAAAAAACGATAATAGAGGAAAAAATGAATCTTTTACATATTATGGTGGAATCATGTCACTTATTTCTCAGGGAGGGACTTCGGGACGTTGATGTTCATAACCACACTCGGAAAAAACACTATCAAAGACTGATCAACATCCATAGTATCCTACAAGATCCCTTATTCATAAGTATGGTATTTCTATGGGTAATCCCAAGATTTTTTTAGTGATTTCAGGGTGACTGGAGGTGGCACGGATGTGGATCACTCCATTGGTGTACTATTCAATGAAGAAGCAGCTGTGTGAGCTGACTGTTCATTGCATGATGGTCCATCTATTGAAGGCGAAACCAGTTGCATCATTGCCACCCTTCAGAATTGAGTGTGTGCCCATAACTCATTTATGAGTGATATAACACTCATTGGTATGTTGTTCAGATGCTCCTCATCTATCAAACTCTAGAATAAAATCTTTATTATCTCGGGTAGAGGTAGAAAATAAAACTCACGATGACAGCGATGACTGCACCATGAGACCCTCAAAGGGAGAAACCAAATCTTCCTCCACCTATATATAACTTCAAATATATTTGGTAATCTTGTTGATATAACAATCTAGGATGTTGAACCTCACCTATGAGTCTCTTACACTATACATTGATGTAGATGATTGGGGTGAAGGCTTTGTCATTGAATCACATTCCCCCTCTAATTATGAGTGGAAAACAAGATTAAAAATGACTTGGCACTTCCCAAAAACATTATTTGGTGGTGGTGGTTCTCTATTCTACCTTAGGATGGTTCATCAGGGTTGGGATGTTCTTTTTCCTAAGGAGGACCCTCATGTTGTTGGGTGACATCATATGGAGGACCTTGGCATTGATTTTTTGGAATACGGGCAGGACCCTTATATCGGTTTTCATCAGAGCGAGGAGGACCTCCACTATTTTGAGTGCTATAGTAAAGATGACCTCCACTTGATCGTATGTAAACATGGGGAGGTCCTCCATGTTGATCATTAAAGGAGTGTGCAGGTCCTCCACCGTGGATAGATGTTACACGAGGAGGACCTCAAGATTGGTTGGTAGTGATTTCATGATTAGGGATTTCATACTAATTGTCAATGAAGTGGGGAGGGCCTCCACTTTTATTGGTAATGTAAGGGGTAGGAACTCTTCTTGAGCTAGGAATGGCATGAGGAGGACCTTATCATTAAATTTTGGTGTCACAGGAAGGGACTTTGTATCGAGCACCATATTCCCTGAGATGACCTTCAAACTGGATGTCAATGAATTAGGGAGGATTTTCACTTTGACTAATGTTGGGAATGTTGGGAGGACCACTATGTTGATGATGGGTGTAGTAAGGAACTTCTCATTGGTACGAGATCATACAGGAAGTGCCTTCATACAAGATCTTCTAATCATAGACTAGCTTATAATGGCTACTAACAATGTCAGTGGTTCACAGAGTCAACCCAAACTACCCCTAAAGTGGTTGGGGTCTCGATCCAAACTAGGCATTGATGGGTTTTTGCCCTACAATGGAAATGATAAGGAAAAATGTGCCAGTGGTGGATAGAGAGTCTAAGGTTGTAGAAGACAACTCCCCTTATTGTACATCCTCTAGATCCTGAACTCAATGTTAGTATTGAGTAGTCTAGAATGGGGCTGGTAGAGTAGGGTAATAGTACACTTATTCCTTGTCTGGAAGGACCAGCCACTGTTTGCATTGACTAGGCCTAGTGGGATCCCTCATTGGTGGCTCCTGGGTAGTTGTCCCAGCTAGGATGACTCGAGAACCCCCCCCCCCCCTCCTCCTTGGCATAGTGTATAGAATCATAGGATTACTTTGGGGAGAGACGCCCAAAGTGGTTCATTGATTAAGTGGGGAGAAGTGGGTCCCTGCATGGTCCTTAGGGGTAGTGGAGGCGCAGAAGCCTCCAGGTCCTAGAAATTCAGGCCCCTCATGGGAGTGACTCCCTCCTAATCATACTGACATATGAGTGCATCCATCACCCCCCTATGAATTCTCTTCAAGGTTGATATGGTAAGTAGTATCCTCCTATCTGTAGTCATGGATGAAGTTGTGGCGGAGGTGGAGTCATGAAGAATTTCTGTAATGGAATTTCTCTAGCCCCTGCACCTGTGAGAATTAGGTGGTTGGTTTCTTATTGCCTAGATCCTGTAAATAAGGGAGATTCTGCTGTTAGTATGGGTATGAAGAAAGAAATTTCCAATTCCCCAGTGTCATCTAATCTTCCATGTTTGGTTATAGAGATCCACGTCAATGATGTCATAGGATGAAATTCCAAATGTTTAACTACAAGAATTTCTTGTGAGTTATATATATGGCCTATTATTTATCATAGTGGGTCACAACAACAAATATCAAGATCTGGTGACATGAAAATATTATGATGACACGAATTCAGCTAATCCCCATGTTGAGGGGACGATTTTCACATTGGGTTTACCATTTTTATATCTAATTCTTTCCCCAGGGCATGCCCGCTGCTTGTTAATGTGGGTTGGCATCGCATTATGTTTCCCTGCATTCTTATATTCCAAATTAGGGTGGAATTAATTACTTTCAATGTTGATATATCATCCTTGATATAAATGGGTTGATGGGATGTTGATTTCTCCTTCCATAGATTTCTATTTGGAACTTGTCACGTAGTGCGGGTCTCCCTCATATACATAAGTTATGTTCATGTACCACACTCCTCATTCCATCTCTTTATGGAAAATAGTTAATTATTTTGCTTCTATCTAGACATTTGAATGCTCCTTGATAGGGTAGTAACCTTTCATTAAGAGATTTGTCATGTTGGGCATTATTTTCATGTTTGGACACTAAGATAATTTTTCAGCAGTATCTTCCACATAGGAGGGATCTTCGTGGAGGTATCTCTATTTGATGAACCTAAGGCATCATGTGTCAACCAAGAGGTATATGATTCAAAATAAATATCTTCCAAGGATTTCACCTCAGGTATCCTAGGCTTGGCATGTGGTAGTTGATGTTGTAGGCACATATCTTCCAAGGTTTTCACCTTAGGAAACCCATATTTAGCATGAGGTGGTAGTATGAGATAGATCAAAATTTTAATGTCTTTAGGAGATGAAAATGAGGTTAATTATAATACCACAGGGAGTTTGATTAGGTTTTTTTATCCCTAGGAGGGAACACCGGATCAGTTTATCGATAGATGGTTCAAAATGCCACGTAGAGGAGGATCCTGGTCGTGTGTCCCATAAAAGGAATATGTCACACTGTGAGGGTTGATATAGACACCCCTATAGGGTGGATCTAGTAGGTTCACCCTAGGAGGGGGGTACCAAGGCTTACCATTGGTTGGGATTAGACCTTGGGTAGGCATCCTAAGTACCCTATTTAGAATACAAGTATCCAAACCCACATATTTTGATGGATGGTGTGGGGCTTGTGCATAAGATCTTCACATTCCAAGATGGTTCCTTCTGGTTTGAATGTGTAGGGATTATGCATAGATGCTACCCAGGTGCTGCTAGGAGGATTGATGGTGGGGATGGGGATTACACATAGGATTATCCCAGATGGGTGGTGTGATCCCATTGGGATGTTGTGTCCCAAGCAAAATTAGTATGGAATATAGATTGATTGGGTAGAGTGTATGTAGCAGATGGATATTGGGGTTTGTTGGATTTGGACCCCAAATAAGATTCCAACATATCCCAAGTGATTGTTAATCAAACCCCATGTAGATCAATAAAGGTCATTTGGGATTAAACCTAAGGATGATGCCCATGGAAATTGAGCATATGGTTGGGGATTATGTTTTGTAATGGCCCACAGAAGGTAGAAACTGGTTATGGTCTACTCTAGGAGGGATTCCAATTAATGTATCATATGGATGGGTTTTGTGATTTCTACTAACATCTAAGCCCATTAGAGTCATACTTAGTGTGAGAAACAGCAAGAAGTAGTAGACCTGATTCTCATGTTGTGAAATATGTGTCGATGAGTGATGATGTGAAGCTTATGCATGGAAGTTACCTGAGGATGATCTCATTCCATGGGAGGAGGATCTCAGTCCTTGAGAGTGGAGATTACACATGGAGGCTACCTGAGTAGGATCTCATTCTTTGTGAGGATGGTCTTATTCTATGTGAGTAGGATCTAATTACATGTGATGAGGATCTAGGTCCATGTAAGGAAGATCCCATTCCCTGTCACTCATACATGTACCATACTATGAGGGGTGTGTGGGGATTATGCAAGGAAGCTTCCCATAATAGGAGGATTATGGTTGATGGTGGGAGAGGGTTCCATACCATGATGATCCTACATGAAGAATCCTCTGTGAATTGAATGGAGTAAGACTATACATTAACATCATGTTCTGAGGATGTTGGTGCTAGGTATTTTTACATCATGCATCTCGGGAATGGGGGGGTCACTCTTTATCCATTGGGTGTACATAACTATTGCTCATCCACCCTTGGGTGGGGGATGGAAATAGGAATGCTATCTTGAAATGGTGTGGAGGAGTGGTCAATCATAAGGTCAATGTTCACAAACCTATACTAAAAATAAAAAGGATTTATAAATACCAGTGTTGCAAATAAAAAATGTAAATAGGAGCCACAGGATGCACTTGTAGTGGAGTGGGACATAATAAAGGGTGGTAGATGTCACATAAGGACTAAAGGTGTGGATGAACTATTCTTGGATGACTGTTAGAGTTTTGGTAACGCAATCTTCATAAATAGGTGTCAGCATAAGGGAGGCGGTATAGATAGGACCAAGAGAGGTTCATCACAAAGCATAGATCCTTCAAGATGGGTTATTTTTGAAGATCACGTTCTTTAGAGTGCAAAGGGGATTTTTGAAGGAAGAGGATTCATGAAACATGGTGACTCATCTTTGGGATGAAGTCCTGGTCCCATAAAATATTGATTTACGAAGGTTGAATTCTTTAAGATTCATCATGTACCCCTAAGGGAATTCCCCCTTAGTGAAGGGCATATACCTTCAGAAAAGTCGTCCCCTCATTAGGTTGAGGTATTTGGGAACATATGAAAGGGGATTTCACAAATATATCATACCTAGAATTATTTATTTTGGTTTCTTTAGTGATGCATAGGTTGCTTTTTGAATTGAGGAAAATTCAGAAACCAAATAGTCAGGTCACATTCACTATAAGTGGTAATGATCTTGGTATTTAAGGCCAAAGGGGCCTTAAATGCTTGGATGCAGTCATGAAACAAATGTAGGCTTCATGAATGGTTGTGGTTGTGTTAGACTTGAATATCATAGAGTCCACCCTTTTTTTTGGTTGTGGAGAGCCGTTAAATTTTATGAGGTGTTCTATTAGGGCCTCACGCATTCATGTAGGGGAGAGGTCTTTATGAAAGGGATTTTAGAAAAGGAAACAATGGAGATTTTTTGGAATTTTTGAGCTTGGATTTTCTTATGAACCAATATGGTTTCCTTAACTAATCTTGTTGCATGCATTTTGGAGCCAAAATTCCCCCCACCAACCTTGGAATGGGAAATAAAGATAAATGAAAGGTCAGATTATGAGGGATAATCACTGAAAATTATAAAAAATTATTCCATTTCATGAAGGTCCTTTGTGGTGCTATTTTGAGATGATTTCACTTGAAGATGGGAGGAATGAATATCATCATAAAGAATGGTCTATCGTATCCCTAAAAAAAGAATAGTTGGGGCCCTCAAGGACACCAGATATCATTGACATAAAATCCCATCCATCCCTTTTCATGAATCTCTCAACCTCTGTAGTTATTTCTCCATGAATGCTTCATTGTGAATTGGAATTTTGTACCTTTTCTCCATGAATGATCCTTAGTGAACCAAACATCCAGAGCTATATTTTGAGAATAAATTACCATGACTCCAAGATTTGTGAATTCATCTATGTGAACCAGGTTCTTGAACAACCTCAGTGAAACATCCTTGAAAAAAACAATGTCCCATATTAAATGGATGCTTATGAATCTTCTCGGTGAATTCTTAAGGTTGCTGACCAAAGGTAGAAAATGAAATACAACATCATGATTGGGGAATATGCTTATAGTGCTTCAGATCATGAATCATTGCTTCAGCTACTGGAATAAGCTTAGAAGTCATATCCTCTCTGTAAGAGGTTGTTGTTATATGGTTTCAATTTTAGGTATGACGTCCTTGTCCCACCATTTAGAATAGATGAACATACCTATTGGTTCAGAGGCATATCAGAGAAGTACCAGGGGCACATACCTATTATGGGACATATTTGAAAGGATGATTCACGTATCACCATTGAATGACTCTACATATATGTTAACAATATCTACAGGTAGAATTCGTAGGATGACACATCTTCACCGCAGTACTAAATGATCATTAAGGTGGGATTATGGAACCTGGAGAAATTTTTTCCGGAAGTCTAAAATTTGTGATGGGGAGGTAAATTCACCAATCAACGGGCGTGGGTCTACTGATTATGTGTGTCATGCACTGAATTCGGGGTATAACTGATGTAGTTATTCCTCTAGAAAGTAGAATGGGCTTCTCATTATAGTTTTTACCATCCATGGGCGATCATTCCAGAGCTATTGAGTCGGTGGTCACCAACGACCAAAACATTCAACCTTCATCATGGGGAGGTCAAAATCAGCCTTTTGGACCTTCATCGGATCTTTGGAATCTCAATTCTTGGGGTGATGTATGACAAGTTTCTCTCTAGGGATAATCTTTTTGAAGATCAAGACCAGCTACCGACTCTGGAGAAAGCATTGTTGGATCGGGTGTGAGGCACTGACAAAGAGAAGTATGGGACTAGGGATATCCACTTCATGAAATTGTTTTAATTATTTTTTGAACTACCTGGTAGAGGATCCGGATGAATGGGAGGAACCAAAAAGATAATATCCAACAAGGAAATTTCTGATAAGGTCATGTACATTCCCCAAGGAACTACAATGAGGTAAGGATGGATCCTATTGGAGGGTCCTAGAAGTGAGCCAATGGAAGTTTTGGGGAAATAACATCAAGATAGAGCCTCAGCCCATATTCTGGCTAGCATGATTCATCATGGTGTGTATTTGTGGATGGAGTCTCTTGGTGATGGACATAAACATAGGGTGTAGCTAAGAACCTTCATAGTAGTGGTGTTGTTGGCAAAGTGGCAGTGTTTCAACCTATGTATCCTAGTGTTGGTGAAGTTGTACAAAGTATTTTGGAATATTAGCATGGGAAGGCACTATTTCAAATTTGTGACTCATTCCATTTCCTGTATAGCTAGGTGGCCACACACATGGGGGATAAGAATATCCAAAGCCCATTTCACCTCTAGAGTTAAACTTCTAACCATCTGATCTGAACATAATGGGAAATTTCTCCTAATGTTTGGTCTGACAGAGATAATGAGCAAGTTTTGTTTTGCGGATTAATTTAACTTTCATTTGTTTAAACTATTGAATATAGTAGTGACAGATGATGGCATAGGGACTGAGGAACAACAGTCGTATCTCTTAGCCTTCTGAGGGTGGGTTCTGGTGAAAAGGGTTGGCCATAAGAAATTATACGATCCATAAAACCTACAATGGTTTGTGAGGTAGTTTAGGTTCCTATAATGTTTAACCTAGAAGGTGAACATTGAGGTGCATCGTGAGTGCCATCCTTTGGTTATGAGGCCTCTTTGGCTAATGTTCACACAGAAAGACGGAAAGATGCGGAACAATATGTCATCATCCAATGTTGTGTATGGGCTAACCCATAACTATGAAATGAGTTGGGAGGCCTCTTATCTAATGATAATACTAAATAAACAATCCGTCAAGACCAATAAAAGAGTGACCCCTCCACCAGAGACCCATGGTAGAGCAGTGTCTAGAACGTGCCATGGAGGGAGAGTTGGCTTGATGGGCAGGGTGGTAGCAGTGGAACAAATAGTTTATAGGCCTAAACAGGAAAGAGGTAAAGTAAGAGAAGAATAAACGTTTGGCCCAAATATCTTGGGTAGGTGGACCCGATATGAAGGGAATGCATCTAGGGGGTTTTGTAAGACGTCGGTCCAAGCTCTTGGAAAGTGGTTACATCACTTTGATGTTCCCAGCAATGTCTTCTTCACTGAGGATTAGGACAACTAGGATGTTTATATGTAGTTCCAATATCCTTGAAGGATCTGTAACCACCTCAACAGATATAGGATTCATCTCACTTGGATTGGTTATGTTAAGGGTGGATTCCTCATGTCTCGAAAAGAGGGTTAGTGGTATGTGATGGAGCTAGAAAACCTAGTGCACTTTCGGGTCACTATTTGCCTGATGAAAGACTTGGTAAGGGTGCTTCTAGAAATGAATACTCCTCTATATCTGTCTAAATCTAATATGGTTGTGTTCACTCCCTTTCTAGAGGAATTCAATGAATCTTGGGGAGACTATGCTTATGAAGGGAGCCCCCTGGAGAGTGGTGAGATCAAAAACCTCTATGGGATAACTACTTCAAACCCTACAAGGTAAGATCGAACTCAAGTTCCCAAGTTGTACAATTCCTTTATTATCATCTAGATCATCTAACTAAAGCTTCTTTTTACAGTAAAATCTTGAACAATGTACCCCTATTTGTGGGGGTGAAGTTACACCAACATGTGAAAAGGAGCGGGCTCCAAGGCATTTGCCTAGGATAGAATCGGCTGGTGGGTCTACCGAAGTTCAGGAGGTCAGGGTGGCCACCAATGAATTTCTAGAGCTCTCAATCATCTATAGGGGTCCATGCCCTATCATAATTATGGTGGTGACCAAGGAGATGGATCTATCACTACTCATATTTCAAAAGTCTCTTTCCTTTATAGAGGAATACTCTTCATCTGATGGCCAAATTGACTAACATGTTCCTTCTCAGAATAGTGATGGATAATTGTATGCTCTGTTATCATAGAAGACTAGAGAATTCAGGGTTTCAAATTTGATAGAAACATCATTCCATGCAGAGTTGGTCGCCCGAAATGGTTGTTGAGTCAATAAGTTTCCTTACGGCTTTTCCATTCCTTTATGTTTTGGAAATCACAAACATATTTTCTTAAGGGAATTTATCTTTCTCTAAGAAACATTTTTTGAAGGAAAATTTTATTTCTCAAAGAATTTTTTTGACTTTACCTATGATCTTCAATGCCTTACATAATTATTTCCTAACTAAAGCTAACCATATTTTCCGTAAATACAAATTTTGGATCCTTACCTAACACAGAACCTTGCTGTTCCTTAGACACTGATTTTATCTAGAATTGAGAATCTGATTTTCTTTGGAATTTAGAATCTGATATCTCTGGAATTCATAATTTGATTTCTCTATAATTGAGAATCTAATTTCTCCATAATTGAGAATATAATTTATCTATGATTGAGAATCCAATTTCACAAGAATTCATAATCTAATTTCTCTAGAATTATGAATCTAATTCCCTCATAAATCTGACTATGAATCTCTTTGAAATTAGTCTCTAATTCTCTCAAAAACCAGATTATCATTCTCTTAGTAATTAGTCATTGATTCTCTCAGAAATCAAATTAGAATATCTCTTAAATCAGACACTAATTATCTCGGAAATTCGGCACTAATTATCTCTGAAATCAAAATCAAATTTTCATATAATTGAGAATTTCATTATCAATTTTCTTAGAATCTGATCATCAATATTTTCAGAGTCTGAATTAAACTATATTAAGAATCTTATTAAATGATTTTTTTTACAATTTTCATATTTCCTTAATGAAGTTTTTTGTTTTATCAGATCTTAAATGTGATAATGTTACTTAAGTATAGTAATGTTTCTCATAGTAAGTTATATAAAATGATGCCATCCAATCTATTTTAACTTAACCGTTGTCTGAGTTCCATGTGTACAGGTGCCTCCAAAATTTAAAGAAAAATATGACCATTGGAAGATAAGTTGATTGTTAGAGATTTTTCTTATAAATTCTCAGAAATTTTAATGTTCTATTTACAATGCTTGAGCTATTGAACTCTAGAATGAAGTGATACTCTATAAGATCTCTACTCAAACCTGCCTTGTGTGAATGTTCTGAATAACTTGTTCAAGTATAGAACATATTGTTCAACCTGCCTAGTGTGAATATAACTGTTCTTGTTTTCAATTGAGAGATTCTGGGGATAGGAAGATAGAGGCACTGATTACTTTCTTAATCGAAATCTTGTGGGGATAGAAAAATAGATATCGATATTCATATTGAGGGATTACCCTAGTGTGGGTAAGACTGAATTTAATGAAAGTATAAATCAAGGGACCATTATCCAAGATTGTTGGATACCCTTCTCTTTGGGTTAAAATATCTCTTATAGTTGTTTAAATTTTGTTTTTAAAAGTTTTATTTCTGCTAAATTTTGTTAAAGTAAGAAAATGTTACTTTCTTATATTTTCTTATACTTATAAAAGCTATGATTTAGATTTTATATGCTTTAAGGTAAAATATTTCCATAAGTAAACTTTTTTAAGTTTCTTTTTAAGTTCCATATTATCAGATTCTAAGAAATATAGTTTCTTTATTAATAACTAAAGAGGGATTCTGAATTCATCTTGTTTAACTTTTTTAAACATATATTTTATTAAAGATAAAAATGAATGTTTTTAAACCTATAATTCACCCCCCACTATTGGAATTGAGAAATCAACATATACATTTCAATCCTTCAATTGGTATCAGAAGAGGTATCTGAAATACTTATACTTTCATATAAGTTTCCTTTCTCAAATCTTTCTTACTTAAATTCACTTTTTCAAGTTTTATTTTTCATTAAGATTTTCCTTATAAACTTTTTGTTTATAAACTTCTGCTACTAATTCATATTGAGGAAAATATATTTTATATTTTCTTATAGAATGACAGGAATGAACATTGGATAAATAGAAAATATAAATCCCACCAGACCCTATAATTTTTTATGGAAATGACTATGAATACTAGAGAAAATACTTTATTATGTTCTATGACCAGGAATATCTATAGCCATATTTCATCCTGCGAAGCTGCTAATAGAATTCGGAAAAAATTAGAAGTTACATATTTTGGAAAATCCAAGATTATTGATACAACAAGATCTATTCTTAGAGATGAATACCATGGTTTTATTTTTTCTTATAGAGAACATGTATCCAAAGTTAAAAAAGGTTTATTACTTTTGTCAATAGCCTTTGGTATATGGGTGAAAAATAACTTGATGATGATATTATTGTGGATGAGATAATAAATATTATTCCCAATGAGTTGGAATACAAAAGAACAGTGATTGATTAGAATATAAATGTTTCAAACATCACTCTTGATGAGTTATTCAGGACTCTTCTACAACATGAAACTAGAATGAAGAGACATGTAGAGATAAATAAGAAAATGAATGGTAATGGTAGTGTTTCTTTCACTACTACATCTAATCATATAAAATCCAAGACTCCTAAAAGAGTTACTATATCCAAATTCAAGAAATATTTTGTTATATCTGAATCAAATGATAGTGATCATTATGGGAATGAACATTAAAATATTTATTTAATAATTAACAAGATTGTGGGAAAGAAAGATTTCCAATATAGATACTAGAAAAAAGATGGAGAGGATAATAAATATTTAGAAGTGACTTGTTATGAATGCAATAGGAAATTCATATCAGACTAGACTGTCTTATGCTCAAAAGGAAAAAAATAAAGGATAGGCATTTAGAAGGAAATGAGAAAAATTACTACAAGTCTAAGGCTAAGAAAGTATTGATAGCTAATGACACCTATAGTGTCAGTGGTGGTGATTCTTCTAATGAATATTTGATATTGAATCTTCTAGACAGAAGAATATTGGTCTTATTTCCAGAATTCCTACTAAAATTCAAGGTCTCATGGATTAAGTAAACACTATGGAATATTTAAACAGCATTACATTAAGAGCTAATTATACTAATGAATAATATTATGAATATTCAGATGAAGAATCTTCCTCATCAGAAGATAATACTTTAACTTCTTTTGAATAATTTTCTAGTTTTTCTAAGTTACTTGAGAATGAAAATAGAAAGATCAATAAAAAACATGATAAAGAAAATTATAGAATATCCATTTTAACATAATAAGTATCATATCCTTCAAAATATCTTGATCTTAAAACCCGTGATTTTGAAAATGTTTCCAAAAACCTTGAGGAAATAAATTCTGAAAAGGATAAACTTTCTAAGGACCTTGAAAAAGTTATTTGTATGAAAAAAAATTTAAAGACAAACTCAAATTCTAATACTAATGAATACGAGAATAATAATTTAGTCATCAGCCTAAAATATAAAATATTTTCTTTAAAGAAACTTTTTCCAAACTTTACTAATAGAAAGGGAGGTTTTGATAAAATGTATTCACAACATCATCCAATAAGGTAGAGTTCTGGATTTGGTTATTCTTATTTAAAACCATTTTTTAGTCACAACTATTTTGTACCTCAAATTGTGCCTTTTTCAGTAAGTGTTAATGTGGTGTACATTAAGTAAAAAATTATTCTCTGAATAAAATCCAATCCTTTGGTTTTTCATAAATACCATTTTCAAAAGATAATATGGATACCTAAGATTTTATTTTCTATCATTTCCAGATACAAAAATGTTTGTATTCTAAAAGTTTAAATATTTTATATTCATGAAAACAAAGTAAGTCACACCAACAACACATGGTACATGGAATGTGGATGTTCCCAACACATGAATGATAACAAAAATTTATTTTAAAAGATTATTAATTTAAAAGGTGGAAAAATAACTTTCAGAGATAATTCTCAAGGTGAAATTGTTGGTATAGGTAATATTTTTCTTCTTGGAAAAACAATAATTTAAAATATATTTTTGTTAAAGTTCATAAGAACAACCTTATAAGCATAATCCAATTATGTGAGGAAGGTTACTTGGTGAATTTTTGAAATGATAAATGACTAGTTCACAATTCCAAGGAAGATTGTATTCTCTCAACCCATAGGCATGATAATTTATATACACTTAACTTATAAGACCATAGGATCCAAGAATTACCTTGACATAGTGCAATGGAATATCAATATTGGTTAAGGAATAGAATAATAGGACACCATAGTCTTAGAAACCTATGAAAAATCTCATAGAAAATACTTTTTTGGATGTATCAGGTATTAGATTTGATTCTTAAAAATTATGTTATCCTTATAAATGTGGAAAGAAACATAAGTCGAACTTTAAATCAATTTATGATGTCTCAACTTCTGATGCATTACATCTAGAGCATATGGAGCTTTTCAGTCCAATACAAACTGAAATTATTGGAGTAAAATACTCTTTATTTGTTTTAGTTGATTATTACACCAGATTTACATGGGTCTATTTTCTAGAAAATAAAGATAAAGCCTTTTCTTATTTTAAATATTTTTCATCCAAAGTTAGAAATGATGAAAACCTTTCGTTGATAACTATTCATGGTGATCATGGGGGAGAATTTGAAAATTCATATTTTGGAACCTTTTGTAGTAAGAAAGGTATTTCTCATAACTTCTCATCTCTAATAACTCCTCAACAAAATGGTGTTTTTGAAAGAATAAATCATATTATTCAATAGATAATAAGAACCTTGTTGAGTGTATATTCTATTTCAAAAAAAATGGTCTAAACCTCTTGTTACTACTTGCTGCACTATAAACCGAGTTTTAATCAGACTTTTTATTAATAAAACACCTTATGAGTTATAGACTGGTCAAAAATCTAATGTTTCTTACTTCAAAGTATGGGGATGAAAATTATTCATCTTGAATACTAAAGATAACTTAAATAAATTTTCACCCAAATCCGATGAAGTAATTTTCTTAGGCGATTCCACTACATCAAAGTCTTATAGGGTTTTTAACAAAAATTCTTGTATAGTTGAAGAAATAGTAGATGTTACATTTAATGAAAATCATCCTTTTATTTTTAAACAACCCTAACCTTCATCTTCAGATGTGTTTCCAAAAACTTATTATCAACCTTTAATGGAAGATTCTACTAATAAAAAAATACTAAAGAAAATGTTTCAAAGGTATTTTCCCCATAATATATTTTACCTTATGTTGATGAATAGGTTTTAAAAAACCCAAATCAGTTGTTTGTTATGAATCATCCTAGTGATAGTATTAGTGGTGATGTAAATAAACCTGTAAGAACTAGGAGTTCTTTAAGGAATTAAGTAGAGTATCTAGAATTTTTTCCAAATTAGAACTTAAAATTACTAATGAATATTTAGGTGATAATGATTGGATTAAATATATGTAAGAAAAACTAAATGAATTTGAATGGAACAAAGTTTGGACCTTGGTTGAAAGACCTATAGAAAATTCTATAATTGGAGTAAAGTGGGTATTTGGAAATATATGTAATGAAAATGGAATCATTTTAAGAAA
Organism: Viscum album; assembly: GCA_963277665.1. Taxonomy (NCBI): domain Eukaryota; kingdom Viridiplantae; phylum Streptophyta; class Magnoliopsida; order Santalales; family Viscaceae; genus Viscum; species Viscum album. Next base: position 711,848,059 of record OY728155.1, read on the forward strand.
TAAAGAAGGATTAGTCGATAAAGTCTATAACCATCAATAAGGAATAGACTATAAAGAAATCAGTGATCCAGTATCTAGACTTGAATATATTCATATTCTACTAGACTTTTCATCTTTTTTCAATTTCAAACATTTTCAAATTGACGTGAAGTGTGTTTTCCTTAATGGATAATTTCAAGAGGATATTTATGTTGAAAAACATATTGGTTTTAAAGACACAAAACATCCTGAATATGTTTAAAAACATAACACATCATTATATGGACTTAAAAAATCCCCTAGTTCCTATTATAATAGACTTATGGGATTTTTGTTTCAAAACAATTATGTTAAGGGAACTACTGAACCAAGCATTTTATAAATAAAGATAAGAAAAATATTTTCATTGATCAAATTTATGTTGATGACATTATATTCGGATCAACTTAATAATACTTAGTTGATTCAATTGTGAATCTTATGAAATCTGGGTTTGAAATGAGTATGATGGGTGAGTTAACATTTTCTCATGGTTTTCAAATTTCTCAAAAACTAGAAGGAAATTTATATCTAAATATGATTATATTAAATATCTTTTTAAGAATTATGGATATGAAAACACTAAAAGTATAAGTACTCCAATTGGTACCTCAAACACTCTTGATCTTGATGAATATGGAAACCTAGTAGATCAAAAATCCTTTAGATATATGATAGAAAGTCTATTATACTTAATAGAAAGTCATATAGAAATAATGTTTTTAGTATGATTATGTTCAAGATATCAATATAATACTAAATAATCGTATTTAAACATAGTGAAACGATTTATTTTCTATTTAAAGGGAACCATGGATATATTATTTTTCTCTACTTATTGAATGATTTTTTTCAAAAGATTTTCAGATGTGGACTTTGGTGGTGGTAGAATGGATAGGAAAAGTACATCCAAAACTTTTCATTTCTTAAGAGAATCATTAGGTCTTGGTCATTTAGGAATCAAAACTCAATATCACTTTTCACTGCTCAAGTAGAATATGTTGTAGCTAGAATTTTTTGTTCTCAAGTATTGAGGATGCAACAAACACTTACAAACTATGGTATGAGTTTTACAAACACACATATAATGTGTAATAATACTAGTGCCATTTCCCTAAGAAAAAACCTTTCACATCACTCTCATGTAAAGAACATACACATAAGGCATCACTTTCATTGGGATCACACACTTAAAAGAGATATCATAATTCAATTTAAAAGAATGCAAGATCAACTTGCTGACATATTTACATAACCTTTACCCTATTATAGATATGAATACATTACACAAAATTTAGGAAAGATAACCGTAAGGTAATCATCCATATTACCTTTTTGTTAAAAACTATATCCTAACCTTAATATACTCTTTTTCATACAGAGATTACATATGTTTATTCATTTATATTTCCTTTTCCAAAAAAATTGAAACCTAAAATGTTTTCTTTACCTAATAAAACTTTTTGGAACCAATGTTTTATAATAGGAAAATTATCAATACTAAGAAATATTTTTTGACAAATCCGGAAGGTATATTTGTTTACTTATATCATCGTAATTGTATTTTTTCTGGTATTTCAAACTTGTTTAAAGAAAACATTATCGGATTAAATTTCCAGAAATCTAATTTTTTTTCTAAAAATGTCAAAATATCGGAACCTATAAATTCATCTATAGAATTGATATCGATAATCAAATAAATAATCTCTCAAAAAAATTCAAAGAAACATAAATCATAGAAAAATAGCCACCCTCAAGAAGACAAAAATCTCAATGGGAAACTGAACTATTTTTCTCTTAATCTAAAAAGGAGAGGGAAATCAGGGAAGACTTGGCTGAAAATCTCAAAGGCAGTGAAGAATTGATCATGAATAAATGTGAAATAGTTAAGTATTAGGAACAGATAATAAAATATATTGAAAGAAAAAAATTGGATAAGGAAGATTTACTCAAGAAATTTTAAGATGATCACAATGAATTGAAGAAGTTGAAGGCCACTTTGAAAAGGTTTATGTTTAAGGAGAAAAGAAGCACGAATATTTTTTTCAAATCCAATATTTTTTTTGTAATTACCATTGTGAAAAATTTGTTATCTTAATGAAATTTTTTGTCTTTGCGTTGTTTCATCTTGTATGTTTCCTAACCTTTTAGGTATAATTTTTTCATTCCCTCCATTCCATTATGAAAATACCAAAGGGGAAAAAGAATGTTCAAAAGGAATATTATGTTGAAGCAAGATAATTTCTATGTAATGGGATATTACTTAAAGAATAAAATAATAAGTAAGGGTGAGTTATTTTTCTATGAAAGAAAATAATATGATCCTTAGGGATTTCATAACCTAAGGGGGGGTTAGTCTTTTTCATCATGAGAAAATAAAAAAATGGAGATATGTATTTCTTTCAAAGTTAAATAATAAAAACCATAGTCATTTATATTCTTTTATGTATTGTTTTTTGAACTTTCCAAAATAGGGGAGATTGTTGAGTCAATAAGTTTCCTGATCACTTTTCCATTTCTTAATGTTTTGGAAATCACAAAAACATTTTCTTAAGAATAATTACTTTTTTAAAAGAAACATTTTTTTAAGGAAATTTTATTTCTCTATGAATGTTTTTTACTTTACCTATGATCTTAAATGTCTTACCTAATGTTTTCTTAACTGTACATAACCGTATTTTCCTTATGTAAAAAAAGTGAATCCATATCTACTCAGAACCTTACAGTTCTTTAGACTCAGATTTTATCTGGAATTGAGAATATGATTTTCTATGGAATTGAGAATCCAATTTATCTAGAATTCAGAATCTTTATTCTCTAGAATTGAGAATCTAATTTCAATAGAATTGAGAATCATATTTCTCAATAATTGAGAATATAATTTCTTTATATTCAAAATCTGATTTCTCTAGAATTTTTCATCTGATTATCTAAAAAATTCAACTTTGATTATCTCAAAAATTAGACCACAATTATCTCATAAATCAGACTCTAATTCTATCATAAATCGGAATCCAATTCTCTCAAAATCAGACTCTGATTCTCTTAGAAATCATACTCCAATTCTCTCATAAATCAAACTCTGATTATATCAAAAATCAGACTCTGATTCCCTCATAAATCAGACATTGATTCTCTCAGAAACCAAACTCTAATTATCATATAAATGAGAAACCAAATATCAGTTTTCTTAGAATCTGATTATTAATATTTCCAGAATCTTAATTACACTATATTAATAATCTGATTAAATTATTCTATTATAGTTATCATATTTCCTTAATCTAGAGTTTCATTTTATCAGATTGTAAATGTGGTAATGTTTCTTTTGAATAGTAGTTTTTCTCAAATTTATTTATATAAAATGAGTTCATCCAATCTATTTTAACTTAACTCTTTCTTGAGTTCAATGTGTATAGGTCCCTCCAAAATATATGGAAAAATATGACTGTTGGAGGATAAGTTGGTTGTTAGATATTTTTCCTATAAATATTCAATCATTTTTATGTTCATGTTACAATTTTCGAGCTTTTGATATCTGGAATGAAGTGATATTATGTGAGATCTCTACTTAATCCTTCCTTGTGTGAATGTTGTGAACAACATGTTGAAGATGAGAACATCTTGTTTAACTTCCCTAATATGAATCTGATTTTTGCTGTTATCAATCGAGGGTTTCCGAGGATAGGAAGAGAAAGGTGTTGAATGCCTGCTTAATCTAGGGCTTGTGGGGAAAACAAGATAGATATTGATCATCATATTAAGGGATTACCCTGGTGTGGGTAAGATATACTTTCTTGAAATTATAAATAAAGGGAGATTTATCCAAGGTTTTTGTATACCCTTCTCTTTCAGTTAAAAGATTTCTTATACTTTTTTACTTGTTGTTGTTACAATTTTTATTTCCCCTGCATTTTGTTAATGTTAGAAAGTGTAACTTTATTACATTTTCTTATACTTGTATAAACATTGATTAAGATTGTATACACTTTAAGGTAGAATCAGTCCTTAAGTAAACTTATTTATGTTTCTTTATCGGATCCATATTATCGGATCCTAAGAAATATAGTTTCTTAATTAATAACTAAATAGGGATTTTGAATTTATCTTGTTTAACTTTGTTAAACATAGATATTATTAAGGATAAAAATAAAAAATTTTAAACTAATAATTTACCTTTCCCCGTCTCTTGTAATTGAGCAATACACATATACACTTCAATCACACATCGGCCAGTCCATTGTCCCAAGTGAACAGTTGGATGTGGTTCTGAGTGATGACACTAGTGGGGTTGAACTAGATGATGGAAGGGATGGAATTTTTAAGGTAAAATCTGGGGGGGGATGACTAACCCCATGACCTGGATCCCAGTAAATCTGAAAATATTCTAGAGTAGGACCTTGTGATCTAACTTCTTCTTACTATTCTAGAGTATGATCTTGTAGATACCGAAGATATGGATTACTCTAATCCTGATGTGTCTAAAGAGAATCACATCATCTGGCATATGGAATGGAAGTTAATCCAATGATTCATTGAATAAACTATTGAGTTTCAACTAGTGGGTTGGATGGGGTAATTTCACTATTGGTTTCATAACCTATGCCCTGTAGGGATAGATTCTCATGGCCTTCATGTGTTGATTCAAAAAAACCTCATAGAAAAGATGCAGGAAGGAAATCAATATCCAGATGTCACCTAACACCAGGAGATGTATGAGAGCATCCTTAACCTCTGTGAATTTAACTTAGATATCTCTCATCGATAAGGACATTTAGATGTGCATTATTCCTTCATCACCACTCAATTGGATCTCATCACACAACTAAGGGCCCAGCTGGGGGAGGCTTAAGGGATGATAATGTAGGATGAAAGTTAGGTGGCTGATATCTGATTCAAGAGGGAATGAAAATAGACCAAATCTGATAAGCTTCACCTAGTGGATGAGGAGGTGGAAATGGGTCTCATAAGGTGGAAATACACCATGTAGGCCACATGCCAAAGGTTGGAGGATCTACAAGGATCAATCACAAGAGTAGGTCTACATGGGAAATTGGGTCACATCTCATAGGAGGATCCAATATGTGGATGTCCCTCCCAATAGTTGATTTTTTTTTTAAATTACATTCCTTTATGCATGGACACATTTATTTTCATTCGTTAATTATCATACATCAATAATATTTTTGATGCAACCAATGACCAATCCCTAATCTCACTTGGGTCATGACTAGGGTGAGAAACAAGGGATGACTACATGATTGGTCATTTGGTTAAGAAAACTGGATAATCATCAAACACTAGGGGTGTGTTATTGTGGACTTAACACTAAGAGTGTTCAGGCTAAGAGAGGTTGTGTCTAGATAATAGGGTTCTTAGATCGTCTAACTTGTTTCTCCAACATGAACTAGTGCATGAATGAGATAATTCCAGGGGTATTGGAATTTATACAAACAAAGTGGAGATGAGGGGTTTAAATCACAATTCCCAATATCTAGAAAACAAAGAGAGTGTCATGGAGATATAAGATAAATGTTAACAATTTTTGAAACATTCCATCCACACTCTTAGCCTATAATAGAGAAAACTGATGAGGATCAACTGCTAACCATGTATGAAATAGGGAACCTATCTCAGAATGTCATATGATGTATTTTGGAACATTGGGCCAGAGTAGTAGGTGAGCCAAAGTGACATGTGACCAAACTGCTAGGAGGTCCATTTAGACATGGAAGAGGATGAGGATCTAAATTAAGGTCATGAAAATCATTCAAAAAGGTCATTTAATGTTTTAATGGATTAAATAACTCTCATAATTATGCCACCATGGCTTAGAACACACTGTTGTAAGTGCATTGGGTCTAAACAAAGATCAAACCCATTTCCTAGGGGAATGTTATCTCGGATGCTGAGAGAGAATGAAAATATGAATGATGTGGTGGATGACTAAAAATGGAGGAGATGTCCCCTTTTTATGAGGGCCCAATGTGCCTTGAAATTTTATGTTATGCAATGTGGATGATTGACACGTAGCATAACATCATATGATGAGTATGGTGAATCGTACAGTTTAAAGTCATATGATCAGAATAGGTATCGCAGTTTAATGGCATGTAGTTGGGACACTATATAATGCTTATTTTCATATTTAATATACCAAATAAAATTGTTTAAATCCATGTTTTATAGACCATGCATCTTAGTTTATGGTCAAAGAATTCATACCTCGGGTAGGAGGCTTCTGAAAACAGGTATGTGTGGTGTGAAGGGGTGAAATAACTGACATGAATGAGGCGTAAGATCCCTGAAGCCACACCACAGTTTCCCAATATGGTTTTCACATAGTTTAAAGTCATTATATTTGGATTGTGGCTCTTAATTTAATGTAATACTTCTTATACCAAGGGACCCTTAGCGTGCCTTGACCTCATCAGCACACACCCTACCAGAATTTTTAATCCCACATGAACCATGCTCAGTCTACAAAAAAATTAATTGTAACATCCCAAGATTTCATAGTACGTTATTTCTTCAAAGTAATTCAATAACTTGCGCTACACGCAACACCGAGTTTAAGTGCACCACAAGATTACCAAACAGGCCATTCAGAAGCAGTTATGAATAGTATTAACTGAATTTTGAACTATATACAATCTTTATAATTTTATAATCCATATTATGAGTTTCTTATACATAATTTAAGAACTAATTCATTTTTTTAGATAAAAGAAATATTTTTCAACAAATGCACTTTTACCGCCTTTTTAGGGTGAACCCTTTTTAAATCCAATATTTGAAACTTTTATATATTCAATTTGACAAAATAAACATCTTCTTTATAATTAGGACATAATAATTTAGTTTCAATAAATTTTTGGTATTATTCTGATAACTTTCATATTTGGGTGAATAGTGTAAAATACTATATTTTAACTGAAAAGAACTTTTTTAATAAAAATAATTTATAGTGTTAAATTATAAAATTTAATGGTTTTTAAGTAAAAATAGAATATATTTTTACCAAATAATCCAATTCTATTCATTGTAAGTAATTTCACTTTGAAATTGGACATAAACAAGTGTCAATCTTTTGATAGTTATTATTTCTTAAAAATACGCCTTTTGGTTTTGACAATGGGAATTAATTTTAAATTAATAAATGCAACTTATATATTTTTAATTTGGTAAAATATACTTCATTATTGAATTCTAAATATCAAAATTATCTTAGGGTAAATTTTTTGGTATTTTTCTGAAAAATTTCAATTTTTGATGAATAGTGAAAAAAACACTAAGTTATTGTTTGAAACCACATTTTTATTTAAATAATTATTTATTTTATATAGATTTTTTTAGGTCAAAATAGATACATAATACCTATATAAGTTCAATTTAATTCATTGGAGTCATTTTATAACAAGATTATATATATAAAAAGTTTACCGAACTTTTTACCGTCTTTTACCCACCTCCTATGAGCGTTTGCAAATTTACATAAAACTTAATTTTACCGATTATATGAGTTGAATTTATAAAATCCGAGAGACACGGTTAATATAAATGAGTAAAATGTTGTTCTATAAGATAAAAATAATTTTTTCTGAATATTAACTTTTTACTTTTATTTACCACGATTAAAATTAAATAGGGTAATTAAGGGTAAACATTATATTATTATTACCATAACACATGTCTTAATTCTATTGGATAAGTGTAATTACACCCAAAACAACCTTAGGAATAAAATATGACCCTTTATATCCACTTGGATTAGATTATGACATTTATTATTATTTTATTCAAAGAAGAGTTAAAAGAGTTAAAATCAAAACTTAATAACTAAAACATTTTTAATATAGGGTTATACATAAGATAAATTAGACTATAAATATTCATTAGAAAGATAAAAATATTTCCCAGATAATTGTATTTTATTTATAATTTTTAGAGATTAAATAATTAAATTTATTAATGACACAATGATGATGCAGTAATTACCTTATTAATGAAAGATTCAAATAAATGGTATTATAAATATTAAACTAAATAAAATTTCAAAGTTTTTATGACATCCACGAATTTTCTAGGTGAATATCATATGTTACGATTCATTAAATGTATTTTTTTTAAGTAATCATGTTGTTATTATTTTATAAAAAAACAAATACCAAATAGTGTCAAAATTGACATAAAATATTTGTTAACACAAATATTTTATTATTAATTGATATATTGGTCCTAAAAATCTAAGGTTAGTCCAGAAGACTTATATAATAATATATATGACATTATTGAACAAATTGAGGTTCTATGGGTAGTATATAGTAAGTTTATTAACCATATAGTTTAAGAATACAAGAATACACAGTAAAAGTTAAATTATTTAACTTAGAGTTAAATCTAAATGATAAGGTTAAAATTGTAACCTAAACATTTCTAAAACCTATTGGTTGAGTGTTTTTTGACCCCTCCCCACCTTATACTTTAAATAATACATTTTTGAGCCATTATAAACCAAATATGAATTTATTATAAAATAATATTTTATGTTTTTTCAAAGGTTCCCCTCACCCCTCTTATAAAAGGGAACTTCCCCTTATCTCACATTCACACCTCCATAGCCATTTAGATCAGCCAAAATCTTCCCAAATACTCTCTCAACTATCCTCACTTCATCATAGAGTCCCTACTTTAGTCAGAAAGCCAACTTATGGAGCGCTTTTGATCAAATCAAAAGGATGAACCTGAAGAAGATGTAATAATTTCACCACCCTCTTTCAAGTTATTTTCTTCTTCCACTTCTTCTTTCTTTTTTATTTCCATTATAAAAAAATAACACCAGTATATTCTATATAATTTTATGTTATTATAAATATGTCACAACTTTATTCATTATTCTATCCATCTTATAAATGATAATGTCACCATGCGTGCGTACGTACGGCTTACCATCTCCACGCCGTGGTGTAATTTGTTATTCAACACTATGTTATTTGGATAGATATAATGATGATTATTATGTATATAAATAATTAAAATAACATGATAATATCTCTGTAAAATTAATATACCATCCAATTATATATTTTAATAACATCAAAAGACTTATATTTTCCCTCATGCGTATGTACGGACTACCGTCTCCCTAAAGGCAATAAGATTCATTCCCCATCCATTCAAGAATAATTTTCATTTGATGATTAAAAATAATGTTTAAGGACTTGATATAATTATTGATATGAATAAGATACAACCTATGGATAAACAATACGGCTTATGTAACAAAAAAATAAAATAAAACGAGTATGTGAACACTTGAAAATATGATAATACTAAAATAATATTGACAAAGCAATATTAAAAGATCACATATGATATCATATTTATGTATATGATTATTGTATAATTTAATAAAAATTATTTAACTATTATACATTAGTTTAACCTACCCTATTCCAAGTTAAAGTACAAGTTAAGGGTTTATTTCACAATCTCTTCATTATCTGAGATTGTTTATACGTAATTATCTACTTGGACCCCCTTATCATCCAAATCCATGTTTCTTAAAAATGTATTTCATAACATTCTTACTATTTTATATAATATGGGTTAAAGTAATTTATACCCTTGTTTTACTTTTTATAAGACTTTTATAAAGGAATATTTCTATCATTTTCCAAACAAGGTCTTTTTTAACCTTTTTGACAGAATTAATGTAAGAATGTCATTTCTTAACTTATACGGCGGGTCCTTTTTAACCTTTTTTGACAGAATTAATGTAAATGTTTTATTTTATAATTATGTGAATTTTAAATGATTTCAAAATGAATGTTTTAAGAATTTTTTTAAGTTACTCTTTATCAAGATCAGAATTTTAAATGTTTTAATGATTTATCTTTCTAAATATTTTTAATTAATGTCCATGTTTTCAAAATGATTATAAGGATTTATTTGTATGGACATTAATGTTTTAAAATTTAAACTCCTTTTAAATGTTTAAAAGTGGTATGAGACACTTGGATTCAAAAATATCTTTTAAATTACTTCCTTTATAAATGTGTGACTTTTCAATGATTTCAAAAATATATATATTTCTATCAAATAGTTTTTATTTCATCAATGTCAACAACCATTGATGTATTTTAAGATTATTTGAAGTTGATTTATTATGATAAAAAACTTCTATATTGTATTGATGTTTTTGTGATATGTTTGACTACGGATGTGTTATTTTTATACCATTCATGGTTTATGGAGAAAGAATTGACATTTTGTATGGTAGTTTTAATAAAAAAAATTATGTTATGTTTAAACCTGTTAATATGAGGAATGCATTGGACTTGGTAAGTGATGGGTGGAGCCCGCTATAGCTCCTCGATGCATTGGTAGGTCTCATGACACAAACTGGTGTCTTGGCACAAGGCCCTGACAAAATATTATTTGTAGTGTTGGCACAAGGCCTTGATTATGTGGTTATGATAGTCTGTCATTATGTATTCCATCACTATGAAAGTAGCTATTGACATTTCATGTGATTATTCTACTAGTAGTGTATCCATGTGAGTAAGTAAATGTCATTATTTCGATTTATATTTTCCATATTATGGTGAATTTTATGTTGAAAATGATTTTGTTTTAGTTTTATACATTGTCTTAAATGTTTATGCTTATTTATGATAGTTTTTATTGTATTAATTATCCTTACTGGTCATTTGAGCTCACCACTTTCTATGTTTTATTTTTACCAGGATTCCAAGAAGTGTATCGTGATTGATATGTAGGGTTAATCCAAGGGAATATTGGCCTTCGTAAAGGATTATTTATGTTGTTTTTTATGTTATAATGTGTAATGTAACATTCATGTATGTAATTTATTTTCCAAGACTGCTAAACTGATTGGTCCTTCGGGACTTGATTCCTTGTAATCATGCCAATGTATTAAAAAAATGCACCGACTATGGGTAACTGGGGTCGGGGCATTACAGTAATGGTACAGGGGGTCTCCTAACATATGGAAGTGTAAATTAGGGGTGAGGTGAGGGTAATGGAATTTCACTAATATATAGGGAAATGTAAAAGATTTTAGTTGATAATTTCAAGATTTGGATCAGGGGTGACTGAAAAGTATGGTTCAATTGTTGACCATATTCGAAACATAGGGACCCATGACCGAATCAGTCAAGAATGGGGTGAGAAAATTCAATATCAACTATTAACATTTTTCAAAAATATGAGATCTACAATTTGTTACCTGAGATCCATTTCGTCATTTTATATGGATGGTAGGTGATCCAAAAATGGATTGTGACCCGGTCGTTAATGGGTCTTTATATATTTGAAAGGTAATGGAAACCCAAATCAAGAAAGACTCAATGTGTGAAAAGGAGGATATTAGAAAGTGGGATCTGAAACTAGATAGTTCATGCAGTATAAATATTTATTACTTGGACTATATAAAAAGGTTTATAGTCATGTTTCTTTGACTTTAGAAAATATTTTAAACTCATGTTTATTGTACTATGAAAAGACATGCTTGGTCTTAGGGTATATAAAGGGAACTTGGAAAGTAAAACTCGATGTGAATTAAGCTAAAGAGGCTTGTGTTCTACATACACACCATAAGATGAACTGTGTATAATTTAATGTCACAATGTTTGCAACATAACTCAAGACAAAGGGATGAAGAATTAATGGATTTAAAACTGAGCCCAGATAAAAATTTCCCAGGAGTCACTATATATCATATAAGGATGGGAATTAAGACACACGTAGTGATGGAAAAAATCATGGTATGAGAGAAACACTAGTAAATGTTACCTCTCTGGCAAGGGGAATTAGGAATCCCAAACTTGTTCAGGGTAGGGTTGCAGTTTAATGTCATGTGTTGATGACATTAGGTTATTTAGTTTAAAGTCATACAACTCAGAATATAGGGGTTGAAAAAAGGTTCATTATTCTTAGACTTTTTTCAAAATGTTTATGGTAAAATTGAATAGACCATGGATGAAAGGGGAATTAAAATATTTTCATGTGGTGTAGGAGTTAAATCCGGATGTAAACAAGACAAATAGTCTTTGTACCATAGGAAGAGATCATAACATGAGCTTCACCGAGTTTAAATTCATACGGTCTTGACAATAGGATTGATCAGGTTAAATTCATGACATGTAGACTAAGAAAAGATCAATTTCCAGGGTACTTGTGTGGCACGGGTGAGGCATAACCTAAAATGAATGTGGGACTAGGAGGCTCTTGTAAAACCTAGATACCTTCAAATATACTATTCATAGTATAAGGATGTGTCTGAACCGTAAGGGGGAATAAGAGGCTGAGGGTTTAATAAATTTGAGGTTGGACCTTGAGATAAAATTTGTGGGGTGTCACTACGTATCTCATAAGGATGGGATTTGGGCCACATGATTTTCGGGAACACAGTGTGGTAAGAGACCAAAATACGTAAAGGTGAACCTTTCTAGAGAGGGAATAATGAATTTCAACACTTAGTTTAAGGTCATGGATTTTGAACTGTGACCGGAAAACTTATCTAGAGGGAATGTATAGTCTAGTGTTATACCAATACTGATGTGAATGAAGGCCAAGGAGGCCCAACACCACATAAGGCATCCCCAAAACAATACACATGAAGTTTAAAGTATTGATTCTTAGACTTGGGATTTAAAAAGGATATAAGTAATGTGGCATGATAAGGTCTAAATGGGGGGCCTATAATCACATACATATTCCTGATGGGGATTGAATATAGTTTAAATTCATGATACTTGGGTTGTGATAAGGCTTAGGGGATCAAAATTGGATAAACTTGCAACTAAACCTGAAAAAATAATGTATGGGTGTTGATACATATCCCATGAGGATGGAAATTAAGAGGCATATTTCTAGAAAACCTTTTTTATTTATTACAACGGGGTAAGGATGATGATAAAATTTCAAGAGAGAAATGAAATGTCATTGATGGACCAGAGATCGAAATTTGGGAATCACTACGTACCACATTAGAATGAGGATCATTATACACATAATTCTAAAAGGTAATGATCCTATGTAGGTTTAATCCATACACAGAGAGGGTCATTTTTTAGTTTTTGTTTTTTATTCTTCTTTTTTTTCGGGCGTGGTTGGGCTGGGATGGAAAATCTATGTTTCTCTACTTATCCAGTGTTGATAGGAATCAAGTCATACATAGTTCTCAAATATAGAATGGTAGATGACTGAAACCAAAAGAGACACCCTCCTAGGCTAGGACATCATGGTGATGTGTTTTTTCTCATCATGTGGCTAGGAAGATAATTGTTATGCATTTTAACATCATGTAACTAGGAAATAGATATAATTAAGTCTATCATCATGAGGATAAGATGGTGATGTCATAGTTTAAGGTTGTGTGACAAGATCAGTCCATGAAGTTTAACTTTGTGTAGTGAGGATGCTAGTTGCTTCATGGTTCATCATCATGTGGCTAGGATGATGGTTGTTATGTAGTTTAACATCATACAACTACGACAATAAAAGCACAATTTAACATCATGTTGTAGGGACGATGTAGAGGAATCATTAAAAGGGGGATATTCAGGGTGTGGTAGCTAAAACCCAACATGAATGAGGGCCTAAGAGACCCACTACCAATAACCACATGCCCAAGGAAGACATGCACAAATCATAAAGTCATGATGATTTTAATTAGGTTCCTAGTTTAACGCCGTGTTCCTAAGATGCTAGTGCATGCCTTTTAAGGTCTTGTAGAAAGGACCATCATGGTTTTGTAGTTTAACATCGTGCAGATATGACGTTGATTCCTAATGCATTTTATTTCTTGATAAACAAGGTATTAGTTAAAGTATTTATACACTATCCATCCATTGTGGTCAAAGATTAAACACCACTAGGATAAACCTTGTGAAAATTTAAAGTTCATTCCCACTTGGGTTCTAACATTGGTGTATTTCTTATAGATATCATTTGAGTTCTAAGAGCAAGTATTATGTCACCCAAGAGGAAGGTGTGGGGGGAAAATTTCTTGTTGAATGCTCTTGCTATCTTGTTCTGCTGACTCTCTAGGTTATCCTAGGCCTGAAGCATGTTCTCTTCGAGGTCTTCTTGTACAGATAGTTAGACTTCTTCCATTCTATCTAGCATCTACTGATCATAGACAGTTGTTCTAAACCATGGTAACTATAGCTTGATGTGATGGACCTCCTCTGTTCTATACAGCATGGAATATGGGGTCACCTAAGTTGAATTGCGGGTCATCATCTGATAAGCCCATAGAGCATTTGGGAGTTTTTTCGACCAACTCTTCTTGTTCTGACCCACTATATTCTAAAGAATTTTCGAGAGGGTTTTATTGAATGCCTCGATCCTTCCATTCTCCTATGAATAATAACGGTATGTAAGCATAGACCAGATGGTGTAATTTTCGTACAACTTCTTCAACTTATGATCCAAAAAATTTTCGTATTTGTTGGTGAGAATAACATGAGGTACTATGAATTGATGAATGATATTGTAACTCATCAATTATACCATGGATTGGGAATTAATTTCATTGAGGTGGATCGCTTCTTTCCACTTAGAGAATAGATATGTCATGGTTAGAATGAACATGCACTAGAAAGCTATCACTGTCGGCTATGGTCCCATGACATCGAGTCCCCAAATTGCAACGTTCCAAGAATAATTGGTAGTATGAAGGGGATCTATTGGTTGATTCATAATACTGGCATGGATCTGAAACATGTGCCACTTATTTTCAAACTTGATATAGTCATATACTATTTTCTGCTAGCGTAGACCATATTATGGTTCTTGTGGGAGATATTTAACCCTGCTTGATGAGCATCACAAGCTGCCGTATAAACTTACGGCATGAATTAGGGAACATAATCTCCTTGAATGTGCTAGAGAATAATTCCATCAAACCCACATCTTTATAGAGTATTCTCAGGGTTGGGACCACTTTGGATGATGAAATTTTCTTCGTGCTAATAGATTCACTCAAATTTTTCTCTTTCTGGTATAAGAACATTGTTCTATACATACTCAACAAAAGGTTTGGTACAAATGGATACTTCTTCCTCTATTGAAGGATATGGAGGTTTGGATGTGGAAGCATCGACGGTCAGGTGGTTTACTTGTGTGCTATCATAATCATTGTAATCTAGTATGATCGGAGAAATGAACCTTGGATGCACTATATGAATGAATAGATCATCCAGATCAAGAAATTCAAGAGATTTATCTTGGCTATCGGGGCATCAGCTCGACTATTCTGTGACTGGGGAACATGAGTTGCCTTCATCTGGGAAGGTAATTGGGCCATCTGCTGGTGAGTTCACTCTAGTAGGGGCATGATCTCTTGCTTAATGATGATGTTGTCACCGTTTATTTTCTTAATGACTATATCATCCTGCCATTTTATAACATTAACTTTCATTAAATTATAAAAAACCAAGGATCTTTAAGTTTTAGTGTCTTGGAAACCAGGAACTTATTACATGAAAAAAACATTCATCTTAAACACTTGAAAGGCTTCTTCATTTGTTCATCCTATGTTCATTACAGCATCTATTAACTTGGGAGCATACATCAAAGGAAAGGGTGAGCAAAATTCCCAGTAAGGGAAACAAGGGAAACATTTTACATGAGAACTTGAGATACATCAAAAGTCATGAAAAATAACTTTAAGGCATAAGAAATAAGTCGTGAGGCATATCATAATAAAAATAATGTATTTAAAAACATGAATATGTAGCTAAAACATTTAATATTGACAATCCTTTCCATTTCACCAAGGTCCCTCCCCAAGGTGTCATTAAAATTACCAAGGTTATTCACCAACGCGTCGTTAAAAATGGTCATCTCTAGAGATTAAGTCATTACCCAATGCATTGGAGTGCTATCAGGGTGCACCCTTAATCTGTCTTTATTATTATGTGATCCACATATATAATAATCAATCATTTCATAAACAATCCATATATCATAAAAGAAATGGGTTTCATTTCATAATCATAACGTTTTAAAAACTGCTTTAAAGACATGATCTTTATGTCACTTTAAACCCACGGAAAGGGAAAGCGGGTCTCATGTATGTAAATCCCAGAATTTAAAATAGAAAATTTTGGTATATATGTGAATAAACATTTAGAAGAAAGATCTCTGAGTATTCACTTAATAAAATAAATGAATTTTAGAATAAGAGAGAGAGATTTTGAGACGTAAATTCTGCAGCATAACGGCTATGTTACGAGGTTTTAGAAAACATTGAAAAGAGAGGGGATATGGGTAAACCACTCATAAATGATGCATAAAATAGTATGGGGGTATAATATAATGGATTTAAGAACATGGTAATGAAATTTGAAAGATATACCACATGAAATGAAGAACATGAAATGAAGACAAAAATAAGATTTCTCTTATGAAAATTCGGCAGCCTAACGGCGTCACTTAAACTTCAAAAAAATGAATTGACGAGATAAAATAGGGTCTCTCATCATAT
Organism: Viscum album; assembly: GCA_963277665.1. NCBI lineage: Eukaryota > Viridiplantae > Streptophyta > Magnoliopsida > Santalales > Viscaceae > Viscum > Viscum album. The sequence continues at coordinate 711,864,596 of OY728155.1, forward strand.
TAACATAAAAGATCAGAATTATAGATATAGAGATCATACCCCAACATAATAAAATATAACTTGAAACACTTGACATGAAAGTAGAACATTGAAAAATGAGAAAGGTGAAAGAATCCCTTAAAAATCCGGCAGCCTAATGGCGTCACTTAAACTTCAAAAAAATGAATTGATGAGATCAAATAGGGTCTCTCATCATATGAAAATAAAACATCATTATGATATATATAGAGATCATACCCCAATATAATAAAATGTAACTTGAAATACTTGACATGAAAATGGATCTTGAAAACGAGAAGGGTGAAAGAACCACTTAAAAATTCGGCAGCCTAACGGCGTCACTTCAAATTCAAAAAAATAAATTGAAGATATCAAATAGGGTATCTCATCATATGAACATAAAATATCAGTATGATAAATATAGATATCATACCCCCAACATAAAAAGTAACTTGAAAGACTTGACAAGAAAATAGAACTTGAAAATGAGAAGGGTGAAAGAATCCGTTACAAAAATTTCGGCAGCCTAACGGCGCCACTTAGACATTCATAAAATGAAATGATGAGAGTAAGAGGGGATCTCTCATCATATGAACATGAAAATGGAAGTAATATTAATATAAAATAACATCCTCCAACTTAAGAACATGGAGAAAAAAGGAAATGAATTAAAAGAGAGTATTTGAAAAGAAAGAGAGAGTTTGGATCCCTTAACTTAAAACGTATCTCTTAAAACACAAAGGTTGGGAACTTGAGGGGTTGGGTAAACCTTGAGAGGACTTCTAGGGAGGTAATGAGACCAAAGATTCGTTGGGGGAGAGTTGGGAGTGAAAAATAAAGGGGTAAAGGGTGGGTATTTATAGTGAATGTGAGGGGACAAGGCATTAATGGCCAAGGGACACCTCAAGTGGTTTTCTCAAAACCATGGGCTCCCCCATGGTATTTCCCATGGAGTTAGGCCACATGGGGCCCCCCATACCATAATTCATCACCTGTGGTCGTTCAACCCTTAAAATATCTCAATAAATCATCATGACAGAGTTATGATGTCATTAAACATACCGAAACCCTAAAACTGTATTTTTACTATTCACTGAAAATTCATCTTTCTCAGAAAAATCCAAAAATTTAACCTCAACCAAATATCGATGCTCTTATTACAAAAATGAATTCCATTTTATAAAAATAATTTTCTAAATATTTTTAATTTAATTTTTAATTAAAAAACACCATTCACCTGAAAAAAACTAATACTTGACTAATAATTTATGAAACTGTTATTTACCTATTTTATTGAATAACATTACTTAATCAAGGTGTATAAATTATATTAAAACTTTCTATAAGTGAGATTACTGATCCATTTGGTCACATTACTAATCCTAAGCATAAAATCACTATTCATAATTTACAATTCATCAAAAATTAAATTGATCTTATTAGATTCTAAATTTCATACTAAACATAATTGTAGAACATTTTTTGAAAATCATTACACATTTTTAATTATTTAAGGTTTACATAAACATTATTAAAATATCCTTTTTCTAAAATTCATCAAAAATATGCATACTATATTTATCCGGACATTTGAAAATTCACAAACTTCACCATAATAAGAGAACACAATTTTATTTATAACAATGGATTACACAAGTTAGTTATGGTCTCGTTACATAGTCCCTTATAACACCAGCATAGGACCTAAGATTAAGGTGTTCTAGGGTTATAGAATCTTGGGGTGGCTCGGCCAACATTGCACGAGTAGTAATTTATATCAGTTTGAACTTCTCATGAAGGAGATTCCACTCTAGCTTCACATGATGAAGTTTGGCTTGGGTTTGGTCCAGAGAATAGCCCAGTGGTGCTACCTTCTTCCCAAGTTCGGTTAGATGAGCTTCGATCAGCCCAAGACTACTGGATGAGGAAATCGAATATTTTTTCTATATTAATTAACCCAAATCACTTATATTTAGAGACAATAATCGCAACATTTGGTTTACAAAGGTCATACTAACTATCAGTCATATAATAGTCAAAACCCAACAGTCTCATGTTATCAAGTGAAACAGTTTTGTTGAGTATGAAATAAAATAACACAAAAAATTTAGGAAACAAAATGTATTCAAAATTTTGGGTCGTTATATTCTTCCCCCCTTAAAAAATTCCATCCTCACAATTTTTAAAATTGGATTTTCAAATTTCATTGAAAGTCCCACATCAGAAAATGAGTCATTAAAACTATTACTTTAAAAGAAAGAAAGGGAATTACAAATGTAACCCGAGTTAACCCATACTAGGATTTCATGTATGAAAACATGGACATGGAAGAGAAAACAAATGGTCAAGTTCTCAGGGGGAGTGATAGAAAACATGATTAGGAGAAAGTTAACCACTAGAAAATCACATAATTATGATGTGTGTAAATGGTCATTGATTACCCAGTAAGAAACGTAAACCAACAACGTTTTTGTTTTACGTTCCTTTTCATAATTTTGAGGAATTCATTTACTACATAGAATAAGAACACCAGGAAATATACTTACCTTAAATTAGAGTTTCATCCATTAATAAGTTTCTATCAAAACTAATCTTTTCACCAAATGATGAGCATTCAAAAACACTTGGTCTCATCAAAACACAAGAATCATCTTCTTGAGAGTCACGTAATCCACAAAAGATTAACTATCAATTTCTTCTATCTTTAAACATTATCCCAAAAATATAAAGGGTAAGATAAAACAACTCTTCAAAAAGATATAATCCCATAGGAAGGGAAACTACTTTTAAATATTCAAAGATCCATGGTACTGGAAAAAGTTCATTATAGACTATTCCATAAATAACTGTCCTTAAAATTCATCAAAATAAACCAAACTGATATTGAAACCCAAATAAAAGAAGGATTTGATAGCATAGTCTTCCAAGATAAACTTTATCCTTCATCTCCAAACAACATCAACCACTCTTATCGTCTTATAACAAAAGTAACTAACCTAATCACTTTTTCCCCAAGGTTGGTTAATCATTTCCAGAAGTAACCTAAATTACCATAAGTTCGCCTTAAATTTATCGATTCTTCAAAATATAAGTCAACATTTACTCATCAAAGAAAATACCGTAGTAATCTTTTTACCTCGATCATTTAGGGTTCCCAAAATAGTGAACGTCTTCCAAAATAATAATCATATTTTAATCCCCTAATCATCTCTTTTTTTTCAAGAAGAACAGCTTCATAACATCAACATGTGATAAATAACAATAGATATTTTCCTTAATGATATAAAATCATCTTAGGTAGTGACTCGATGATCTTAGAAAACATAAAAGATATGCTCATAGAGCACAAAATAAAATACAACATGACATAGACAATTATTGCGAAGAAGTTACATGTACTTCAGTCATCATGATCCATCTCAGCATTGGACTTTCAATGTTCCATTGTCCTTAAAGATTGTTGATGCTCATCATGCTTCTCATCCCTTCTAAGAGAGAATTTCCTTTCATAATTTCCAAATTCTCCACATTTACGACATTGAAAAGTATAAGGTACATTAGATCGAACCTTTTCTCCATTCATCACATTATCCATTTTTTAAAGAAATTGGCTACTTTATGCCCTATCTTCCCCCACTTAAAACATCTACTAGTTCCTTTGTGACATTCTCCTTGGTGCCTCCTCCCACACTTTTTTCAAAAAATAAATTGGGTCTTCTTTACCTTATCAACTTTATTAGATGAACAACCTTGAGACTTTGTCTTCTTCATCCTTGAAGAATTTGGGCATTCAACTAGGTACTAATTATTAATTGTGATTTTTGATAGCTGGTTTGGCATAATCACAATATGTTCAACTTGATCTCTCATCATCTCTATCATATTAATGGGGCAATCATCACATTTCCTATCACGTTGGTTGTTGGGACATTTCTTCCATTTCCCGCCATTAATTAAGAAAAGAAAGTATAATTAGTGGGCTTAAATGCATAGACAATAATCATGAAAAGGAAACTTAAATCATATAAGGACAAACTCATAGAAGAAAAGTATACCCTAACTTGTGATCCCCTAGGTTCCAATCTAGGTTATCCATGATCATAAATTCTTATATGAATCTTTATTTTATTTTATCTTTGTCCCTTTAATAATGGTTCATACTAAGCTTATGAATTTACCAAAGCATATCCTCCGGGAGTGTCGTAACCAAGAGTGCAGCAAGGCCCATTTTCGTGTATCATTTCTCGTTCGATTCTAGCTCAAAGCGGTGTTTTCGGGTTTTACCTCTATGTACATCTGTTCCAAAGCCACCTCTACCTTCTCGTATCCAGATAGGGATGTATTTTCTTGATAAACCACTTACTCAATACTCACCAAAATACTAGGAAGATTTCCTATATTAAAAATTTTCTATAAGGTTATTCCTAAAGTGTTCATATCTTAATTTCCACAAATAACTAAACCATCCTTTGATACCAACTATAGAATCCCACCTTTTTATCATAGAAACTTTCATTACATTATACGAAACATAGGATCTTTAAGGTTTAGTGTCATGGAAACCAAGAACTTATTACATTAAAAAAACATTCTTATTAAACACTTGAAAGGCTTCTTCATTTGTTCATCCTATGTTCATTACAGCATCTCATAACCTAGGAGCATACATAAACGGAAAGGGTGAGCAAAAGACCCAGTAAGGGAAACAAGGGAAACATTTTACATTAGAACATGAGATACATCAAAAGTCATGAAAAATAACATTAAGGCATAAGAAAGAAATTTCGAGGCATATCATAATAAAAATAATGTATTTCAAAACTTGAAGATGTAGCTAAAACATTTAATATTGACAATCCTTTCTGTTTCACCAAGTTCCATCCCCAAGGTGTCATTAAAATTACCAAGGTTATTCACTAAGGCGTCGTTAAAAATGGTCATCTCTAGAGATTAAGACTTCACCCAATGCATTGGAGCGCTATTAGGGCGCACCCTTAATTTGTCTTTATTATCATGTGAGACACATATATCATCATCAATAATTTCATAAACAACCCATATATCATAAAAGAAATGGGTTTCATTTCATAATCATAACGTTTTAAAAACTGCTTTAAAGACATGATCTTTATGTCACTTTAAACCCACGGAAAGGGAAAGCGGGTCTCATGTATGTAAATCCCAGAATTTAAAATATAACATTTTGGTATATATGTGAATACCCATTTAGAAGAAATATATTTGAGTATTCAATTAATAAAATAAATTAATTTGAGAATAATAGAGATACATTTTGAGACGGAAATTCTCCAGCATAACGGCTATGTTACGAGGTTTTAGAAAACATTGAAAAGAGAGGGGACATGGGTAACCCACTCATAAATGATGCATAAAATAGTAGGGGGACAGAATATAAAGGATATAAGAACATGGTAATGAAATTTGAGAAATATACCATATGAAATGAAGAACATGAAAGGAAGACAAAAATAATATTTCTCTTATGAAAATTCGGCAGCCTAACGACGTCACTTAAACTTCAAAAAAATGAATTGACGAGATAAAATAGGGTCTCTCATCATATGAACATAAAATATCAGTATGATATATATAGATATCATACCCCAACATAATAAAAATGAACTTTAAAGACTTTACATGAACTTATAACTTTGAAAAATGAGAAAGGTAAACGAATCCCTTAAAAATTCGGCAGCCTAACGGCGTCACTTAGACATCAAAAAAATGAATTGATGAGATCAAACAGGGTCTCTCATAATATGAACATAAAATATCAGTATGATATATATAGGTATCATACCCCAACATAATAAAATGTAACTTGAAAGAATTGACATGAAAATGGATCTTGAAAACGAGAAGGGTGAAAGAACCGCTTAAACATTCGGTAGCCTAACGGCGTCACTTAAACTTCAAAAATAAACAATTGAAAAGATAAAATAGGTTATCTCATCATATGAACATAAAAGATAAGTATGATAGATATAGAGATCATACCCCAAAATAAAAAGGAACTTTAAATACTTGACAGGAAAATAGAACTTGAAAATGAGAAGGGTGAAAGAATCTGTTACAAAAAATTTTGGCAGCCTAATGGCGCCACTTAAACATTCATAAAACGAAATGATGATAGTAATAAGGGATATCTCATCATATTAACAAGAAAAGTGAAGTAAGAGGAATATAAAATAACATTCTACAACTTAAGAACATGGAGCAAAAAGGAAATGACTTAAAAGAGAGTATTTGAAAAGAAAGAAAGAGTTTGGATCCCTTACCTTAAAACGTATCTCTTAAAACTCAAAGGTTGGGATCTTGAGGGCTTGGGGGAACCTTGAGGGGACTCATTTGGAGATAATGAGACCAGAGCTTTGTTGGGGTAGAGTTGGGAGTGAAAACTAAAGGAGGAAAGGGTGGGTATTTATAGGGAATGTGAGGGGACAAGGCATTAATGGCCAAGGGACACCTCACAAGTGGTTTTCTCAAAACCATGCCCCCCCCCAAGGTATTTCCCGTGGAGTTAGGCCACATGGGGGCCCCCATACAATAATTCATCACCTTTGGTCTTCCAACCCTTAAAATATCTCATGACATCATCATGAGATAGTTATGATGTCATTAAACATACTGAAACCCTAAAACTGTATTTTTACTATTCACTGAAAATTCATCTTTCTCAGAAAAATCCCAAAATGTCACCTTAAAAAAATATCGATGCTCTGATTACAAAAATAAATTCCAATTTATAAAAATATTTTTCTAAATATTTTTAATTTAATTTTGAATTAAAAAACACTATTCACCTGAAAAAACTAATACTTGACTACTAATTTATGAAACCATTATTTACCCAATTTATTGAATCACATTATTTAATCAAGGTGTCTAAATTATATTAAAACTTTCTTTAAGTGAGATTACTAATCCATTTGGTCACATTACTAATCCTAAGCATAAAATCACTATTCATACTTTACTATTCATCAAAAATTAAGTTGATCTTATTAGATTCTAAATTTCGTACTGAACATAATTGTAAAAGACCATTTTTTGAAAATCATTACAAATTTTTAATTATTTAAGGTTTACATAAAATTGTTTAAAATATACTTTTTCTAAACTTCATCATAAATATGCATACTATATTTATCCGAACATTTGAAAATTCACAAACTTCACCATAATAAGAGAACACAATTTTATTTATAACAAAAGATTACACAATGTAGTTATGGTATCGTTACATAGCCCCTTATAACACCAGCATAGGACCTAAGAGTAAGGTGTTTTAGGGTGATAGAATCTTGGGGTGGCTCGACCAACATTGCACGAGTAGTAATTTCTATTAGTTTGAACTTCTCGCGAAGGCGATTCCGTTCTAGCTTCACACGATGAAGTTCGGATTGGGTTTGGTCCAGAGCAAAGCCCAGTGGTGATACCTTCTTCCCAAGTTCTGTTAGATGGGCTTCGATCAGCCCAAGACTACTAGATGAGGCTATCGAATCTTCTTTCTATATTAATTAACCAATATCACTTGTATTTATATACAATAATCGCAACATTTGGTTTCCAAAGGTCATACTGACTATCAGTCATTTAATAGTCAAAACCCAACAGTCTCATGTTATCAAATGAAACAGTTTTGTTGAGTATGAAATAAAATGACACCCAAAATTTAGGAAACAAAATTTATTCAAAATTTTGGGTCGTTACAATGACATATTCAGATTATCCCTTCACTTGAAAGAGGGGAACCTGAATCTAGAGAGCCAGCTCAAGACTAGTAATGAGAGACTAATAGACTACCTTGATTTTAGTGTAACCTTCTAACATCAAGAATGAGTAGGACAGGACAGCCTATATCAAGGTGATGATGAAGATCCCGCATCCCACTCTAATCAGTTTTGGATCATTGAGACTTGTACCGATTTAGATTTCATAGGTACTATCGAAGTGCATCTATCAGTATGTCATATCCTGATCCACTAAATGGATAGATTCATCTTAGAAATCGACATCTAGAGGCTATTATTTTGGGTTCGTGTGGGTGTCAGGAAAGACAGATAACACCTAAACCTTGATAGAATTATGCAGAATGAACCTCATGATGAACTGCTAAAGTATCCCCAACCATAACACTAGCCTCTCTATGAACATGGGATGGTTCAGGATATAATTTAGTGGATCCACAAGGGACACAAGCTATATCTCATGATGCTACAGGTACTACCGCAACTTATGAACTACAGAGACCAGTGTTAGGAATCTCTTCTCAATGTGATAGTATCTGGACTACATATCGAGAATCATGTGACTGAGATAGTATAAAAAATTCTATGTCCCTTTTTTATTCTTTGGGGAAATCAGGGTTCTGAGGGATCATTCTAGTATGGTCACATATAGTAACAGAGGCTTCCTAGAGATGAGAGGCGTCAAAATTGGATACTATAGAATATAATGTTTGATTTCCTCTAATGACTTTTAGAACTCCCCATCCCACTAGTAGGTCTTACCTTTCTTTATGATCTTAGATGAGGGATTAGACTTTCTGACCATATTTTCAATGAATCTATGAATGTTGGTTAAGTAACCTTTATTGCATCAAATCTCTGAGAAGTTTATCAGAGGAGGTATCTAACTGATGGACTTAATCTCTCTAGGTTTATCTCAATGCCTCTATATCTAGTGAAGAAGATGAGAAACCTCCCAGAGGTAACCTCAAGGGCACACTTAAATGTTATTATTTCCATATTATAGGAGCTAAGGAAAACAAACACTTTCTAAATATTTTTTAGATGGTCCTAACGCTGATAGAGTTTTACCACCAAGTCATCCACATATCATTCCACTAGAATCCTAATGATCAGTTTGAAGATAAGGTGCATGACTTGTAAATATGTGGATCCTTCATTATTTAAGAAGAATAGAATTACACAATAGTATAAAGTCCCTTGTGGTGCTCTGAAGCCATTGGACTCCTCAATTTCAAGGGCCATCCAGATTTGGTTTTATCCAGAATATTTTTCCATGAATGAGAGATCCAAGAACACGGTTTTGGAATCAATCAACAACATTTTCCCTGATCTACATGTTCTTCTTACAAACTATCTCAATTTTGGTGAGCCACTAGGGGTACTGAAAATCCTTTATGAAGTTGTATTTGATGAGATTATCAACATCATCCTTGACTATGGCACCATGAGAGGGGTGTACATTCCTAGGATGCTACATGAATCCATGATGACATATTGGGAGACCAAGATGGTGGGAAACGACCTGAGGTTCTAGTCCAAGAATCTCATCATAAATCTTGGAAAATACATCATGATGTTTCTTCAAGAAATCCATGTATATCAGTTGTTCTTCTGAAGGCATGGATGCATTTATCATCATTGTCCCCGCATTTTTCTTAGTACCAAGGTTTATCTAAACCCGCTCATCGATAGTGGTGGATACACCCTCTTAAAATATTTGAGGAGTGTATTCTAGATCTTCCTCATCATCTAAGATAGGGGATTCAATGGGAGGAGATGGCTCATCCTGACTGACTGATTATGGGTGAACAATGATGCTATCATAGGCTATAGATGTGGAATCTTCACCGAGAGACTCCTACTCAATCGAAACCATGATTATAGAGGTTTTCATACTGATTACACTATGACATCAACTACGGAGTCCATGCAAGATGCTAATGTATTGGTGGTGGGTCATCTTGTGTCGTTTCAACTAGGTCTGGTGGAATAGGTGGGTTTGACCTATGTTGTATCCATGGGGAGAATATCTCGATGTATGATAGGGGTAGGGGATTTTGGTGTCACCTGATACTAGATTGTGTATGAGTATGAGGTAATATTTTGGAGTTCCTTGTACTTAGGTACATGGGACCCTTTCCTTTTGAAAATGAAAAAATAATTTTCCCAATTATGGCGTAGTTGCCTCTAACCAACGAATTAGGAGGATGAAAGCATCGACCAATTCTATCCACAGCCTAGCTATAATAGTGGTGTGCTCAACATCATTGGTCTAAACCTGGTTTTATTTTCTCTTATTATATCTGAAATCTATATATATGGATTCATTGGATTCAAAGAAAGATACATCACCGTGAAGCATTCCTACTCAACCATTGAGGGAGTACATGAGGCATTAGTGATACAAATAGAAAACTGCTCAATACATATGGATACATGGACTCCACATTAGCACATTATAGATGGTATCCTATGAGACAACCATGAATTCAGTGTTTTTTACCAAGACACAAAACGGGGTCTTCAAATAGATTCTACCAATATATATCTACACGGTACTTTCATAACCCATAATCATCTGGTCATAGGAAACATATCTTCTTCAGTCAATAAAAGATTTCAAAGTGTCCAGGTAGGGATGAGATTGATCCTAGAACCTATTTCAACTAGGATATGATGAACCTTTATTCTATTGAACTAATCGGTTATGTACAGCAGGCATATGTGACCCTACACAAGAGATCCCTCATCTTCTCCTGAGAATGATATGATAGCCTAGAATTCTGATTACTTGACCTACTCAGCATAAATGATATCTTTGTAAGCTGACTCTATTTATTACTAGAGGGGGATCCTCAAGGCTTCTATAAGGTACTCGCGCATCTCTTCAAACAGGTAGAGGGATTTAAGGATCGATATCTTTAAATGGATTCTAGAAAGATTCTTTAATACATTGTATATTCATTTAAAATGTATATTTCTTCTCAGAGGGGGGATTATCTTTGGTATAAGTCATTATGGGAACTACTAGATGAACCACCGGATTTTAGATTGTGGTAGAAACATTCTTTTTTTAATCAAGAAACTCATTGAGATCCACTTTTGCTTGTTTTTAAGCTATATGAGGTCTTGTTTAATTGAATGGGGTCTGTTTCGGTGCGGATGTGCGTCGGGTTACGCTGTTCCGCCAGGACGCGTTCGCACGTGCACCCGTCAACCCGAGGGGATGGGCGCGCGGCTTGTGGTCCCGCAGTCCCGCTTTCCAAAGGCGGGCGGCATCCGTCCCTTATTCAGGGGCGTCTGCTCCTTGATCGAAACCGGGATGATGGGATGTCGGCTCCTCCTTCCTTGGACGTCTCCTCAGAACTCGTCGCCTAATCCGGGTCTCCCTCATAGATTTAAGACATGCTCGTGAATCTCTTTCCCGGCGCCATATCTTCATGGACACCGGTTAATTACGCTGCTTCCGCCCGGACGCTCCAAGGAGTCTGGTCGGGGCAGCAACCTGCGGTGAGGAGGCCGGGTGGCTCTGGGTGCTGGGGGCGTGTCGTAACACTGCGGCTCTGCATATCTGTCTTCTGTCCCTAATAGGGCTTCTCGAAGGAATGATGACCTGAGGCATCCCGCACTGGGTGCGGGGAACTGTGTCCCCTGAGGTTTTCCTCAGCTTCCCATGTTTAACACGGGGTACGCCGCGAGTTTAACGTCCAGCGAGGACGGCATCGGACCGATCAACACGAAAAGTGGATCAGATGACAGAACCCCTTGCGGGGAACCTCCGACGCTGGGGCCAGCGCATGGGCGGCTTCCCAAGTGATGTGGAGTGGAGTGAAGTGGCATGACCCCACCGGGATGTGGCAGCCCGGGTAAGGATCAGGATGGATGATGGAGTGAAGAGCTTGGACCCCGTAGGGGCTTCCTATGTACCGCGCGTTAGCACGGATCAAAGTCGACGTAGTTCGGGTATACAGATTAACGTCATGCTGGACGTCGGCAAGCCGACTCACGAAGGGGTCGAGGCCGTCGGGCGGAGGATTGAACCGAACCACCTCGCACAGGGGGAGATGGAACGGCCGGGTGGATCACAGTTTCACGTCATGCTGGACGATGGAAAAAAGGGGCTGTGGGGAGGCACAGTGGAGATACACACGGGCAGTCTCCCACAGGGGCGGATTCATAGGTGAATCGACGCAAGCGTGAACCCTGGAGGGGTCCACTGATGGACGAACCGACGTGAATACGACCGGGACGACCAGGTGGTGGGCTTGAACCTTAGGGAGGCTTCCTACGTACCCTGTTTAGAAGACAGGGATCAAAGTCCACGTAGTTCATTCTGTCAGGACTTACGCACTTGAGGCAGCCCGGATGTGGCAAAACTCAGTTGGAAGGGACTTGGACCGAAAGCAGGAGACACCTCGATCCCAGTCACACCCTCTACTAGCTTCGGCAGCGGGGGAGCGCAATGGAGATACACATGTGCAGCCCCCCACAAGAAACTTGGGGTTTGTAATACCCTACCCCCGTAGGGAAAATCCGCTCCCATTAAATCGTCCCTAAAGAGGTACAATCCCGACATCCCTGCAGAGACGAGCGGGTGGGGGCCACATCCAAACCGGGGGGGACCCTGCGTGCGAGGCACGGGATCGGGTGATGCGGACGGTTTAACGTCTTGCTGGACGAAGTACAGTTTAATGTCGTGTGTTGAGGACGAAGCGGACGGTTTAACGTCTTGCCGGACGAAGTACAGTTTAACGTCGTGTGTTGAGGACGAAGCGGACGGTTTAACCTCTTGCCGGACGAAGTACAGTTTAACGTCGTGTTCTGAGGACGAAGCGGACGGTTTAACGTCTTGCCGGACGAAGTACAGTTTAACGTCGTGTGTTGAGGACGAAGCGGACGGTTTAACGTCTTGCCGGACGAAGTACAGTTTAACGTCGTGTGCTGAGGACGAAGCGGACGGTTTAACGTCTTGCCGGACGAAGTACAGTTTAACGTCGTGTGCTGAGGACGAAGGTGCTTGGCGGTTTAACGTCTTGCAGCACGGACGATAGGGGCTAGGCAGTTTAGCATCGTGCAGCTTGGACATAGTACAGTTTAACGTCATGTTGGACGGATGCAGTTTAGCGTCATGCGGGACGAATGTGCAGTTTAACGTCATGCTGGACAAACGTGCAGTTTAACGTCATGCTGGACGTACGTGCAGTTTAACGTCATGCTGGACGTATGTGCAGTTTAACGTCATGCTGGACGTATGTGCAGTTTAACGTCATGCTGGACGTATGTGCAGTTTAACGTCATGCTGGACGTATGTGCAGTTTAACGTCATGCTGGACGTTGGTTGCCGCCGATGGGTCCGTGTCACTTGGCGCAAGCCTGGAGGGCCGCACGGGAAGACAACGCACGGTGCGGGCACCCAGGATGAAGATCATCGGGCGCCACGCAGGCGGGTACCCTCAGGGGGTCAAGGGGGGCGACCCTGGTGGATTGCGCGCAAAAGAGGAGCTTTGCGCGCAAAACAGCAGGGCGGCGCGCAAAATGGCGGGCTGGCGCGCAATCGGGCCAGCCCTTTGCGCGCGGATGATTGAGATTGCGCGCACCGGGCTTCGGGTAGCACGCGGGGGCAACGGCTCATTCTCTAACGAATGGCCACTTTGAAAATGGGGGGTGCGCGCAATCGGGCTGGATTGCACGCACCCGGGGGCAATTGCGCGCAAGAGGCTTCTTTTGCGCGCAAAGGCCTTCGGGTTAAGGATTATTCAAAGGAAAGGAGCCAAGGGGATTGCGCGCGAAGGCGAACCCCAAGGCTCTATTGCGCGAAAGAAAGGAGGTTACATGAAGATCGGCATTGCGCGCGGAAGGGGTTGGATTGCGCGAACGAGCGACGCTTCGGATTCTGGCAACCTTCAAAACGTCGGGGGTCGCCTTATATTTATAGGCAACCTCGGGCGCGGAATCCGGTCTCGGGCGCGGAATTCCCTTCGCGGGCGCGGAATCAGGACCCGGCGCGCAAGGGAGCGGCGCAGGCCACGGGCGCGCAAAATAGCGCGCCGGCCCAGCGCATTGCGCGCATCCCGGGAGGATTGCGCGCCGCGACTCAACTTTGCGCGCGGGCCTCTGAAATTTCGCGCAAGCCCTCCAGGCCCTCCGGAACGTGCCTCTGACTCCAAATATCACTTCGCTTTCCGCATCCGGAGCTTCGTTTGGGAACAACGGACTTTTCCGGCGTCTACAAAAGCCCCCCCTCGGAATCTGATCAGCAAGAGGCCGCAACGATCGGGTTCCGAGGGAGACGCCAGAATGCCGAAGTCCTGGGCTGCGCGGGACTTAGGCGCGCAAAAAGGGGCGTCGGGCGCGCAATTCGCAGTCGCGGTCGCGCAATCGAGCGTTCTGCGCGGCGCGGAATCCCGGCCTCGTCTATAAATAGGGGTCCAGGGTTCCGCGTTCCGTACACAGGCCTTCCGCGCGATAAGCTTCAACGCTCTCGTGCGCGAAATTGCCCTTTCCGGTCGCGAAATTCGCCCGATCGGCGCGCAAAACCATCCGGAATTCGCCTGTCTTTGCGCGAAAACCCGGAACTTTGCGCGACATTCTTCCCAATTGCGCGTCGTCCACTTGGATTGCGCGCCAACCTTCAAACTTCTCTACCAGCCTCATCTGATCCCGCACGCTTCATCCCTTAACCCGCACGACTCCCGAAACTTCTGAGATGGCCGCGCATCAAGGAAATGAGGGGGATGCCGTCATTCGCAGAGCAGAGATGGCGACGAACGAGGAGGTTTACGGAGCCAAGGAGATTGTTTCCAACAATCAATCCCTGTTCGACTTGCTGACGTCGGCCCAGAAGACATATCCACTGTCGGACAACCTGCCGCTCTGGAACTTCGGCATCCTAGATGAGGTTCCGGTGCCAGGGTTCGAGTTTGATGTGCCACGGACCTGGGTGACTCGGGAGGACGAGCTTCCCCGCTATAACATCACCAACAATGGGCATCCTGCCAGGGAGACCAGGCACTTGGACGTCTATGTCCTGAACCCGAGGACGCGAACCACTGATGGGGGTGAGCTTACTGCGGAGAATTCTCCAGCCCTCTACTCGAGCACATATCGCCAGAGTGTCACTGACAACACCAAGGGCTGGCTGAAGGACTGGGACTTGCGGTCTGGGGGAAATTTCACCAGCGAGTGGGCCTGGGCGTTCTGGGTACGCCACACTTGCGATCACTTCGCAGAGGAGCTGCGGTACATCGGCCTATTTGAGGCGGTGTGGACGTCGCAGTTCCACTTCTACCAGCAGTCCGAGCTCGGGCCGGAGCTGTTCACCCGCTGGTCTCCGGATACCAACACCTTCCATCTTCACCATGGGGAGGTCGGCATCGGTCTCTGGGACATCCACTGCATCGGAGGTATCCCGCTGGAGGGCTACCAATACGATGAGTTCCTGCCCCCGAAGAACATCTGGGGTGACAGGTCACGGACTCCCATCCTGACGTGGCATCTGCTGGACCTGGCTACAGAGCGGCTTGGGGTCAAGGACTTCCAGAAGGACATAGCCTACAAGCAGTGGTTCGGCCAGTTCTTGGAGCATGACTCAGCGGTCAAGATGCCAGGAAGGGGGAAGCGGTGCCCGACCGCAGCTCAGAGGAGCCGGAACGGGTCGTACTGGCGGGTCCTGGAGACGGGCGACTACCGCTCATGGGGGTACCACGTCATCGAGGCCCGGGACCCAAATATCCGGTACGCGGCGTTCCTGGCCGCCTTTCCGAGTGGGTGGCTCCTGCCAGTGCGGGACGCGAGAATGGGCGTTCGCCCGACGACACTGGCGGTGGCGGGTGCTATGGCCGCCAACAAAAGATACAACCTCGGGGTCCCAGTACTGGCGAGGCTGTATGCCATCCTGGGACGCATCTCACGAGGGGGGTCGCCACGAAGGATCTGTGGGCCCTTTCAGTTCTTCCACGGCTGGGTGGCTGCTCACCTCGGTGGGTACACGTTTCCGAACGCCATCATCCCTCCGGGAAACGGCCTGCGACCCTCCCTGCTGAACATCGCGGGGGTAGCTCCGATGACCCTAAGTGAGGAGGGCGTGAGGATTAGGATTGGAAATCATGCCAATTTCAACTTCAGTCTGTTCCCCACTCCCGTCGGCCAGATGATCGACAATGGGCAGGGTCCGCTGGAGCAGCATGAATACTTCCTGAACATGCGAGGCGGGGTGCTCGTGGCTCGGATCGACGGGAAGGTGATCTGCGAGCCTTACGTACCAACCCGGTTCGCCAGGCAGTTCGGGTGCCTTCAGCGGATGCCGAAGAGGGTATTCACTGCCGTCCGGGAGGAGACGAACCCTTGCGTTCTTCGCCAGATGTGGCTGATGTTTGCCGCTTTCGGCTCTGGCGACGTCATCACTCTCCCTCCTACCGGGGTTGACGCAGGCTTGGCAACCGAGTACGCCGAACACTGGGCCATCGCGTACCCCGAGGGGCTTCTACGGAAGCCAGTTCGGCGGCTCGAGGTTACCCGTGCGGAGACCGGGCGTCAAGGAAGGAGGCGAGGCGCCGCTACACGGGGGAGAACGGAGGCGCGCCAAGCAGCGGAGCCGGCACGGGCAGGGACTTCGGCGGCGGGCACATCGCGAGCTGCCGCCACGACCTCAGCGCCCAGAGAGGGGGCACGCGCGGTGGTCGAAGAGCAGCCCGGGAAGCAGGTGAGACGTCTGCTCGAACACTCCCACGATATAGTCTTCCCGGCGCTGTGGTCGGCCTGGATGACCCTGCGGCAGTCACTGGGGACCGACGCCATCTGGCGAAAGATTCTCAGAGAAGGAATCCATCTGCCAGAGGTCGGGCGCCTCCATATTGCCGACAGGGTGGACTTCAACCGGAAGTATGCGTATCTGACGGCCATGGACGATTACGCGCGCCAACGTGGTCAGCGTGCGGAGACATCCCTTCTGGTGAAGGTGATGCTCGGTCTAGAGCCCGCTCCAGAACAGATGCCGCCGGAAGAAGACGACAGTAGCAACGACTCTGAGGAAGAGGAGGAGATGGGGGAGGATGAAGGCTCCGAGGGAAGATCCCATCAGGGGAGTCCGCGGGAGAGCGGCGAGGTGGCCGGCTCTGACAATGTTGATGTCACTGAGCTCCTCGAGGTCCGCTTCTATCCCTACTCAATCTGCTTCATCCATTCCCTTATGCAGCTTCTAACCCATTTCTCCACCTTTCTCAGGAGTGCACGGATGTTGGTCAGGCGTCCTCAGCGGGAGTAGGAGGGGCGCCAGCAGGACAAGGCGGGGTCCAGGCACCCATTATCGAATTGACAAGCGCGGAAGGGCCCCCTGCTGCAACTGTTCCTGCGGCGGCCGGGATAGCAGAAGATGACGTTCTGAACTCCCGTAAGTCCCCTTGCTTCTCCTTGCTTTACTGCTGGTGCTTGCCATTGACGATCCGTGACTAACCATGGCATGCCCCGCGCAGTGATCTCAACACTGGAGGCTCATCGGGTTGCCGAACCCGGGCCATCTACGAGTGGACCAGTGGTGGACATGCCGCCTGCTTCGGAACAGACTTCCCAAACCGAGCCGGCCCCACCAACTGCTGATCAGGGGGCTGCGGACGCCGGCGGTGCTGACATCGGAGAGAGGTCGGGGGCTGACGAGGGTGTCAGCGCCGCTGGGGAGAGAGAAGAAGGTCGCCCAGATGTTGGGGAACCTATCCCTCATGAGGACCTCCCAGGGGCGGACCCTGCAGCAGACCTGCTGGCTGCCTTCCCTGCCTACCGGCCTGCCGACCCCGAGGAGATGGACGACTCGGACGCGGAGGCGGTCGAGGAGAGCCGGATAACGCGCCGCATGGGGTGGAAGTGCATCCAGCACTTCCTCAAGCAAGACCCATCGGAGTGGCTGGGGCGCATGGGATCACTTCAAACCTGGATGCGCTTCCTGTGTGCCGGGGGAGCTGATGCTCAACGCCTCCATCTGACGGTCCGTGATTTCATGGCCGAAAAGATGCGCGAGAGCTGCCGGCGTGCCGACGTCACACAAAGTCGGGACATGTCGGAGAGCACGCGGGCGCTCCTTGCGGCGGAGCAGGAAGTCCGGCGCCTCGAAGGGCAGGCGGCAGAGAAGGAGGCCTTCGTCGCAACGTGTACCGAGCTTGTGGAGCAACTAGCAGCCCAGCTGGTTGACGCCCAGGTACAGCTGACGGAGGAGGGCCAACAGATGGTCACAATTCAGGTCGAGCGGGAGCGTGCACAGGCCAGAATCGACGAACTGCGTGCGGCGACCGCCGACGAAGAGAGGGCACGCAGAGAGCGAGAAGCAGCTCTGGAGGCCACCATCCAAAGGGTAGCGGCATTAGAAAGACTCATTCAGCACGCTAATCCCTAAGGGCTTTGTTTTGCCGTTCCCAAAACATTTGCTTCCGCTACTTTGATCCATTTGTATGAATCAATATATTTGTCTGCATATTTTGGCTTAACATGCTCAACCACAATTCACTGTCTTGCGGGAGCGTTAACCAAGCATCAGGCATCCATAGTTGGGCCTGGATTGCTGGAGAAAAGAGGGAGGTCATTCCTAGGAAAGGAGACCTCAGACCTAATCAATGTATCATCCCCCCAACTTGTTCCAACACACGAGCGGGACAACGCTAGGGGCGTTGAGATTTTATCCGAACATAGGGAAATGAGAAAGGGTGAATCGCGTGTCCCGAATCCAGACATCCACAACGGTCGGCCTTCCAGGAAATGCCCAAGACGGTAGGCGGACAGTGGATCGACCATAACAACTGCAATAGACGGACCGAAGGTCATCATTCATATTGCAGGAGGCGGACCACATGTCATCATGAATACCGCTTTGGGGGTCCCTTCATACACAAGGGCGGAAATCCGGATCAACAGGGCATGCGAAGCGTGGGGCGAAGTGACGATTTGTTCGGACAGAATCCAACGCTCTCAAAATTGCGCCACCGTGGGGAAAGCGTATTAGGCGGATGCACTAATCTGGCCGTGAATCACCCCAATTCTCAGACAGCACCTCTTTGACGAGGAAACCGTCACTTCCCATCATTGCAATGGGGCATCCCGAGCTGAATCGGGGAGAATATCACAACTGCACCACTCTACCCGAAGTCAGGCCAGACGGCCGGCGACGAGGAGGGGCGGGACTTAACGATCCCTGAGGCTGGACCCGAGTTGAGATGCCCGGGCGTTCCTACGTACTCCATCAAGCTGGAGATCAAGCCACACGTAGTTCTGAGAGTGCAGTTTAATGTCATGCAGGACGTAGAATCCCGTTTGGGGAGATCTTAGTTTAAGGTCTTAGAGCTCGGACCATAAGGGGAGATCTTAGTTTAAGGTCTTAGAGCTCGGACCATAAGGAGAGATCTTAGTTTAAGGTCTTAGAGCTCGGACCATAAGGAGAGATCTTAGTTTAAGGTCTTTAGAGCTCGGACCATAAGGAGAGATCTTAGTTTAAGGTCTTAGAGCTTGGACCATAAGGAGAGATCTTAGTTTAAGGTCTTTAGAGCTCGGACCATAAGGAGATATCTTAGTTTAAGGTCTTAGAGCTCGGACCATAAGGAGAGATCTTAGTTTAAGGTCTTAGAGCTCGGACCATAAGGACCTCAAAGTACGCCACATCGTGGTC
Source organism: Viscum album (assembly GCA_963277665.1). NCBI lineage: Eukaryota > Viridiplantae > Streptophyta > Magnoliopsida > Santalales > Viscaceae > Viscum > Viscum album. The sequence goes on from OY728155.1 coordinate 711,884,015, forward strand.
CTATCCCCTGGATATGCGAAGATGCACTGAGGGATAGTGTCAAGAGTGTCGAGGTTTCGCCTGGTCAGAATGGGAGGTGGAAAATGTGAATCATGCGGCCATTCACTCAATGACTGGGGGCACCGGGGTAACGATATGGGAGTACTGCCGACCGTGGCGGAAAAGCAGCATCAATATCGCACTAACCGTTGGTGGAATGAGGCAGCAAACGAGCATCGACCGCTCAATCGCAGGATTCATATCGATTTGCTGCCCGAGGCCATTGGGGGTACCGGCCCGAGTCGGTGGGAGAGCACTGAGGCATTGTGTCCGAACCGTTCACGGGGGCTCCACCCAGGGCGTAGACTATGGGTCCGAATGAAAGGGAGCACGAAGCCTGAAAATTGGAGGAAACATGACCAAGCGGATCCTGACCCTCCTGGAAATAAACCAGAGTACTCTTGACACCGGTGGACCACTGCAAGGGGTCGGGGAACACGCCTTGAGGGTGACCTGAAGGCGGCGGATTCCCCAGAGAAGGGGGAATCTCTAAAAGGTGGGGGGCTGGACCCGAAGTTTCAAACATCCGGGCGTTCCTACGTATCCCATAAGGATGGGAATCAAGCCACACGTAGTTCTTGAAGCGCGGCGCAACACAATCGGGCACCTGCGCGGGGAAGGGTGCGGGTCTGACCCTCGCACACAGAAGGAGCGGCATTTGATATTTCTTGTTTGTCCTTAAAGATGAATGGTTTTTCTTTGTGCGGCGACATGCCTGTGATTGAGAAATCTCTGGAGTCGCCACAATAATCAAGCCACGGAAGGCATTGATGAATAGCGTGGTTATTAACCAGCGCCCAACATGAGTGTCCCCTGAGGAGAACATCACGATGCAGTGCCGTTTCTCGTCGGGCGGCCAAGACGATCACAGTTTACGGTCGTGTGGTAGGACCAGACAACACAGTTTAAGGTCGTGTGGTTCGGACCATGGAGGAATCCGCTTATCGCGGTACGGCGGACACGGCGGAGGTGGGAACATACCCAGCCCTGCGGTCACGCACGATTCCAGGAGAAGAGTCTTGGGATAGGGGTCTGCGTATGTCCATCACCCGAGGGGCAGAGATGCTAGCCTCCAGATATACTGGGCCCAGAACGCGATTGTTCGGGCGACTCCTTCCTCCTTATGGGGACGAGGGTCCAGCTACGCATGGCCCTTAGGGAGGACATCCGCGTATACCCTTGGTGCTCAGATCATGGGAGCCTCAAACGACATCATTACCCTGGTTGGTCTGCCTAACGTGTAGAGGTGTACTGAAGGTCAGTATGAAGAGAGTGTCGAGATTCCACTACAACGCACAAAGGCGGAGTGTGATGAGGACTGCGCAACCAATGTTCAGAGCCTGAAAGAGCCGACATGGCGATCAAGGACGTTGCTGACCATATTCGCAACACAACATCCGATCGCGTCAGCCTAAGACGGGGCAAGCAAACGAGCATCGACTGCTCAATCGCAGGATTCATATCGATTTGCGGCCCAAGACCCGCCGGTAAATCGACCCGGAGCGGTAGGAGAGCACTGAGGCATCGTACCCAAACTGCTAACGAGGATCCCTTTGAGTGAAGGCTCGAACAAGAGGAAGCGCGAGGCCTGACAAGCAACACAGGACTTTTCGGGATTGAATCTGACACTACGAGTCATAGACCGAAGTACCCAAAACAAGTTAACAGATCACCGGAAAGGGTCGGAGGACTCACCCTGAGAGCAACCAAAAGAGGGCAGATCCCCGTGATCAACCAAGAGACGAGGCTGGACCTGAAACACAAGCGTCCAGGCGGTCCTACGTATCCCATAAGGATGGGAATCAAGCCATACGTAGTTCTTGAGAGGCAGTTTAACGTCATGCAAGACGATGAGAGGTGTGAGGTGGTCCCACACACGGGGGGAGGCGTACGGCGCGGCCAGTAGACCAACGCGAATGAGGACATAATCCCCCGCTCACGCGATACGCCTCGCACAAAAAGGAGGGGAACTTGGGCCAGAGGCCCGACTCAGGATAGAGATTCCCGAGAAATGGGGCTGGGCCTGAAACATGTATGTCCAGGCAGTCCTACGTATCCCATAAGGATGGGAATCAAGCCGCACGTAGTTCTTGAGGTGCAGTTTAACGTCATGCAGGACGAGAAAGGAAGGGGGGAGCAGAAGGCATCCCCAAACGTGGGGGGCGTACAGCGTGGCGAGCAAACCGACGTGAATGAGGGAATAGCCCCGCGTTCACACCATACGCCGCACACCCGGAGGCAACTGGGCCAAGGGCCCGAGATGGGATGAAAACTCCCGAAGGATGGGGCTGGGCCTGAAACATGAACGTCCAGGCGGTCCTACGTATCCCATGAAGATGGGAATCAAGCCGCACGTAGTTCTCGAGGGGCAGTTTAACGTCATGCGGGACGGATGCTGAACAGTTTAACGTCTTGTAGCTCGGACGTAGTACAGTTTAACGTCATGTTGGACGAAACACTTGGCAGTTTAACGTCTTTCAGCGCGGACGATATGCTAGGCAGTTTAACGTCGTGCAGCTTGGACGTATGCAGTTTAACGTCGTGCAGGACGTGGGCACACTCAGAAAAAGTACTGCTTGAGGAACCTAGCATTGGTGGGAGGAGTGACACGCTCACCATCCATAGTCGCCAGGGAGTACGCGCCATTGGGATAAACTTTGTGGACGACAAGAGGTCCCTCCCACTTGGGCTCCAACTTGGGCGGCTTCCTACCGGGGATCATCGGTGCTCTTAGGGCTAGCACTAGATCACCCTGCAGGAAGGAGCGGAGGCGAACCTTCTTATTGAAAGCTCGAGCCATTCTGCTTTGATGCCTCTCCAAGTTGTGCAAGGCGCGAAGTCTATTCTCATCCAGTGCTTCCAACTCGACTAGACGGGCTTCAGCAACTCTGTCTGGCGCTTGCTGGTCGTAGACCGCAGTGCGCAAGGACGGCAACTGGATCTCAATGGGCAGGACGGCCTCAGCTCCATACACCAGGGAATAAGGGGTCATCTGGGTGGAATTGCGAGTCGTCGTCCGATAAGCCCAGAGGGCGTTGGGGAGCTTGTCCGGCCAACTCTTCTTGTTCTGACCAACCATCTTTTGCAGAATGTTAGAGAGGGTTTTGTTAAACGCCTCGATCTGTCCATTCGCCTGCGCATGATAGCGAGATGTAGGGTTCGAGCGAATGTTATACTTGGCGTACAACTTCTTCAACTCGGCTGCTCGGAAATTGGCTCCGTTATCCGTGAGGATAGCGTGAGGCACCCCAAATCGGTGAATGATGTTGGAGGTCACGAAGTCAGCGATCGAACAGGATTTGACCTCTCTGAGCGGAATCGCCTCTGCCCATTTGGAGAAGAAGTCCGTGGCGGTCAGAATGAACCGGCACTGGCGAGCTGTCGCCGGTGGGTAAGGTCCCACAACGTCCAGACCCCAGACTGCAAAGGGCCAGGAATACCTAGTGGTATGGAGAGGCTCCGGCGGCCGATGCACAAAGTTCGCATGAACCTGGAACGCATGGCACCTCCTGGCATACTCGATGCAGTCATGGATCATGGAGGGCCAGAAGTATCCCAACCTCCGAATCTGGTGGGACAGCTTCGGCCCAGTCTGGTGGGCACCGCATGAACCGGCATGAACCTCTTGCATGACTCGTGGGATCTCAACTCCCTGAAGGCAACGGAGGAGAACACCATCAAATCCGCGTTTGTAGAGGATCTGCTCCAGGCCGGGGCTGCTCTGGAGGACAAACTGCGATGTGCGGCGTCGAACTCGCTCGCGCTCGGCCCGATCCGATGGAAGAATGCCATGTTGGAGGTACTCAACCAAAGGCGTCCTCCAATCAGGGGCTGATCCGACTGTCATATCTGGGGTACTCGGGGCTCCGGGCATAGGGGCAACCGTGGTGAGATTACTTACCAACGGGCCGCGATCTTCTTCCGGGATAACGGGAGCGATGAGCCTGTGGCGCGTCACGTGGACGATCAGGTTGTCCTGTTCAGGCTCCGCAAGTGACGCAGCAAGGCTGGCCAAAGCATCTGCTCGACCGTTCTGCGACCGGGGAATATGGACAATTTCTGGCCGAGAAGGGAATCGAGCCATCAGAAGGAGGGTGCACTCCAACAATTGCACAAGTTCCGGCTTCCTAACAACATAGTCGCCATTGATCTGCTTAACGACCAGCTCGGAGTCCCCTTTCACGCACAAACGGGGCACGTCGATCTCGAGAGCCAACTCGAGGCCGGTGATGAGGGCATGGTATTCCGCCTCATTGTTGGTACAGCCCTCTGACAATAGGAACGAGTATGGCAGCACGGCTCACTCCGGGGTAGTGAAGACGATACCCAAGCCCACTCTGTTGAGCTTAGGATTATCGAGTCTTCTACCGGTGGGGCTCCGGGAGGCACCGTCAAAGTGCATCTGCCAGCATGGATCGGCTCGATCAACCTAGAGAATGGTCTCATCAGGAAAGCCTAGATCCAGCGACTGATCCGCGGAGGTCGGGTGAGCTTCCAGAAAGTCTGCCAATGCTTGCCCTTTGATGGCCTTCTGAGACACATACCTGATGTCGAACTGCTGGAGAATCACAGCCCACCGTGCTAGACGGCCAGTCAACATAGGCCGGCTCATGATATATTTCAACGGGTCTACCCGAGAAACCAACTGTACCTCATGGTGCTGCAAGTAGTGCCGTAATTTCTGTACGGCAAATACGAGCGCTAGGCAGCTCTTCTCGATGGGGGAATACCTAACTTCCGCATCGAGGAGCATGCGACTGAGGTAATAGAGGCTATTCTCCGTTCCCTCGTTGTTCTTCTGGGCGAGAAGGGCACCCAGGGACCGTTCCAGGGCGGTCACATAGAGGACCAGCGGCTTCCCGGATACAGGCGGCATCAGAACCGGAGGTTGAAGCAGGTACTGCTTGATTTCCTCGAAATCCGTCTGACACTCTTTATCCCATACATAGGTGGCACCTTTCTTCATGAGCCGAGAAAAGGGCTTACACTTGCCGGCCAGATTCGCGATGAATCGGCGTATATAGGCTAAGTGGCCTTGGAACCCTTGCAGTTCCCGGATGGTACCTGGGGGAGGCATTTGGCTAATCGCCCTGATTTTCTCTGGGTCAATCTCAATACCCCGGTATCTTACCACAAATCCAAGGAACTTTCCGGAGGTGACCCCAAAGGCACACTTCAACGGGTTCATCTTCAGGCAGCGAGACCGGAGGAAGCCGAACACTTTCTCAAGATCTTTGAGATGGTCCTGACACTGGCGCGATTTGACAACCAAGTCTTCGACGTAGCATTCCACCAGCGTGCCGAGGATTGGCTTGAATATGCGGTGCATCGCCCGTTGATAGGTGGCACCTGCATTCTTCAGGCCGAAGGGCATGACTCGGTAGCAAAAGATACCTTGGGGGGCCCTGAAGGCAGTGAACTTTTCATCCTCAGGGGCCATCCGAATTTGGTTGTATCCGGAGTATCCATCCATGAAGGAGAGGGCTTGGAACCCTGTCGTGGCATCAATCAACAGCTCTGTCACTGGAAGGGGAAAATCATCCTTCGGACAGTGGCGGTTGAGATCGCGGAAGTCGATGCAGACTCTAATCTGCCCGTTCTTCTTCCTGACCGACACAATGTTGGCCAGCCATTTGGGGTACTGAACTTCCCTCACGAAGTTGGCTTTGATAAGCTTGTCAACTTCGGCCTCAACCATGGCACCGTGGGACGGGTGCATCTTCCTGGGAGGCTGCTTGAACCCGCGATGGTTCGCCGGGAGACCAAGGCGGTGGACGGCTACCTGAGGATCTAGCCCCGGCATCTCGTCATAGCCCCAAGCGAACACATCACGGTGCTGCCTGAGAAAGTCCACGTACTGCTGCCGCTCCTCAGAGGGCATGGCGGCACTGACCAATGTGGGTCTTGGATCATCCTCGGTTCCAAGGTTCACCTGTATTAACTCATCGACCGTGGCGGGGACGCCCTCCTCAAAGGCTGGGGGTGCATCTTCCACATCCTCTCCACTCGGGGAGGGATCGTCCACGGGAGAGACTGCGTTGGAAACTGCCTTGGGGCTACCAGATCCTGCTGGGCCACTGGCGCTGGCGCGGGCGGTCGTGGTCATCTCATCAGGAGACTCGCGGGCCGTCGAGACCATGGCGACGTCCAACCGGTGAATCGGGAGGACGTAAGCGTCATCCAGACTTGCCCAGGGATCACTTGCAACAACGACAGGCTCAACCTCACCTGCCAGGGTCTGCTTATCCTTGCTCTTGTAATAGTCCGCGTCCAGATAGAGGGCTTCACATGAGGCAAAAGGAGAGGCATCTCCTTGAAGCACGCCTACTCGACCATTAAGGGAGTATTTGAGGCATTGGTGGTATGACGAGGGAACCGCCGCGTGAAGGTGGAGCCATGGCCTGCCCATCAATGCGTTATATGCAGTGTCCTGAGAGACTACCATGAATTCGGTGTTGGCAACCAAGTCACCGAACTGGGTCTTCAAACATATCTTGCCGACCGGGGTTTGCTCGGTGCGGTCGTACCCCTGGATCCTGAGGTCGGAGGGAATCAAGTCATCCTCAGACAACCCCAATCTCCGGAGCGTCCAAGTTGGAATCAGGTTAATCCCGGACCCCGTGTCGACAAGACAGCGCCGGACTTCAAGGCCATTGAACTGGCCAGTGACATACAGCGGACGAATGTGTCCCTGTATAGGAGGGTCTTCATCCTTACCAGAGAACGAGATAACTGCCTGACATTCGGTGTCCTCGATCGTTTCGGCGTGAAAGGCCTCTGCAGCCGCAACCTCTGTCTCAAACTGGAGGGGGCTTTTCAGGGCTTCCGCGAGTGCCTCGCGCATCTCAGATGACATGCGCAGAGCCTCAAGGATGGAGAGCCTTGCTGGGATGTCGGCCAAGTGCTTCAGGACATCATACTTTTTGGCCAAGCGCGAGCCCCTGGTTGCAGGAGGTTGCTCTGCGGTTGGCGGCATGACGGGCCTTGCCGGTTGGATCGGCGGCCGACTGGTACTTGGCGCATCTCGTTGTTCACTGGCTGCAGTCCGGGAAGTGGTCACCGTACTGGGGTCAGGAGGCCGGGATGGACTCGTGGCAGGGCGGAGCTGGTCGCGACGCGGCTGAGACGGTTCTGCCTTGTCCCACACCACAAACAGCGGCGGGGACGAATCCGTCATCCCCGAATGGGGGGGCGGCGCACGTTGTGCTCGGTTTTGAGCCTGTTGCCTAGTCTCAGTGGCGTGCACGGCCTGGCTGGAGGTACCAACGGCTGTGCCCCGGCGACTCCTGCTGCTGCGGTTCTTCCGACGGTGGCGACGACCGGGGACACTAGGGAGGTCCACCTGGTGTTCTTCAACGTCGGGAACCGAAAAGGGATTTACCAGCTCGACAGTGTTAACCGAAGCGTACCCAATACCATCATCGGACGAATCATCCATCACCGGGCGGATCCGAGGAGGGACCCCCATCTCCGGGGGCATGAAATCGCCGAGAGTGCGGGATAGTGGCGGAACTGGCGGGGCGCGCTCTTCCTTCTTGCGTTGCCGCCGTTTGCTCCTCTTGGAAGAGGCAGGCTGGGACGACGATGCCGAAGCAACACCCGCAGATTCTGGGGGCTCAGGCTGATTCAAGCGCGCATGGATGATTCCATGGGCGCGAATGGTCGTCTTGCGGGCCATCCAGTTATTATACTTCTGGGATCCGCGGTCGGAGACCAGCTGCCATTCGTCCTCGTTGCCACTATCGTCATCTGATCCCACGAACACGCCCACCACTTGTGCTGGAGCTGGACCCAACCTGATTACATTGTTGTTAATCTGGTCTTGGAGCCAATCCTTAAACACATAGCACCGCTGGATAGTGTGCCCCAGGGCCCGATGGTAGGGGCAGTAGCGGGGGTTATTCGTAAGATGTGCCTCCTCTGGCCTCCAACACTCAGGCAGTCGCACAATCCTCTGCTCCAGGGCGCTCCGGAAATAACCGGGGACCTGATCCTCGTGGAATGAGTAATTCAGGTGTCGCGGTCCCCTGGGAGCGTGGTCTTGACGAGGGGCTGGAGGGGCCGGCCGAGGAGGTGGACCCTGATTATCTCGCCTGGGTTGCGGCGGTACATTACGCGGAGGGGCCGGCCGGTTCTGAGGCTGCCGCTGCTGGGCCGGGAACTAAGCCCGTGGAGGCGGATTCCTGTGAGGCTGTGGAGCTGGCCTCGCCGGCAGCAGCTCCAACGGCCTGGGGGCCTCTATCTGGGCAACAGCAGCGGGCTCAGCCCTGCTGACTTTCCTTGCAGGAATCATAGGAGGCAGCGGGTGTGCCTGGCTGGCCTGTTGCAGGGCTTCCTCAAGACGTTGAGCTTTGTCTGAGAAGTCCCTGAACCCTCCGGGGTAATTTTGAGTGATCAGGGAAGGGACCAGCTCGGTCTTGACGTTCCCGACGCACATTGTCAGCAACTGCTCCTGAGTCAATGGCATGTCAAGGGAATACGTGAGACCCTTCCATCGGGCGACGAAGTCCGCGACTCGCTCATCGGGCCTCTGCTTTCACTTGAAGAGGTCTGCGATACTTGTCTTCCGGGTCGTGGAACTGAACTGGTAGAGGAACTGTCTACGGAGGTCCTCCCAGCTGGTTACCGACCCGACGGGGAGCTGGCTGTACCAGACAAATGCTGGCCCTTCCAGTGTCTGAACAAAGCAGCGAAGCTTAGCGGCCTCTTGCTGCGCCGGAGTCCCCAACATAGGCCCGCACCTCGATTTGAAGTGGGCTAAATGCTGTGGCGGATCTCCAGTCCCGTTGAAGGGAGCGAAAGTGGGATTCCCGAATCCCGGAGGCGCCGGCATGTCATCCACCCATGCTGGGTAGGGCTTGTCGTCCGGTGGGATCGCCACCTGCCGAGTCTCCAAGGCCTCCAAGCGGGCAATGATTGCCGCCATCGGATCGTCCGGACATGGGTTCCAGTCCTGGCGAGGATCTCTAACCACAAACGCATTGCATGGCCCTTCAATCGGGTCGTCGACCGGGTCGTCGAACTCGGCAGCTCGTGGGATGGCGGGCGGAGCGGCCCTTGGGGCAGCGGGAGGAATCCGAGCGGGGTCTATCAGGTAGTCACGCCGCTCGGGAGGGTGTGGCGAAACATACCGCGCCCTCTTGCCGTAGGCAATGGCCTCTCTCCTGTCGGCGAACACGGCGTAATCACGGTTGCCCGGGAGAGTCTCGTCGAGGAGCGGTTGTTCCGGTCCCTGCTGTCCTGGCCTAGGATCACCGTAGTCAGGCCGCCGTTCTGCAGCGCGCTCGGCGAGGAGCTGGTCAACCAGCTTCTTCTGTTCGGCGAGCTGCTGACGTAGCGTAGCCTTCTCGGGATCCTCCTCTGCCCTCTGCATGGAGGCAGATGGGTCGGCGGGCTTTATAGCCTCGCTGTGCTCTTTTCCTTTGCTGACGTTTCGGCTCAACGTCAGTGCTTCAGTGGGTGCGGGGAGCCCTAGGAGGTTACTCTGATGACGAGTGACTCTCACCGATGGCTCTGACGACGGCTTGTCTTCGGGGGGGAAGCCCCTGTCGAGAAGTTCCAAGTCGTTCCCCTCTCCCGACAGGTCAGCCATATTGACCGTTTCTGTCCCTGGGGATATACCCTCAGGGCCACCCAGCGAATCGGGCTGTCGGCGAATCACACTGAAGCGTAGGGCAGCGTACTGCCCCCATCCACGGATATACACGTGGGGAGTGGCCTCCTTGATAACTTTGCGGAGTACTTGAAAACACTCAACGCATCGTTGTTGGAGGGCCTCGTGGTGCTCAAATGACCCGGGGTGCCGAACCGCGGGGAGCATGGCCAGGTCAATTTGACGGCACTGCTCACCAATATCCTCCAGGTGCGCTTGACTCCCGGGGTATGGCATTCGTAGGTGGTGAAGACAGGAGAGAGTCTCCCGGAGAGTTCGGCGGAAGCATTCAAACTCATCCGGGGTGAGCGATTCGGGTGCATCAAATCCCGGTCCTGCGACTGGCCAAAACTTCTCAGGGAAGTGGCCCTCTGCAAGGACGGTCCAGAAGCTCCACGACTCAAACTCGTGACCCAGGTCTCCTTGGTCCTCTTCAATGACTGGGAACGGACGGGGAACCGGCAGTGGTGCCGAGGCGGGCCGCCGGGCTGACGGGCTGGCCGGCGGTGAATACGGCGAACAGGCCGATTGGCCTCCATATCCCGGGCCGCCCTCTGAGGGTGGCGGTGCCCTGGCTACCACATCACGATAGGATGGGCCGGCGAGCGAACATCCTGCCGTAGCATCGGTGCTCGCCGAGGGTGCACCAGATCGTGGTTCGACCGTCGGTCCCCAGAAAAAGTCTCCGGCTTCTCCGACCGAGGCGGAAGGCACTTCCGGAGGGGCCGGTACCAACCGCAAGCTTGATCCTTGGGGGTCTACCAGGCCCTCGTTACTCCGGATATACCTTCGGAGAGAAGCGGGGATCACATCGATCTCGCTCTCGGGGAGCACGAGGCTGACGTGCCGCATTCCTACCCCTGCCCTTGACTGGCGGGATTGGGGAAAGGGCTCTGTCGCCGAATCGTACTCCGCCTCTGAATCAGAGAAGCGAACCGGCCGGATCTCTATCCGGAATTCCGTAACATTCTTCCCTCCGCGTCGACGCCTTGCCTTCCTGCCCCTGGGTGGTTCTTCGGGGCAGGGCTGATCTCTGTCCTGGCATCCTCCGGCCGCACTGGTGCTGGGGCCAAGAGGACTGGAAACCAAGGTGTGAGGGGCACCGGGACAGATATCAAAGGGGACGCGGGGAGAGATGATTCCAGGCAGGCCTCCGGGCCGGGATCGGAAGGTGGGATGACCCATGCCTCCTGGATCGGCCACACGGAGTAGATCCCGCTGGTGAATAGCGCTACCGCGAGGTGGTCCGCGGTGGCTACTGCCTGCACCAGTAACCGGGAGAGTCGACCCAACCTGCCTTTGGGGCGGTCGAGGCCTCGATCCAGGTCGGGCATAGAAGTTCCCCTACTCAGGATGCGCAGGGGCCTGGCGACTGGAGCCAACAGTGGCTTGGGCCAATGCGGCCGCTGTTGCTAGGGCCCCAAGGTGGGCATCCTCTTCCGCTCGTGCCCGACGTTGGCGTCGGGACAGACGAGTCGGGATGAGCGGCGCGGGCAGGTGGAGAGCCCACTCTTCGACTTGAGAGGCCTGGCGGCGGTGTCGCCATGGCCTGGTGGGAGTCCTTACCGTAGATCCCTGGAGCGAATCCCGGATAGGGTGATCCCGGGCATCTTCCACCTCATCCGCATAGGGAAGGGAACTGTCAGAGCGCTCCGGGGATAAGCTCCCGAAGCGGTTGGACGTTGAGGTAGGCAGCGGTGCCTCCCTGCACGGCCCTCGGGGGCGGCGGTGGTGGCGAGGTGCAGCCTCCTCAAGGTCTAGGCGAGCCATGTCCCTAGTGGGGATGACTCCCTCTTCCTCATATCTCCGCACCAGGGTGTTGATCACCCTTCTCTGGATGACCTCCGAGGGGGAGAGAGGGCGTGGTCGTCCCGCAATTGCGGCTGCTGGGACGGCTGTGGAACGGGCGGGACCGCGCGGAGTAGCCGCGTCGGTGTTTCCCCTACCCCTGCGCCAGTGGGCGGGTGGCGATCAGGCACTGGATCGGGCGACCTGATTTCATTAGCGCCACGACGCCTTCCGTGGGGGGAACCCAGGCCCTCGACGTTGCGAGACGGAGTGCCCGATGTCCCTTCCCCAGCCCCTGGCGGGTAAGACTGAATGCTTGGCCGGGCAACATGCCGGTCTTCCAACACCTCTGAAAGCCATCGGTCCTCGTATCGAGGAGAAGAGATTCACGTCGGGTTCACCATTTTTCTGTTTCGGTGCGGATGTGCGTCGGGTTACGTTGTTCCGCCAGGACGCGTTCGCGCGTGCACCCGTCAACCCGAGGGGATGGGCGCGCGGCTTGTGGTCCCGCAGTCCCGCTTTCCAAAGGCGGGCGGCATCCGTCCCTTATTCAGGGGCGTCTGCTCCTTGATCGAAACCGGGATGATGGGATGTCGGCTCCTCCTTCCTTGGACGTCTCCTCGGAACTCGTCGCCTAATCCGGGTCTCCCTCATAGATTTAAGACATGCTCGTGAATCTCGTTCCCGGCGCAATATCTTCATGGACACCGGTTAATTACGCTGCTTCCGCCCGGATGCTCCAAGGAGTCTGGTCGGGGCAGCAACCTGCGGTGAGGAGGCCGGGTGGCTCTGGGTGCTGGGGGCGTGTCGTAACACTGCGGCTCTGCATATCTGTCTTCCGTCCCTAATAGGGCTTCTCGAAGGCATGATGACCTGAGGCATCCCGCACTGGGTGCGGGGAACTGTGTCCCCTGAGGTTTTCCTCAGCTTCCCATGTTTAACACGGGGTACGCCGCGAGTTTAACGTCCAGCGGGGACGGCATCGGACCGATCAACGCGAAAAGTGGATCAGATGAAAGAACCCCTTGCGGGGAACCTCCGACGCTGGGGCCTGCGCATGGGCGGCTTCCCAAGTGATGTGGAGTGGAGTGAAGTGGCATGACCCCACCGGGATGTGGCGGCCCGGGTAAGGATCAGGATGGATGATCGAGTGAAGAGCTTGGACCCAGTAGGGGCTTCCTACGTACCGCGCGTTAGCACGGATCAAATTCGACGTAGTTCGGGTATACAGTTTAACGTCATGCTGGACGTCGGCAAGCCGACTCACGAAGGGGTCGAGGCCGCCGGGCGGAGGATTAAACCGAACCACCTCGCACAGGGGGAGATGGAACGGCCGGGTGGATCACAGTTTCACGTCATGCTGGACGATGGAAAAAAGGGGCTGTGGGGAGGCACAGTGGAGATACACACGGGCAGTCTCCCACAGGGGCGGATTCATAGGTGAATCGACGCAAGCGTGAACCCTGGAGGGGTCCACTGATGGACGAACCGACGTGAATATGACCGGGACGACCAGGTGGTGGGATTGAACCTCAGGGAGGCTTCCTACGTACCCTGTTTAGAAGACAGGGATCAAAGTCCACGTAGTTCATTCTGTCAGGACTTACGCACTTGAGGCAGCCCGGATGCGGCAAAACTCAGTTGGAAGGGACTTGGACCGAAAGCAGGAGACACCTCGATCCCAGTCACACCCTCTACTGGCTTCGGCAGCGGGGGAGCGCAATGGAGATACACATGTGCATCCCCCCACAAGAAACTAGGGGTTTGTAATACCCTACCCCCGTAGGGAAAAGCCGCTCCCATTAAATCGTCCCTAAAGAGGGACAATCCCGACATCCCTGCAGAGACGAGCGGGTGGGGGCCACATCCAAACCGGGGGGGGACCCTGCGTGCGAGGCACGAGATCGGGTGATGCGGATGGTTTAACGTCTTGCCGGACGAAGTACAGTTTAAAGTCGTGTGTTGAGGACGAAGCGGACGGTTTAACGTCTTGCCGGACGAAGTACAGTTTAACGTCGTGTGTTGAGGACGAAGCGGACGGTTTAACGTCTTGCCGGACGAAGTACAGTTTAACGTCGTGTGCTGAGGACGAAGCGGACGGTTTAACGTCTTGCCGGACGAAGTACAGTTTAACGTCGTGTGTTGAGGACGAAGCGGACGGTTTAACGTCTTGCCGGACGAAGTACAGTTTAACGTCGTGTGCTGAGGACGAAGCGGACGGTTTAACGTCTTGCCGGACGAAGTACAGTTTAACGTCGTGTGCTGAGGACGAAGGTGCTTGGCGGTTTAACGTCTTGCAGCACGGACGATAGGGGCTAGGCAGTTTAGCGTCGTGCATCTTGGACGTAGTACAGTTTAACGTCATGTTGGACGGATGCAGTTTAGCGTCATGCGGGACGAATGTGCAGTTTAACGTCATGCTGGACAAAGGTGCAGTTTAACGTCATGCTGGACATACGTGCAGTTTAACGTCATGCTGGACGTATGTGCAGTTTAACGTCATGCTGGACGTATGTGCAGTTTAACATCATGCTGGACGTATGTGCAGTTTAACGTCATGCTGGACGTATGTGCAGTTTAACGTCATGCTGGACGTTGGTTGCCGCTGATGGGTCTGTGTCACTTCGCGCAAGCCTGGAGGGCCGCACGGGAAGACAACGCACGGTGCGGGCACCCAGGATGAAGATCATCGGGCGCCACGCAGGCGGGTACCCTCAGGGGGTCAAGGGGGGCGACCCTGGCGGATTGCGCGCAAAAGAGGAGCTTTGCGCGCAAAACAGCAGGTCGGCGCGCAAAATGGCGGGCTGGCGCGCAATCGGGCCAGCCCTTTGCGCGCGGATGATTGAGATTGCGCGCACCGGGCTTCGGGTAGCACGCGGGGGCAACGGCTCATTCTCTAACGAATGGCCACTTTGAAAATGGGGGGTGCGCGCAATCGGGCTGGATTGCGCGCACCCGGGGGCAATTGTGCGCAAGAGGCTTCTTTTGCGCGCAAAGGCCTTCGGGTTAAGGATTATTCAAAGGAAAGGAGCCAAGGGGATTGCACGCGAAGGCGAACCCCAAGGCTCTATTGCGCGAAAGAAAGGAGGTTACCTGAAGATCGGCATTGCGCGCGGAAGGGGTTGGATTGCGCGAACGAGCGACGCTTCGGATTCTGGCAACCTTCAAAACGTCGGGGGTCGCCTTATATTTATAGGCAACCCCGGGCACGGAATCCGGTCTCGGGCGCGGAATTCCCTTCGCGGGCGCGGAATCAGGACCCGGCGCGCAAGGGAGTCGCGCAGGCCACGGGCGCGCAAAATAGCGCGCCGGCCCAGCGCATTGCACGCATCCCGGGAGGATTGCGCGCCGCGACTCAACTTTGCGCGCGGGCCTCTGAAATTTCGCGCAACCTTCCAGGCCCTGCGGAACGTGCCTCTGACTCCAAATATCACTTCGCTTTCCGCATCCGGAGCTTCGTTTGGGAACAACGGACTTTTCCGGCGTCTACAGGGTCAATCATGGTGCAGTCATGGATTCACTTCTAGATCCAATAGAATGGTTAGCTATGGTGGCATGTTTGATAGAGTTTATTGAGAGAACTATTCATGCCGATATCTATATATAACATGTTATCTAGATTTGTTAGCCTGTGAGACTTTGTTTGGAGCACTTTTTCTATCTATATTCCTTTATCCACTTCTCTAATGGTATCATCAAGTGGCACTCTGAGAGCTTTTATAATACTATTTATAGTCATGTATTCTAAAGGGATATACTAACTTGACGGTATTGATGGAGGAAAACTCTTGATCGTCATATGGGGAGTATTTCAATTCTAGGTAGACTCTACGTCTGACCCCCATTTCTTGAGGCATGAATTTACTGAGTGTTAAAGAAGGATTCAGCACCAATAGGGGACCCCTTTTTCCCCTGTGTTGTTGGTATCTACTCTTCTAAGACATAGAGGACTATGAGGTGGATCAGAAGCAGTCGTGAGAGAAGGTGTGGAGTCATAAAAAGTTTCAGGCTAGCCTAAGTGGGAAAGTATGATTCCATGGTCATGAGAAACAACTCTACAAGCCCACCAGTCATTGTACATTTGATCCCCACTGTTAGAGGAATGTTACCATTCATCAGAACCCTCATTGTCCTTGTCAGGCTTGGTGAAGATGTGTTCTACCTTTGTCAAGATTTCACCCAATATGAATATGTCATTTCTCACTTGAACCTGGATCCATTCCATGAACTCATAACATTTAATGATGTTATTTTGAAGGATTTTTTGGTAGGGTAAGTGGCCAAGGCAGTCACTGAACTTGGAATCATGGGTATTTTAAGATTATAGGAATTTCAAAATCCATTATTCCAAGGTACAATGAAAATAAAAGGGAAACTTGTCTTCCTAAAAGTAATAGGTCTAGTTTCTATGTTCTGGCAAGGGAGCTTAGGGAGATTCACCCTGATGAGGTGCTACAGCCTGATGAGGGATAGAGCCATATTA
Source organism: Viscum album (assembly GCA_963277665.1). Classification (NCBI taxonomy): domain Eukaryota; kingdom Viridiplantae; phylum Streptophyta; class Magnoliopsida; order Santalales; family Viscaceae; genus Viscum; species Viscum album. The sequence continues at coordinate 711,899,977 of OY728155.1, forward strand.
TCTCGTCTTGGTAGTGGTACATGGTGGGTTGGTTCTTGCTGAATCTAAATTGGTAGAGTTTGATCCTAATGAGGCTATTTTATGCAGAGAGGATACTATAGGTGAGTCTCGGTTGAAAACAACTTTCGCAGAATTTCAGTCTCTACCTGTACTACAGAATCAGTATCTAACTTGGTGGTTATTAATACAGGAGCTAGAAGATGCAATGGGTCTGCCTTCTTGGTTTTCATCAAGTATTCCTATAGGAACTTATCCTAGTCAAAAAATCTAGACATCCACCTAGGAAGTTCTATGTGATAAGGGTAGGGACTAATTCAATCTGTACATTCCCAACGAATATTGTCAGCGACTACTCTTAGGTTAGTGACATATCAATTGAATATGTGAGGCCTCTCTTTAGGTGAAAAATTCTATGATGCATTAATCAGGAACCTAATATCAATTTAATTTGTCATCAATATGTTTCTTGTGTGTGGCGGAGCAAAATTGGTAGAGAAATGTCATGAAGAGGTCTTCCAAGACAGTAATATATTTGATGAGTAACTGATTGAACCATACAAACTTGGTCCCTTCCAATGTCTAAAAAAAACATCGGATCATGGATTATTTCTACTAATATAGAATTACTAACATGGGTACTCATCTTGAAATTATGTGGGTTAGATAATGTAGTGGGTCACCCATCCCGTTGAAGTGGTGAAGGTATGATTCCCAAAATATGGGGTCACTTGCATGTCTTCCACCCATTCCATATATGGATTTCCATTTGGAGATATATTCACTATCCATATCTCTAGGGATTAGAGGTTATTTGTTAGAGGATCTATCGGACCATCATAGGTGGTTCCTGGATAGAAATGTATTGAAAGCCTCGTCAATATGGTAAGCAATCTCAGCATCTCATGGAGCGTCTTGTGGAGTGGCTTGTTCTAGGTCCTGAGGAGGGTTATCACACTACTCAGGTTTCTCAAGAGGATTATTATATGCATATGTTGGTCACTTACCATAAACCCTTATCTCTATCCTATCAAGATTCATGTTTTTTTCTGGATCAATTAGGCGAAACTAGATGATAATGACATGTGTCTACCCCTACATCCCCAGCGGATGAGGAACATGATCCTGTTGAGGAGCACCATAATATAGGTGCCACTCAGTGGTGTTCTCATCAATGATCCACTTCTGATCTATGATATTTCATTTTAGGGTGTCCATAGCAATTTCAACCTTCATCTTCTCCTCAAGGTCATTTGGATCAAAGGGATTGAGGGGTCCCTTTTCATTTTGGAGAATCTTAATTGTGGGAAATGATGTAGAGGGTTCCTCGAGGATGAGTTTCTATCATTTTTGTTGAGTGGGAACACTTGTACAAAGGTACACCAGATACTACACCAGATATTTCATTTCCCTAGGGTTTAGATTCTCTCTACCAGTTCCTATATTGGTTTCCTTGCCCCTGGTTATCTTAGGGACAACAATGTTTACTGTAATGGTACTTGGAGGCACATCCTCAATGTTGTTGGGTAGGTCAGGATATCAATGTATAGGACTAAAGTGTAGAGCAGTTTATTTTCCCCATCCATGGATATATATGTGTGGAGATTTCTCTTTAATAATTTTACGGAGCACTGTGAAGATTTGAACACATCTTTGTTGAAGGGTTTGGTATTACCTTGGCAATGCGGGATGCTTAGACACTGGGAGTCCGACCAACTCAACCATCTGGTACTACTGAACAATGCCATTGTAGTGATTTTCATAACTTGGGAAGACCAAATTATTGTCATGGAGAGGAAAATGGGTCTCCCAGAATGTTCTGTGTAAGCACGTCACCTGGTCCTCAGTGAGGGACTCTGCGAGGTCAAAGTTGGGAACCACACTCTTCCAAAACACTACATCCAACTGAAAGATAGTCATAGTATCCCACAATCTCCCTTGTTCATAAGAGAGGACCTTCTCTTGGTTATCCCAAGCTTCATTTGGGTCTTACTGAAAGACAAGTGTGGTACTAATGTGGATTGGTGTGGTAATGAATTGGTTGGTGATTGAGAGAGTTGGGAGGACCTCCTCTTGAGTTGAAGAAAACATGTTGAGGACCTCTATGGTGATCATTGAAGGATTGGGTAGGACCTCCACTCTCGATGGAGGTTACATTGGGAGGACCTATGTCTTGGGTGGCAATGATAGCATGAGGAGGACCTTCGTACTGGTCATTGATAAAGTCGGGAGGGCCTCTGGTTTGATCGATGCTTGATCGGGGAGGACCTCCTCTTGAGCTGGAAATGACATGAGGAGGACCTTCTTGTTTTTGGTCTGTGAAATGGGTATGAACTCTATATCTAGAACCATAAGTATGGGGACAAACTCTATAATAAATCTTGATAAAGTGGTGAGGACCCTCACTTTGAATGATATTGAGAAAATTGGGTGGACCACCATGTTGATGGTGGGAGCTGGGAGGACCTCTACTTTGGTCAGTGATCGTAAATGGAGGGTCTATGTACTAGATCTCCTTGTCATAGATTGGCATATAACTATAGTTGACGATTACATCAATTGATAGAGTCAAACTGACCTGCTCATCTGTTGGTTGGGGTCTTGATCCCAACCAAGCGTTGATGGTTCGCTACTCTATAATAGAAGAGATCTAGAAAATGGTTACGATGGTGGATGAATCCACTAAGGTTATGGAAGACGACTCCCCTTATCAGTCATCCTTTGGAGCCTCAGCCCAACATTAGCATCAGGTATTCTAAACCAGGACTATCAGAACAGTGGAATAGCCTACTTTTTCTTCATCATGGAGGACCAGTCAATGTTTGAATTATTGAGACATGGTGGGAGCCCTCCCTCTGAGATATTTTTCATAACTGGGATGACTTTAGAATCCTCCACCTCCCCATTATAAGGGAGAAAATCATAGTATCACTTTTCGGAGAGGATCCAAGAGAAATCCATTGATGGAGTTTGGAGTATTGGCTACCTATGCTGCCATTGGAGTCAGAAGTGTCGGTGAGGCACATAAGCCTCCAGGTCCTATAAATATATATCTCTCATTGGAATGAATCCCTCCTACTCGTACTGATGTATGAGTGCATCTATCAACCTCCTCTTAGTGATCTCACAGGTTGATGTGGGAAATTTTTTCCTAGTAGCCATAGGCATGTCTGATGTTGTGGCCGAGGTGGATTCATGTGGTATTGTCACATTGACATTTCTCTTGCCCCTGTGTATATGGGAATTAAGTGGTTGGTTTCCTATATCATGGTTCTTGCCAAGTATAAAGATTTATTTTTCAGTATGGATATAAGGAATGAAATTCACAATTCCCCATAATCACCCAATCTTCCATGGTTGGAGAGAAATATACATGAAAACGATTTCATAGACTACAATTCCAAATGTTTAATTGTCTTGATTTCTAGTGGGTTACATGCTAGGTCCATTATTTTTATTTTTGGGTCTATGCACCAGATAGTTATATCAAATGACATTCTAAGTTGTTGATGCATCATACACTACTAATACCCATGTTGATGAGAAGAGTTTCACATCAGTTTTACCATTTCTTTTTCTAACACTTTATATAGGGCACACCCGCCACGTGTTAATGTGTGATGGTGTCACATTTTGTTACCCTGCATTCATGTTTTCCAAAATAAGGTGGAATTCATCACGTTCACCATCAATCTATGCACTTTGATCAAAATGGGATTATGGGATGTCGATTTCTCCTCCCATGGATTCCACCTTGGAACTTCTCACCTAGTCTAGGTCTCCATCATATATTTAATTTATATTCATGGAAATCATTCATGATGCTATCTCTTTGTGGACACCGGTTAATTACACATCATTTTAATGCACATTTCAAGTGGTCTTGATAGGTAAGAAAACATCAATCATGAGAGTATTAAGGTTGATCATTGATAGCATGTATATATGTTATGAACATTGGTCACATGTATCCTCTTCATAGGAGGTCACCTCATGGAGGCATCTCTAGGTACAGAACCTGAGGCATCCCATGTTGACCATATGGAATCTAATGAAAAAAGAATATCTTATACGGATTTTACCTCAGGAATCTAATGATTGAAATGACATAGTTGATTTCATAGTCACATATCTTCTAGTTATTTCACCTCAGGCATCCTATGTTTAGCAAGAGGCAGTAGTATGAGACTATTCATGAGTTTAATATCTTATAGAGATGAAAAGAAGGTTGATCAAAATGGCCCACAGTGGCAGATCATGGAGGTGCATCCCTAGGAGGGAACACCTGAGTGGGTTGCCAATGTACTAATTAGAATTCTCTGTGGATGAAAATTAAGAAGGTGTGTCCCATAAAGAGAACATGTCACACCATGAAGGTTGATATGGACACCCCTAGAGGGAGGATCCAGGAGGTGCACCCCTAGGAGGGGGAACCAAGGTTTACCATTGATTGGGAATAAACCTAGGATAGGCATCCTATGTACCCTATTTATAAGATAGGGATCAAAAACCCATGTAGTTCAATGGATGGCGTGGGGCATACACATAAGAGAGTCCCTTCGCAAGAGGGTTTCTCTTGGTTGGATTATGTGGGGCTTATGCATGGAAGCTACCTTGAGGCTACTAGGATCTTTGATAATGTGTATGGGGATTATACAAATGAGTTTCCCATATTGGTGGCATGATACAACCAAGATGAGGAGGCTCGGGTAAAATCAGAATCGATTGTGGATGGATTGGGTGGAGTGGATAGAGTGGATTAATTGATGGGTTCATTTGGGATTGGACCATAATGAGGCTTCCTGTATATCCCAAGAGAATGCGAATAAAATCTCAGGTAGTTTGAGAAGGGTCTTTTGGGAATACACCTAAGGAGAAGGCCTATGTAATTTAAGAATATGGTTGGGGATTACATTTAGGAACAACCTGTGGAAGGTGGAGACTAGTTGGGGCTTGCTTCGGGAGGTATTTCCATTAATAGATAATGTATTTGGATGTTATGGTGAATACTAACCTATAAGTCCACATGTGTCATGCTCAGTGTAAGAAACAAGAGGATTCATTAGATATGATACTCGTGCTGTTAAAGATGTGTCGATGAGTGATGATATGGGTCTTATGCATGGAAGCTTCCCAAGGAGGATCCCATTATGTGTAAGGAAGATCGCATTCCATGTGATTTGAGCTTACACATGGAAGATGGATGAGGACTATCTCATTGGGTCTGATGAGGATCTTATTCTATGTGAGGGGTATCTAATTCCATGTCAGGAAGATATAATTCCATGTGAGGAAGATAAAATTCCCTATCACTCATATATGGATCATCCTCTGAGGGTTGTGAGGTTATTACACATGGAAGCTACCCAAAAAAGGAGTCTTGTGGAAATTTGTGGAAGTGGGTGTCATTCCATGATGATCCTATATGGGTTATCCCATATGTATTGCATGGGGTAAGACTATAGTTTAACATCATGTGTTGAAGATGTTGGTACTATGAAATTTTACATCATGTAGCTCAGACATGGGGGAATCACTCCTTATCATTAGGGATGACATAATTTTTTCCCATACACCCTTGGGAGGAGGACGACCTTTATAATGCCAAGTTGGAATTGTGTGAAGGGGTGGTCAATCATGCGGTCCATGTTATCATACCTATGCTGATAAATAAAAAGGAATTAGCATTCCTATACTGAAAAGAAATGGGTAAATATGAATCTTGGGCCACACATGAAGTGGAGTGGGCCATAAGAAAGGGTGGAATAAGTCACATAAAGACCAATGGTATAGTTGAATCTATCCTAGATTGATTTCGGATTTTTGGGCACTCCCCCTTCACAAAGAGGTGTCGGAATAAGGGATGCGACATGGAGAGGCTCATGAGTGGGGCTTCGCGAAGAATAGGTCCTCGCAAATGGGTGCTTCATGAAGCTTAAGTTAATTATAGTGGAAAGGTTCTTCATGAAAGAAGTGGCTTTGAAAAACATAGTGACCACTCCTTGGGATGAAGTCCTGGTCTATGGCGAGAGTTCTTTGTGAAGGATAAATGATATCCTCAAGTACCCCGAAGGTCCTTCCTCCTCCACGAAAGGTGTAATCCTTCATGAAAGGCATCCCCATATTAGGTTGAGGAATTAAAGAACATATGCAAGGGGGTTTGGAGAAGATATTATGCCATGGATGATCCATTTTGGTTTGTTTAAAAATGCTTAAAATACTTTATGAATTGGGAGTAATTCAAAATTCGAAGAGTCGGGTCACTATCGCTTTAAGTCGGAATGAATCAGGTATTTATAGGCCAAAGGGGCTCTCAAAGCTCATACATGGTCATAAAGAAAATTTGGGATTCGTGAATATCCGTGTCAATTTTGGACTCATGGATCAAAGAATAAACCCTTTAGCACGGTCACAGATCATATCTATATTCCAAGAGAGTTCTTTCAGGGCCTCACACACTTGTCGAGGGGGGGTCTTCGTGAAAGGGATTCATGAAACATACCCTTTAGAGTGTTTTTCAGCTGCATGAGTTTGGATTTTCATATGAACAGTTGTGGTTTCTTGACTAATCCCTTGGAATGAATTTTTATTCCAATAGGTATGATTGAGGATAATGTGTTTTATTTAAGGATGAGGTTCCACCGATATGTGCTAACTCCAAGTACCACAACCAGGTGCTACTGTTAGGTCCCACCACCAGGTGGTACAGTTTGGTTCCACTATCAGGTGAAACAACCAGGTTCTATGGCTAGGGGATACCAGATTGGTGCCAATTCTAGGGTTCTAAAACTAGGGTTCTACCATTGGTATGAGAAAACATTATTATAAACAAAATAGCTATGTGTTTTATGTAATTTGATTCTCCCATGAATGCAAAATATATTGATGAAATATAATATGTTATTTTAAGGATTAAATATCATGATATAGACTATAATTATTCTTTAAAATGACCTATTTAATACATATATAATTAATAATAAGTGGGATCCAGTGAAACCATTTCGATGCATTGATGAGAGGATGAAAAAGAAAAAAGATAATTTATACATTTTTGTTTTTACATTAATAAGAATAGTTGACCAAGTTGGTCTTGAAGTTCACATTCAAGTAAAGTTTTTTTAAGGTGGATAAAATAAATATGAAAAATACATCATGTCAATAATTATACACTAATTCAAAAGAATCTTCACCGGATTTCATGCATTTTTAAGTGAATAATTATTCCATGCGATGTGTTGTGATTTTTATCATTGAAAGAAGTTGGTTCCTCAATAATGGGTAGAATGGAAAGATTGAATCTAAAATACTTCTGCCTATATATCATGAATGAATTTGTATATACTCAATTTTTTAATATTAAAGAAAATTAGTTTTAAATAAGTGTGAATAGGTTTAGTTTTTTTCAGTATGACCCAATGTAGTTAGAAACAGTTATAGAAGTCATTTTTATGGATGTTCTTACATTAAAAAATATGATGTTTCTAAGAGTTTGAAATAAAATATATTTATGTTTTGTAATAAATATTTTAATTAAGAATAAATAATATTACTTAACTTTTAAGGATCTTTAAATTTTAATTTCATGTTTTCAAATCTATGTTGAAGATCAAAGTGTGACAATTAAGAGATGGGATTTGGTGAATGATTAATTGTTATATGCAGTATTTTTCATGTAAATTAAATTGGATAATTTATTGTGAGAAAATAGAAGATAATGATAAATAAGAATATCTAATCACATTAAAAAACTAGAATATTTACTTCAATAGGAATACATATCTATTGTTTCTTTATCATTTTAATTTTTTAATAGTATAGGATAGTTGGGGGACTTGTAGGTGAGTTATAAAGATTTTCCCTACTCATTGTGGTTCAAACCAAGTAGTAGATCATATGATCTTGAGTTTTATCAATTCATTCCAAGAACTAGATACTCACATATAGTAGTAAACCATGTAAATTTATTATGCCCTCTCTATGGGTTATTTTGTTTTTTAACATAAAAAATTCAATTTAATAAGTGGCTAAGGTTGTTTTATATGGAAAAAAACAAAAATTCTCACTTGGTGATTCACCCCCACCTTTCAGTGATTCCTTGATCCCATGTTCTGTCAAATAAGGGGTTTCCATTGTTTATGATTGATTACTAAAGATAATCTTATATGGTTAATGTTTTTCTATTCCATGTATTTCTTTTAATTATTTGATGGACTCATTTTTTTCTTAGCATGTTATTTCATGTTGTAAATATATGGGTCATTTCCTGGTTTTCTTGATGTTGTTCATTAGGAATGAGAAGTGTGTGACCCTTATGGGTATGTGATATATTATTTACTACATTTTAATGATAGTTATATCATTTTCACTATTTTAATGATAAATATAGGTTTATCAAGTTATGGTTTTAGGAGTTTGGTGATACTGCTCATCGTGGGGTCGAGGCCATTGGGATCATCTACACACAAAGTAGGGCCCATAAGGTGGTGTCAACCACTGAATATTTGGATATATACTCCATATATGAGTCTCTCCAGGTGATGTTTTAACCGTCTAAAATAGTATGGATACATCATAGTGTGTCAAAAAAAATTGAAGGTTGACCATAATCACTAGTTAAGGGAAGAATCCACACTATGGGTGGAATTATTTTGAGTTGACGAGATGGAATGCCTAGAGAAAGGTTATGAAACATAGTTTAGTGATTCTTTATTCACAAATTTTAAAGGGGTATTAATATAATATGTTTTTTTGTTTATGGGAATAGGGGTGATGCATCATTCTCCCTTAAGTGTGATTAGACCATTGGTGATTTTTCTGGTTCCATCATTCATCAAAGAAAGTAGCGATCACACCCATAGATGATAAATGGTGGAGTGGAAAGGGTTGAGGTGATTTTATTATATTCCATGAACTCCATATTTCTCATAGTAGTATACATATGGATATTGTCTATTGAAATTGTTGGTGGTGGGCTACTAAGTTTAAACTAACACATTAAACGGGGCCTCTAAGTCATGTAAGGACTTCATTTATATGAAAACTAAAACAATAAGGGCCCTACTACCAAACCACATATAGTATATTCATTGTTGGTATAGCTATTAGATTTTGCGGCTAGACCAGGTGGATATTATATTCCACATGGGATATCTCTTATTTTATATATTTTTGACATATCTATATACGATTGGACTATGGGTGATCTTGTTTACTTATGTATAACTGTAGGAAACTATTTTTTTTCTAAAAAACATTTCAAATATTTTTATATATCATCATGATTTTATATTATGTTAAGCAAGTTTTTTTTCTACTTCCACTATTGGTTGTCATCTTCTTTATCATGGGGTAAGTATCCCATTGATCTTCTCTATATTATTGCTTCTAGTCAGTAGCCTCAAACATATTGTGAGGTATATCTGAGGATAGTGGAATTTTGTTTTAGGTTCCATTCAATAAATCTACTTCAGGGATTCAATAACCAAAAATAATTATTTCTTTTACATCCATTCTAAATATACTGATAGGATCTATGAAATTTAAAATAAATTTTTTAATAAAAATATAGAAATTAACCACAAGAATATCCAAATTATAGATATATTTACATACCAAAGACTTATTGAATCTATATATGGATCTAATAAAAAAATCACTAAAATATCTACCAATGGATATAATGAAACTACTTGTATTGATGTATCATCTGAAATAATGGAAACAGTACATAGCTCACTTATTTGTCACTGTAAGACCTCGACTCATTTGATGATGTACATTTTGTTTTCAATTTATGTTAAAATAATTTTAAAAAAGGTAAATGGAATTATTTATAAATTTAGATAATTTCCCTAGAGTGTCTTGGGGGTTTGGGACTAGAAAAATGATGAAAACAATGGGCTTGTAGTGCATGGTGTGTGGTTTTTACTAACCATTAACCATAACCGTGTTGCCTTATAGAGGAGGGGATTTTGGTTTTCAAATAGTGTGAGGTGGCTTAGGAGATCTTGTGGATAGATTTCCCATTAGAAAAAGGGGACCATGTGGTTTTTTGCAGGTTTTCCAAATCACGTGCCTCATTAAAATTGGTAATTTTACATTTTTCCCTCTTGGGCATAAGCCTTTTTCACCTGATTTTTTAACCCATTTCGTCTCAAATAGAAAGAGGTGTGGAAAAGGATAGTCCTTCAACTTCAAGTATTATTCTCCTTCTGTCCTAGGTAATTGGAAGTTCCTTTTAGTGAAGAGAAATTCTCCTGGTAAGTCACTGGCTCTGTTGCATTTTATTTTATAGATAAAGATTTTCTTGGTTTTCCTCTTCTTCTAAATCTTATGAAACCTATTTATAGTGAGTTATTCACCTATGTGACTGAGGCTATTTTATCTTGAATCAAGGTTCAAGTTTGGGGGATAGGTTTTATACATGAATGAGGTATGTGGATTAAAATATTTTTACCATATCCTTGATGTGGTGTTTGTGTATGTGGTTATGCCAATACACTTCCTTATTGTTTGTGTTTGGGTTAATGGATGAGAAAATTAATTTAGGATAGAAATTAATGTGAAATCCCCTTCATGAACCCCATTGGGTCCTTCGATGCTTTGTGTCTAGTCCAAGGGATACCCATACTTTATGTTAATCCAATAAAAGTGGAATATTGAAATTTTAAAAAACAAGATAGAGAACTTATGAAGGTAAATGGGTTGTAATTTTCATTTGGTATGCTATAGTGGTTAAATGGTTACTTAGTATAATTTAGGAATAAATAATTATGACATTTTATGTGTATGAATTGAAATTCTTGATATACTAAGGTCTTGTGAAATTCCAAGGAATTTTTTTGGAACGGTTTAAATGGTGATCTATATATTTTGATCAGGTTGTGATTTTCAACAAGGGAAAAAAATTTTAAATAGTCTGATTGTTTTAAACCTATGTTTTAAACACATGTTTATTTCAATGGGTTTTTCAATGAGTTCCAAATGTTTATTTGAAAAAAAATCAGTGGTTCGTCTTTTTGGTGAAAATGAATTAATTGATATTTTAATAGGATTAATAGAAATAAAGGGCTTGGAAATTGTTTATATTTTTTAAGGGATAGACCCATGTTTTAATTTCTATCTTCTAGATTTTTAAAAATGGTGGTTGGTTTAGTATTTTTGGAAAAGTAAAAATAGTTTTGGGGTTCACTTGATCCATGTGTAGTTTTAAAAGTCTATTAAAACCATTGTTGATCATAAAATAAAGGTTTTATGATATTAAATTGGTTATACATGATTTTTAGTATATTTAAATGGTATAAGAGGATGTTTAGATTAACATGGAAAAATGTGAACTAATGGTATGGTAGGATGTTAGATTAAAGTTCATCATCCTTAGGGTGGGGTAAATTGATGATCTAGGAACCACAGATTCATTACATGGTCCAGGATAGACTAATGCTATAGTACCCACTGATCCATTGTATGTTTTGGAAGTTGGACTAATGATCCAAGATCCCATGGTTGCATATGGTTTGGATACTGGACTGATTATCCAACCGCCCATGGTTGGATAGGGTTTTGATGCTGGATTGATGATCTATACTCCCTGAGTTTGATATGGTATGGGAAACTGGATTGAGGATATAAGGTATAACGACTAATATAGAATTTATTGATGAATTCCTTTTTGATTTAAAGTGTGTGGCCCCCACATCATGTGGTTTATATGATTTTCAATGGTTGAAGTATCTTTTATGGGTTTAGGTATCACTTCGAACCCGATGTAAAATGTTGTTAATCTGAATACTGTTAAATGATGAAACCTATTTCATTTAATCTCTCTTATAATATTTATTATACTTATATAAACACTATTTTTTAAAAACAGCTATTCCTTTAGATGATGTTGGTGATGGAATGTTGATCTCTACTCACACCCTGCTCAGGATACCGTGGAACTTGGGTACCTGAGAAGATGCTACCATTTTTGGGTAGAGGTTCAGAATAGGGACATAAATTTTTGTTATGTTTGGGATGAAAGGATGAAGCATGGTATTTTTGGACTATGATTAATGTTTTCTATAGTTTTTGTATTTGTAATTTTTATTGTATAACTTCTTTACATATAGTTTATTCATCAAATTGTTGTTTCATGTTTCACTTCAACAATAATTCAAATTTTACATATGCTTTTTTTTAACTTGTACTAGTTTCTAAATGTGTTGATATTATCTCCTATATTTTTCTAATATGGTTAGTGGGTATATTTTCTGAATTTTCCCTCTAATAAAATTATTTTATAATTGATGAACTCTAGAATATTGAGATGTGCACTTGAGGTCACTTAACAAACCATCTTGGAGCACTAGATTTGGGGATCTAAATCAGGGACATTACAAAGTGGTATCATTTATGGTGTCTTTTGTCTTACTATTTTTTTATTGGTAAACTATATATTATAACCTTTTGGGTTATTGTTAATGATCACATGCTTGGTTTACAAAATCCCCACACATGGGGGGAACTGGGGTTCTTGGGATTTTAAATTGATGTTCTTGATTTTTTTCATTTACCATTGATTAATTTTTTCACCTAGAGTGGTGAAATTTTATGTGCTGTTACTGGTTTATTTGTTTTTATTTCTTATACTAATATGGAAAAAGAGGGTGCATCTGATGCATCATTCTAGGCACATAGGATTTATAGTTTCTTCATGTGCTTCCTGTGATTGACAGTTCCCTAGGATTCCTTATACTGGTAGTGTAATTTCTCTCTATGGTCTATTTTTACTAGTCATTCATATCTTTCTATGGATCTTCCTGAATTATAAGGGTTGGTATTTAATGTTTTTTCATCCATTAATATGATTAATATATAATTGTAAGGTGACACTCTACTTGACTGGCTCCTCAGGTGACTTATAGGTAATAGACAGGTATAAATGACTTATAAGGTGACAGTTACTGTGAAATAAAGTGTCAATAAAAACATATAAGTTTGTTTCACAATATAACATTCAAATGGAATTCTATCAATCCAAAAAAAATTATCCTAGAATTTAAATAATAATTCAAAATTTTAAAGTGATGGTTAATTAAAGGTTTTGAAATTTCTATCTATAAGGTTTAAAAATGCTAAAGTTTGAATAATTGAGAATAAGAAATTATGGAACCATTCAAGACATTGTAAATGTTTATCCCTTCAATTTAATATAACCTTCGATGTGATGGATATTGTAATATTTTTTATTGTGACTTCAGTTAAATTATAACCTTGAGGTTGTGATATGTCATTTTTAAAATTGGATATGTTTTCCTTGGTAGGTTTTGACCATTTGGGTTTCATTTTTTACCCTAAATTAGGTGTATTATTTTTTGTGTCATTAGTGGAGTTTTTATAACAATGGGTGTGGGACCTAGAGTAAGTGGATGGTTTGGTTCCCTAGATTCCATGTGCCTCAAAATGGGGGAAGGAGTGCCAGCGGTGAGCGGTAACTTGTGTAAGGTTCAAAATGTATGGATCAATGGGAGATATAGTGACTTTGGTATCATGACTCAGGTGGTACCCATGAGTCTTTGGCTTTGGATAATCGAGGGTAGTTGTGAGTGAGGTTGTCTTGGTGTTGTGGGTTCTTTGGAAAGTGTTTCATAGGTGGATTCTTCAATGGTGGAATAAATTAATGGAAGGTTCCATCAAGTATCTATAAAAGTAATGGTCATTCCTTGGTTTATTTTCTAATTGAATTACCCTGATGATTTTTTGTTGGATTTAATGTCAATTTTGAAAAGGTGCAATCATTTAGATTCCTAATCCTGCTGTTTTGACACAGTTTGTTATGATGATTGGGGTTGACCTTGGATGGATGGTAAAACAGAGGATATAGAATGGGTGGATGATTTTGATCATGGAATAATTCCTAATTTGAATAGTGGTCATGTGGTTGGATCTAAATTATGTGAAAGTCTAGTTTATTGGATGAAGAGGTTTAGGATGCCTCAAGACCATTGAGGATAAAAGGCTAAGGAGAATGGTTAGTCATTTGAGTGGGAGTTTGAGCCTACTTCTGATGGAATATGACTTATGTGGGTTTGAGTCAGGCTTAATGAATTTTCATAGGAAATCATGTGACCCAAGGGTTATAGCTAAGTTACTGTTTAAGGCATGTGCTAGAGGTATATGATGTCGTTTAGGATACAAGAACAGGTTTCTTCAAAATCAAGATCCTTTTATTTTTAGTGAAATCACGGTTATCTATGAAACATATGTTTTGGACTATTGGTTTCAGATCAATCTGATGGAGTGTGGTTTTATTATTTGATGATTTTTCATGTTGTGGTGGAATAACTTGAGTAGTGTGGTGTTGGTACTTACATGTAGAATGTTAGTTCATAGCTGCTGGGTGGATATCTATGATGCAGAAGTGAGTTTTTTCTAATGATCTCCTCATAAACTTTATTGATAGGAGTTGGTGAGTTACTTTTTTAGAGGGATACCTAGGGAATTTTCGGGATTTATATGCCACAACAGCTTGATGTTAAATCATAAATATTTTAGGGGTTTGCTGGTATTCATCAATGACGTCATAGTTTTCTCAGAACCTGTAGACAATCAAGTGAGATATCTTAAAATCATCTTGAGTAAACTAAAACAGAATCATCTAAATTCCAGATATCTAAGTTTAAATTCTAGCTAATGAAGGGACTATTTGGAGATTATGCTCACAGAGTGGAATAAGTGAGGTCATACTATGGGAAGTTCTCTATAGTTCATCTGTGAGTAAGGTCCCTAGGAAGAAAGGAATGTTACTGAATTCCTTGAGTTCCATTCTTGAATTCCAGTAACAATAGATATTTGACTTTTTTTTTGTTCGGGTGATATGTAGGTCACCACATCAACTTCTAGGGTTTGGATATGATCGAAGTGTGGGTAGTGGTGGATATAGTTTCTTGATTGAGGTAATGAAAACGATCCACATATGTTGGGGAGTGACATATCGATTTCATAAGTTGAACCTAGGGCTAGTAGGATCAGGGAAATATTAAACTAGTCAGGGATCAGTCAAGGGGATATCAGGACACCATTGTGGAACCAATGATGTTCTTTATTAAATTTCTCAAAAAAAAATACAGTTAGCTAAAATGTCTATAGTAGATGATTAATCCATGCATCGGTTTTCGGTTCAAATTAGTTCTAAAAATTAATCTAAATATCTTGTGTCAGAGGTGTTCTTATGGTGTGGTTGAGAAAGAAACTATTTTTAAGGTGGAATTTTTTTAGTGTTGATTTTCATTCGGATTCAGATAAACACTTTAGTGGGCTAGTTGAGCGGTCATGGAATGAATCAAACAGTGAAGGTTTCATGAAAATGTAAGATGAAAATACACCAATAGATGGATTCAATTATTTTTTAGTTGATTTGGTTGGGGATATTTCAACTTAGGATAATTTATTGAACATATGAGGTAAGATGTAGACCATATCTGGTGTGTCGTCTTAGAGAAGATTTGTGTAATTTAGGAAATGAAATAGATCATTTGAGAAATATATATTGTATTCATAGTTCAGGCATTGAAATGGGGTATACATCCTTTTTAGTTGGTTTTGGATGATGAGGATGTGTGTTAATGTTGTTTGGTGTTTTCATTTCTGTTTAGGGTTGGTAATTAGGGAAAAGAAATGGGTAGATTATGGGAGCACGAGTTCAAGGTTCCGTTGGAATTTTTTGATGTTGGAGGTTCTAAGAATCTAAAATAGGTAGTGATAAGGTGAAACTAATGGTGGGGATCACCATAGATCTGGTGGAGGATTAATCAATGATATACTCAATGTTTCTATTGAATGGGATTAGAAAGGTCCCATAAAGGTCTTTTTTATTTTGACAATAAGAGTTAACTATAGTATTTCTCAGTTGAGAACATTGAGATAGATTTTTTGACTTGGTTGTGTTTCAAAATTCCAAAATTTGAATGATGTCATTAGATATATTTTTTAACTGAAATGGGTTTCTTTATATAAATGGATGACCTGCAAAACATCTCGGGGATGAGAATTATTATAAGGGGGTTATAAGACCCTGACCATTACGATGAGGAAAGATTCATTTTAAATTTTGGTTAAAACACATTTAAAATTGAAAATAAAATGACTACTAGAAATAGGTA
The DNA here is from genome assembly GCA_963277665.1 of Viscum album. Classification (NCBI taxonomy): domain Eukaryota; kingdom Viridiplantae; phylum Streptophyta; class Magnoliopsida; order Santalales; family Viscaceae; genus Viscum; species Viscum album. The sequence goes on from OY728155.1 coordinate 711,916,122, forward strand.
AAGTCTTGAGAGTTTCATGTAAAATTTGGAATTGAAGAAGAATAAAATAAATGGGCCTACAGTTTATGTACCACAGTTAGTACTTACCATGAACTATTACTAAGTGACTTGAAGGAAGAGGGGATCATGGTTTTCAAATCCTGTGAGGTGACCCTAGAGACTGTGCAGTTGGATATCCATTTAGATCCATAATGTCTATGCAGTTTTCAAAACTTTTTGTCTTGTATTGATCTTTGATAGAGGGAACTATATGGTTGTCACATGATTTGTAAAACCATGTTTCTAAAGTGTTCTCCTCATTAAAACTCCAAATTTTACTATTTTCTCCTCTAGAGATTAAACTTATTCACCTAAGTCCACCCCCTCCTCCCCCACCCCATTTCTTCTCCAATTGAAAGGGGTAAAAACAAGGAGATTACACCCTCTCCAAGAAATTTTCTACTTCATTTATAGATAATTTTAAGTTCCATTTAGTGAAAATCTTAAAACCAGGGAAGTCTCAAACTTCACTTGTTTCTATTTTTTGAAGAGGCTTTCCTTGGTTGTACGCCTTCTTCCCAAGCTTATGAACCCTATTTCCAATGATTTCTTCACCTTAGTGATTGAGTTCATTTTATCTTGAATAAAGGTTCATAATTAGATGATAGGTTTTCTATGAAAATAATGAAGGTGATAAAAAATATTTTTTCATTAGTCTTTATGTTTTTCTTATGTATGTGGTTGTACCATTGCACTAACTTGACACATTTTTAAGCTTCCATGGTTAAGAAATGTAATTTATCCATTAAATTGATATGATAGGCTCTTCATGAACCTTGTTGTGTTCATTGATGATTTGAGACCATGCCTAGGGTAACCCATGGGGTATTCCATTATCTTAAATGGAATAATGAAATTGTAAATGATGAGATAGAGATTTTATTAATGAAAATGGGTTGTAATTATCATTTGGTATGGTAACATGATTAAAGGTTTCCTTAGTATAATTTTGGGTAAATAGTTCAGGAATATTAAGGGTATGAATTGAAATGTTTTATATTCTATGATTTTGTGAAATTCTTAGGAGGTTTTTTGAAATGGATTAAAATGTGTTCTTTAGATTTTGATCTGATTGTAGTTTCTAATAAATGAAAAATATTTTTTAAAGTGGATGATTGTTTTGAAATATGTTTTCGAACTCAAAATGATTTTTACAGGGTTTTTAAATTGTATTAAATTTTTATTTAAAAAATGTGTGGTTCTTATTTTAGGTGAAAATGGTTAAATGGATATTTTAATGTGTTTAATGAAAATAAAAGGTTTTGTTATTTTTTTAAATGGAAGACCCATGTATTAAATGGTGGCTTCTAGATGTTTTACATGTGTGTCTGGTTTATTATTTTATAATATGTGGAAAGGGGGTTTAGTTTTACTAGAACCATTTTTAGTTTTAAAGGTCCCTTGGAACCTTGGTAAATGATGAAATAGAGGGTTTCTGAGATTAAACCAATTTTACTACATGTTTAGTATATTGGAATTGTGTAAGGTGTTATTGGATTAACTTGAAAAAATATGAATTAATTGTATGGTTGGATATTGGATAGAGGCTCATCATCCTTAGGGTTGGCCACACTGATGCCCTAAGAACCACTTGTCCATTATATGGTCAATTCCAGACTAATCCTTGATGTCCCACTGACATATTGTATAGTTAGGATGTTGTAATGATTATATCTGATCATATGGTTAGATATTGTTTGAATGTTGGACTAATGCTCAATTATCCCTAGGTTAGATATGGTTTGGATGTAAGATTGATGATTCATTCACCCATGGTTGGATATGGAATTGGTACCTAGTAATAATATCCAAGTTTCAAGGAATAATATGGAATTGATTAATGAATTCCCATTTGACTTAATTTGTGTGACAAACATAACATGTGGTTTATACAACCATCATGGCCTAAAGCAAGTTTCATGGGTTTATGTTTAACTTGGAACCCTAAGAAAAATATTGTTAATTTGAGTACCATTAAATGATAAAAACATTTTTATTTACATCCTTCTATATTTTTTCCATATTTTTTTACACATAATTGTTTAGACTCGGTATTAATTTATACGTCATTTGTGGGGGGAAACTGAGCAGTACACACACCCTGCTCGGGACTCTATGGTATTTGTGTACCTGAGAAGATGTGACTTGTTTCATGTATAGGTCTGGGACCAGGACATGGCTTTTGGTTAGTCTCAGGCTGATAGGTTGGGCATGGGATATTAGCACCATGATTATGTTTTTTTATTATTTCAGTATTTGGTGTTTTTATTGTATGACAGTATGACATATAGTGCATGCATCTCGTTGTTTTTCATGTTTCACTTAGATCATTATTGAAATTTTCCATATATTATTCATTTCTCCTTTTAAACTAGTTTTTATAAATATTGGTATGGTTTCCATTATTTTTACACCCTGGTAATCATTTATTGTCTCCGCATTATTTCTCTATAAACACATGCTACTAGTTAGCAGCCTATGGTGTACGGGGAGGCATGAATAGGGTCACATAAATAACTGGATTGATACACCAGTTTAGTGGCTCCTGGTTCTAAATATTGCACTCTCTATAAAGAAAAAGGTTTTATATTTATTTTTATTTGAATTTACACATAATTGTTTCTTTTTAATAGAGTAAATGGATAAATATTTACTTGGTAGAATTTATAAGAAAATTAAACTATATACTTTTAAAATTATTACTATAACTATTGTATGATCTCACATTAATGAGTTTAATAAAAAAATTAAATTTATCGATTTTAAATGATAAAAATGAAAAAAAAAATGTATTATAAATGTAACCATTTTCAGTAAATTTTTTAATACCCAAAATAATACTATAATGTATTGAATAGTCTTTAAAAATTAAAGATATCAAACCCACATTACTTTCTATAGAATATCTTTCTAAAAATGATGTTTAGGATGGTTAATTTAGTATAAATTTGAGATGTATTATAGATAAAATAGTAAATATATAGGATAAAAATATAAGAAAGATAAATTTCTCAAAATATAAAACAATTATTTAAAATTTAACATTAACCACAACTAATTGAGATTTTTTTCCTAACTGGATAATATATAGTTACTCAAAATAAGGGCCAAATTTTTTCAATAAAATATGTTATAATGGTATCATAGTCCTTAGTATAGAAAATAAGGATAAATATGAATTTATTTTCATCCTTTCCATGATTTAAAACATTAAATTTATTAAATAATAATATCCCAAGGAATGATAGGTTCTAGGTCTTTGGATAATAGTTATATGACAACCTTATTTTAGAAAACACATGATCATTTTTCCATAAATGAACTATACTATACTATATTCTAGAAAAATCATTAATAAGACTGATCCTCACAACCTTGGAAAAGAAGACATAAAAAACAGAGGGCTCACATTCTCAGTAAGGGGTAAATAAATATTTCATCAAGGATGAGTTCACAAGAATAATTTAAAACATGATCATAAGATAAACATTATAAAACTATGTTTGATAACCATAAAACATAAGTGCACATTAAAGTACATTGAGTCAGAACATAAAGTCACAAAATATAAAAATAGAATCAAAATAGATATAATATATATTATTAGCATTTAACATGAACCTAGAATCAAGATATCATATCATCATCCTAAATAATGTCTCTCAACTATGGAATAAACATTATCATAGGGAAACATTACTTTTATGAGCCACAAAATTAGTACCTATAATTACGATCAACTAAAATGTACTTGTGAATATTTATCTAATTAGATAGAACTCTTAGTGAATTTATTATATGGAGATAGAAATCCACATTTCATTTATCTATATTTATGAGTTTTATATAAACAAATATTCCCTTTTTAGGTCATAAATAACCCAAGGAAATAAAATAGTTCTTGTAAAACATGAAAATGTAAATCAATCAATTTTTATAAAGAACATAAGTAAGTAAAATGGGTTTTATAAAACATATAAATGGAAATTAGTCAACTTTTATAAATAACCCATAGAAATTATATAATTTTTAAAAAACATCCAAATGGTAAAAAATTACATCATTAATTAACTGAAAACATGATCACCAAAAATAAGCACATAAAAAAGAAAAACTATGGGTGAAACATGGAACATAATTATATTTAAGATAGTTCATTTGAAGATAATGAAAACCAAATCATAAAAATCTATTTTTTAAAACATTTATTATTAATCATTGTAATATTTAAACTTACAAGTCACTATTCTTAAATTAATTATTATGTTTTTAATGAAATATAATTGAAAATAAAACCTATAATAGAAATATATTTTTGTCAAAAAATATTTCTCCCAAAAAATAAAAAATATAACATGATTTCAAATAGAAAATAAAGTGATCATAGGGGAAAGGAAACCATGAAGAAATCTTATAACTCAAAGGAATAATTTTGAGTTACTAATTACCTTATTGAAAACATAGTTCATGGAGTAAGAAACCAATAAAAATAGTTTTATGTGGTAAAATTTTTAAATCACTATATTTAAAGATACAATACCACATAATAAAATAATATGATAGAATTTACCCACTGATATGAAATATTTTCATGAAGAATAGTTATAACTAAATTAATGTGAATTGAGTTAACAAAAATCCATATAACCTGAGGATCATTAAAATTATAGGCTATTCAAAGATGTAGAGATTAAAATTGGTCATTAATTACCATTAATAAATGGTATTTCATGATATAAAATCAAAATTAGGTATTATATACACAACTTAAAATAAATTAGGTGTGTAATAAAAAACATATCTCAAAGTGAGGAATTTGAGATGAAAAACCCTTACATTGAGTTTCTGATAACTCAAATTTGATCTAAAATATTTTATAATGAAAAAAACATACATAATTAATTAATTAATAACCTTATATAAATATATTACACTTTATAAACATTATTTGTAATACTTTATTACAAATTTATTATTTAATTATAGTTATTTTCCCATATTGGTGTTAGGTCATGTGTTTGTTTCCCTCTTTCAAATATTTTGTTAATAAGGTTAATTATTATAATGTGGTTTCAAGTTAATCACTCCGTGATTATTCAAGATAAAATAAGAATAATTTTTTAATTACTCATTAATAATTATTTTCATTAATTGAAAAAAATGAATAAAGGTAGTGAATATGGGAAACATGATAAACTAGTTTTGATGGGATTAACGATCAAAATGTGGTATATTAATAAATATTAAAAATATTTATAACCCCTTAAAAAATAATTCATGAAACTAAAATTCATTATTATTAAATGATATTACCATTTTATGGCAACCCATAATAATATATTACATCAACTTTAAAACATCATTCATGTATGTAGAAACATTGTCCATGACAATAACATTTTAATATTCTTTTCATGAGTAAGGGAATGTATTTAGATAAAAAAAATTAAATATTAAGAAGATTAAAATTTTTATAATTATAATATATCTTCTTTAAAATCAATTTTTAAAACTATCAATGATTTTTGGTGATGGAAAATGAAATTCATTGTTGGTGGAGGTCGTAGTACGCAAGTACGAACAATTAACGACCCCATTTCTCAATGAATGGAAGAAATGATTGTATATGATAAATGATAACTTAATATTTATAAATTTAACATATAAAATATTATAATTAATTAAATTTAGCCATTTTATCATCCATGAGGGGCGGTTATGAAAAATAAACAACATCATTTCATGGAGTTAGTAGTCTGCACGTATGCATGACCAATGTTATTTTCTTTTTTTGGTGGATGGAAAGGTTTGAGTGATTTTTTAAATTTAATATAATTAAATTTTAATATAATAGTGATAACTATTTAATTTTATTAATAAGTTTATATAATATTATAAATTATTATAGTGATTGAAAACACATAGATAAAGTAATACACATGTTGGATTCTTGAGTTTTCTCCTCGAAAACTTATTAAAAATGAAGGCATAAAAAATATAAAGGTGTAGAAAATATTATGTTTGTTAGAGATATTTATATAAGGATAAATAATATATATCTAAAATAATAAATTCATATGATATATTATCCTTTATGTGGTGTGAGTGTTGCCTTTTTATAAGTGAAGACATGGGTAGTTATGGAAATTCTTGTTGAATTTGAATAAAGTTATTTCAATAATAAAGGGTAAAGGTGATAAAAAGGTGAAATGAAAAAATAGGGATAGTTTTTGTGTAGAAACACATCAAAATCCCATTTGGAAACATTTTTTAAAAGTATTTTTCCTCTTCCCCATAGTAAAAGACTTTTTACAATTTTTATCTTTTACTCAGGTAAAAAATTTTAACCATAATAATTAAATTTAATGAAAAATTTAAAATCTACCTTATTAATAAATTTTGAACTCATGATTTAAAATTTTTAAATTATTTTATCATATAAACATTTTAAAGGTTTATATGTTTTATTTTAAACAAAATGTAAGTAATTGCGTAAAAACTTTTTTTGGAATAAATGGGTTTTAGAGATTAAAAATAATGTATAACATAAAATTACCATGCTTACTAATTTATAAGCTGTAAATTGATTTATTATAAACAAATAAAATTTATTAGGATTTTAAATTAATCAAAAATTGAATGAAATATTAAAATTTCTTGATTCAAATAAAATCATAAAAACGATTTTTATTAAAGTAACACTTTAATTTAGTTCTAAAAATGTTGGACTTAGGATTTATAAACTCAAATAATATACTAAAATGCATAATTTTATGCATTAAATAGATATTTTATTGCATAAAATATTTTTTAAAATAATATTATATGCTTGCATATTGATAAAATCAAAATAAAAAATAATTTTCCTAAAGAACCATATATTTTGACTCAAAATCAGTCTTTTCTGAAAAAACACAAAAATTAAAAATAATAAAATTTTGAAATTAGTAATTAAAAAATTAAAAAAAAAGAATTATAAAATTTAAACTCTATATTTTATAAATTTAGTTTTTAAAATAAAATCCATAATATAAAGAAAATAACTTTTATTGAAAAAAATCAAATTTTTAAACAAGACGTTATCTTATTATTATTTTATATAGATTTTTAATTTAAAAGAAATTAATATATTAGATTATTTATAATAAAATTTAAAAATTGTTCACTATAATCTATTAGGATAAAATAAAAAACTAAACCAAATGGTTTTTTAAAAATAAATATTACTTTTATACTAAATACGCATTTAAAATACCATTATAATAAATATTTATATTATAAAATTTAATTTTACCAAACCATTGATATTAAAATATTTATTTATATTTTATATATACATCATATCATATTTTAATAATAATAGTAATATTTATTCTGAATGCATCAATATATATATTTCATATTTTTATTTCATTTTGAGTTATATTATTTTAAATTTACTGATTAACAATACATGACTTCTGTATACCTATAAGATATAAGACCAATGACCAGATCTAAAACAAATATATTTTCAATCACTATGTTTAATTCTAATATATATACATATATATATTCTAAATCATTTCTTTATTCCACTCTCACTTAGTAAGTCATAGTTCTTATTTCATATTGTAGATTTTCCACAATTCCTTCTCATTTTCATAGTGATCCTCCACATTATTATTATTTTGGAAATTAGCGATCATTAAGGTTGAATATGATATAGGTTATTTCATTTTCATGAATATTGTATTATTTTTTCTCTATTTTATCAGATTTATTTAAGTAATTTTAATGGATGTATTTTATCCATGGTGAGTAAAAATCAATGTTGTAGAAAACATAGTTTTATATTATTTTGTTAGAAAATTATTATTATGAATGAATAAAGTGTTTTTATTTTAATTCAAATCTTGAATAAATTATTTCCTAATAAATTTAAATTCCTTTAAAAAAATATAAAAAAAAATTTAGAATAAAAAAAATATGGTCATAAAAAGAATATGAATCTTAAAAACTTCTGGCATTACCCTGAAAAACTACAATAATACTATAGTTTAAAAAATAATTTTATATTTAGGATTTACTTTTAAAATTTATCCTAAAAATATAATTTCTATTAATTAATTGAAGGATAATTTCTTAATTTAATATTACATGATAATAAGAGATTTAAAATCATGAGTATAGTATATACTTTTTATAACTATGTGAAAACACTTTGTATACTCTTTATGAGGTGAGGCTCTACCTAAGATAAAAAAACCTCATTTCCTTAAGATTCAATGATCAAAAAGGATTTTTTTCATATTAAATATTGGAATCCTAATAAATAGTAACATTTCACTCACATATAAGAAATGATCTATTATTAATGGTCTTTATGTGATGAATGTAAACAAAAATACAACAAAAAAAAGTGGCATGTATCTTATTAAAAGTTATATCATTATGTTTTGGAATAGGAAAAAAAGAAAATTATGTCTTAGTATTATAATATATTAATATACAAGACATAATAAGTATTATTACGTTGAGTAATCATCCCTTTTGTGAATATTCATCATTTGTAAATTAGAATGGCTATGTTTTAGTACTTCCAAATCCAAATCAAATTACCCAATAAAATAAGTTTATTTTGATATTTATGGACACACCATTACTATCTGTTAGTGTTATGGGAAATATTTTGTAAAATTTAGTGGTGATTACTAGATAAAATATTAAAAATATTTTCTAAAATACAAATCTATCACTTTTCAGACATTTAGAAAATCATAAATTGTTATTTAAAATCAAACAACTAGAAGACATAAGGCCTTTAGAACCGATAATAGTTTAAAAAATAATTTTAATAATTGTATTGAACTCTAAACATATGAAGGAATAGTAATACATAGATCAATTATATATATCTACAAAATTTAGTTTACCAAATGAAATAATATAATAAGATTATAAATTTTAAACAATATGTTATCAACTTCTCATTATCTTAAACCTATTTTTGTAAAACCTCATGAAATAAATTATTAATTATTTAACCATTTCAATGTAATACTACTTCTTTGAGACTTATGAGGATATCTGGATTAATAAAACTATGTATTATAATCATTTGATAAATATTTAGTATACGTTTTATGATAATTCTGATATGGATAACCAAGAACTTAGGGATCCTAAGTATGTTCTCAAAGGGTTCCTTTATTGTTTCAATGGTTATCGATTATTCATTGGTTATTTGGATTTTCAAAAACGTGTTAGGAATTTTTATTGAACCACATTGTAATATTTCTAGTAAAACCCTATTAATGAAACACTACCAATATACACAAACTAGATAGTATAATAGTTTAATGAAATTGTGAATCGGAGTCCCAATATGATACTGAATATAATATTCCCCAATAACAGAAAAAATATGAGTTAAAATGCTACTCTAAGTAACATAGTGATAATTTTGGTAAATATTTTACTACAATATTTCTACAGATAGATTGGGGAGTTTTATTCAACCAACTTCTTTGTTTGGTGACTTTTACATTTCTTATTAAGATTTAAATATTTCTTATGATCTATATAATTAAGAACCTTAAACATTTAATCATGATCATAAGATTATTGAATCAAAAATTTTATTCTCTATAATAAGTGATGAAATTATTTCATTTTTAATGAGTAAAACATTGATTGTTTTTAATTGACTTAATAATTCTATAGTAAATTTTTTAAAATGGATATTAAAAGGGAATGATTATTATAATATATGACAGACTAAGAATGGATCCATATCCTAACTAATTAGTAAGTTTTTCTTTACAATGATAAGGTGTATATTATAATTATATATTTTATCTTATAGTAAAATTTTATTCAATTAATAAATTAATTTCCTTTATTTTATACCATGATGTTAATTTGGAATAATTAAATGTGAATACTAAATTTCTTGATAGTGAATTTGAGGAAATGGTTTTCATCAAACTTCCAGAATTATGTTCTAATAAATTCAAATTGTATCAAGTATTTATTACAAATAAATAATTATTTCAATTGAAAAAAATTATCTCGATAGTGGTATAAAAAAATTATTCATTTTTTATTGAAGATTATTTTATTTAAAGTCGGTATGTTTCTTGTACTAATTTTTAAAATGTAAAGCATGAAAGATTTTATCTGTTATTTTATATTGAAGATATATATATCATTTGTAAAAAAAATTAAATATAAATTATATGTAACTCTAATTAAAATAATTTTTTGAAATGAAGTATCACACAAAAACAAAGTTAATACATTGTATGAAAATAATTACTGATGTGGAAATATATTGTTATAGCTATTTTATCATACTTTTTAAAAAAAATTGTGAAATGTGAATTTGATAAGAATTGAAAAAAATTTAATATACCATTAAGAGTACATTAAAAATAAACACATTAATAATAACCTAATACAAATATTTTGAATATTTAATAAGAGTAAAACACTATTATCAAATATAGTGTTATGTGTGTAATTATATATTTTAGGCTTGATATATTTTTTGTTTTTTGTTGATTAAGTATGTATATAAGAAATCACATAAGGACACTTTGGAATTTATTGAAATTGTTAATAAGGTATAAACCAATGTCTATCGAAATTTATTTTAAATATTTTTAAAATGTGAATTATAAATATGTGGAAATATAATATGTTGATTCTAACTATCTAATAAATATTGATACTCATAAATATATTATATTCTACGTATTATTTTCTTTTGGTGGTCATATTTCATATAAGTTTAGTATTCCATCTATTGACACATTTTCCACTAATGAGTCTAAATATGTTTTTTGAAAATATTTTATTAATGAGATGATATTATTGAGGTGTTTAATGAAAAATTATTCATTGATTACATTTTAAATTTATGTTCATTTCAATAATCAGTGTACTTTACATTTTTCTTAAAATAATGCTTTCATGGTATATCAGATAACATATACATAGGGATCCATTTTAAAAATAATAATCTAGGATCATGTGTTTCAACAAGATACACACTAACAATAATCCAAAAAAAAGTTTAACTAAGACATTAAAACAATGAATATTTAAACAATATTTTGGTATAAAAAATGTTTTCCTCTTCAAATTTCATAGATTACAGTATCTTATTGCATTTTATGGGATTATAATTTTATTTTCAATGGTATATATCTCATTAGTAGTATTATCTGCTGATTAAAAATGAAACTTTTTATTGTACATTTATTTTAAAATTCCCATTTGAAAATCGTTTTAATTTTTTTAAAACAATTTAACATATTCCATGTATAATTTTTTTTCCAGGATACTATTTACACTATTTTATTAATTTAGTGGGCCTTTAAATAACTTGAACGGCATATCTTTTCTCATCAAATTTATCTTCATTTAGTAATCAATCTATTATATAAAAGATGTTTCCTATCATTTGATCATTTTTGTGACACCTTAGACCCACACTTGTTGATTTGATGCTATAAACACATACTTTACATACATGATTAGATAACAAATTCAAAATCCAAGATATAATCATTCATAATTACAAAATAAATAATGATTATTGCATCTTTTACATCTCAAGGATCCTTTCAGGTTGATAGCTTTAAAGAATTATGCAACATCATAACTAATAAATACCATGTTATTTTTACAAAGAAAACAATTTCCCCACTTTATATGAAGAAACATAATCCATAATGAATTTTAAACATCTCCTAAAAATTCCTTAAAATATTATATCCTTATAAATGTATCATGTGTAATACTATTCTTCATAACCTTGGGAAATGGAATCATAATAATGGGTTATCTCAAATTCCTAGTAATGTAAAAAATACGAATAAAGAAATCATGGAAAAAAATCTTCCCCAAATATTATGGCAGGAATAGTTAACCAACATGATAAAAAATAAACATGAAAATATGATCATTATTCTACACCATAAATAATTTAAAACATAGATATCAGTAATAATGATCACATAGTGATAGAATGAATAATTTTAGACATAAAAAATATGCATCCAAGGACTTATTCCAAGACACTTTACTTCTCATCAAGGATTCGGTCAAGAAACCTTGTTGAATTAGGAAGGAATACAAAAAATACCCAAAAAATAATTTTCTCATTAGAATTTTTGATGAATCAAGGGGATATATATTTGTATTCCACACATACCACCTAATATAGACCATTGAATTGACCATAATATTCAACAAGATCTTCCATACCATTCCCTAAGGATATTATGGGAGAAGAAAAATAATGTTATCTGTTAAATGATTAATATGGAATATCAATGCATGATCATAATATGTTAGAAACAAATAAAAATAAAGAATTTAAATGATTTTCCACATTATAATAAAGGTATATTTTGATCATAACCAATCATGGTAAATAATTTGGATAGTAAAATAATACATATTCAACAATCTAATAATCATCAATATTGGAATAACAATATTTGGTATGCCAATACTTTTCCCCCTGTAAATTGAATATCATAATTTCTAAGTGAACATAATCCAATCTTATAATTATAAAATTTTATATTCATACCATATAAAATGATGATTATACAGTAATTTCAATACTACAACAACATGATCCTACTCCATCTATAGAAACAAAATGGATGGTTTCAAAAAGAAAAAATCACATGAAGTGAGAAATATTTGTCACTGGGATTATGTGGTAAGAATGTATATTCCCAAAAAAATGATATAACACCACATAATAAAATAAAGAACAAAAATGTACCCAAATTATATGAAATAAGTTCAAATAACAATCATAACACAATGAACAAAAATAATGTTTCCAAAAAACCACACTACTGGGGAAACAACTGAATCAAGAGCCACTTGAAAAAGTAAACATGATTTTTCTAGTAAATTACATTAAATAAAAGGATATAAAGTATATAACATTCATTTTATATTAAATAAATATAAAAAAACAAAGGGAATTTAGTTTATAACATGTTATATGCCTTAAAGAATCATAATTGGGGGGAAAAACTTTTGGCTTGGGTAACAAATTATTCATAATCCATTGAATTATAAGGAATATAATTGAAAATTAAATATAATAAATAAATTATAATCCATAAAATTATATCTCAAATCTTTTTTAAGTATGCCACATAATCTAAATTAGGTGCATAATACCAAACTTACCTTAAAGAGTGTAATTGAATATAAAAACCCGTACCTCTTTTCATAAATTCCACAAGCGCATATTAACCTCCAATATCAAAAAAATATATATCATATTAACCTAATTAATAACCTTAATCATATCCAATATCATTTATCATATTCATGAATATTCATTATCTAAATTAATTCTACGAATTTTCTACATTGGTGGTCTGTAGTTTTGATCATTTGTATTAGTTTCATAATAGCGATGTTTGTATTCAAGATTATTTCAATATTAATAATTTTTAGATCATAGAATTTACCTTTTGGTATTATTAATAACTATTAATGATGTTTGAAACACCTTTCCTGAGTTTTTTAGTCTTTATCCTTGAATATCAAATCAATAATAAGCATGTTTAAGTGATTATTGATGATCAAAGAGTGTTTTTATAATTAATGAATTAAATATTGGTATAACATCCCCAAAGACAAAAATAATGATTATTTACACATTTATATCATATTATTATATTAATTGTGTTCCAATATTCATTAATGATTTAAATTATTAGTATTTTTCAATTAGGTGGTCAAACCTATATAAACATGAATATACCCTGCTTTAATGAATGATTATAAGGTGGTTGTTTTTTAATATAATTATAAAATAAGAATAATGATATTACTTCATGTTTATTATTTTTATATATAATAATCATAAGTAATTAGATGAAGGATTAATGGATATTAAAACATTATATAATTTGAATAAAATTGTAACCTCTTAGTACATTTATTTAGAATGATTAAATTATCGATGATCGTTTATTGTTCATATCATTAATTGGTTATTAAATTTTTCATAAAATAAGAATAATAATTTCACATAAAAAATATTAATAATTTAATTCCATACTTATAACCAACCTTTCATGGTGGTGAAGGAAAATGAAACAAGTTACTTCAAAGAGGTGGTAGTCTCCACAATGCATGGGTTGTGGTTTTGTTTTACTTAATAGATAGGATATATGAGTAAAAAAATGATAATAACATTAATATATTAACATTAAAGTATATAAATTATAACAATATTATTGTATTATTATTTCTAGAATAAGGTTTAAAAATATAATTAAATAGAAAATCTATGTAGTAGATAATGCTCATATCGGGGACATGAATACTCTGTGGATGTCTACCTATAAACAGATGTCCTATTATAACTAATATTGGCCATAATCTTCTAAAAATGGGATACCATTTAGGGATGAGAAAATAGTGTGATTTTCAAGAGAAATATGAAATTAAATTTTTATCTTGAAGTGGTTAAGGTGTTTCCCTTTATAAGTGAAGTAAAGGGTAGTTTTAGGAGTAACCCTTACATTTTCAATCATGTATGGTTTCTATACACATGTTAAAGGTCATAAAGATAAAATAAGTTGAGAGAAAAATGATTTTCGGTCAAAAAATACATAAAACACTAAATTTTCAGACATGTTTAGTTCTTCTAGGGATTTTTTAACTTTTTTCCTTTTTCACTAATTTACTTTTACCTTGGTAATTAATTAATAAGATATGTAATTAATTTTAATGAAATAAATTTAAAATATATTTTTTACCCAATATGATACTTTTAATTTTAAATTTCAACATAATGTTACCAAATAAAATTTTTAAGGGTGTGAAATGTTAATTTTAAAATAAATACACATAATCACTTAAAAACAATTTTTAAATATATAATGTTTTAATATTCAAACATATATATATGATAAAATTACCTTGGATACTAATTTTAATGACATAAATTTATTTATTATAAAAAAATAAAGTTTATAAGGCATTAAAGGTAATAATGAACTAAATATACATTGAAAATACATGATTTAATGAAATGACTAAAAACCGTTTTTATACTAAAGAAACGATTTAATTAGTTTTGAAAATGTTTTTCATAGGTTTTATATGTTCAAAGAATATTTTTAAAGAAATAAGTTATTCTGAAAATTAATATTTTATTACCTAAATAGTTTTATAAATTTATAGTTCATTGTTATATAATAATAAAGTTATAGAAATTACATCTTTTCTTAAAACCAAGTTATTTTACAAAAACAAAACTTTTAATAAAAAAATCTCAAAAATAAATATAAGGTTGTTTTGGGTAAAATTAATTCAAAAATTATGTTCAATTTTATTAATTTCATATTCCAAAATTTATAAATTAAATTTTTGAATAAAATCATAAAATATAATTGAAACCCCATTTTTATTTGAAAATGAAATTTTCAAATATTAATTATTATTAGTATTATGCCATATAATTTACCAGCTAAATTAGTGTTATAAAATTATTAATATCAAACATAATTTATCATTGATAATATTTTTCTTTAAATAAAAACACAAATCTCATAAAAGACAATTTTTTTGAAAAATATATTTCTTGAAAATAAATGATCTTATAAGTCGTTTTAGGTAATATAATTGAATTTCATTCATATTAAAAGTATCCTTTATTTTATATATACATTTTATTCAAATAGGTTACTCCTATATATTCCCACTAATTCAATGTATAGTTTTTTTATCACAATACTAAATGTTTATATTGTATCTAAATATATCTCATGTTCATTTATGTTTGGTTTTTTATTTTGAAAAAGCTATCAAGATCATTAACTTATTTAAATATAATCACGTATTAGAATTTTTGGGTGTTATATCGCACCTAAATAAATTGAATCCCCACAATTTTGCTCTTTAAATTAGATTAATTTCTATATGAAACTCAAATTAACCATGCACTTCTAGATGATCATGGTTGTATTTAGGATGTGAAATGGAATTTACCAATATGAAAAATTATTATAAGAACCTTATAATTAAAGAAATCATCCCTAATTTCACGTAGAATTCTTCTAGGGATCTTGATCTATAACCCTAAAGAATAACTTCCCACAAACACTAAAAATTATTTATATGATAATCATACTATGACATCCCAGATCAGGTTCCCACTGAACCAGTGCACGAACCTAGTGTGCTATGTGACCTCAAACCCCCCCCCCCCATATGCTAGAAGTTAACTACAAGCATCACAGATCTATGGAGGTATAATATGGTGGATTTACCTGATTATCAAAGTAAAACAACATTGGAAATAAAATCAACATATACCACAATATGTATAAGATATATGTGGAACAATGTATGGTAAGTGTCAACAATAACCATAGTGAAACATGAAATAATAAGGAAATTTACACTCTATATATTTGGAATTCATACAAAAAAACAAAATATCGAAACTATGAAAACCCTGAATATGGTACTAATTCCAAACCTAGTCCTGACATCCCATGCTCTAAAACCTCAACCCAAATAGTAACAACAATCTAGGTCCCCATCTGGAACCTGTATTAGAAAACAAGTAGCACCTTCTTAGGTACCCAAGAGACATGGTGGTCGGAGCAGGGTGTGAGTACAACTCAGTAAAGGATTCCACTGCAATATTCATTTTCGTAAGAGAATGAGGGTGTTCCACATGATTCAAGTTATTATTCATACTATAAGCTAGTGGTTCTAGTACTATCATGAAATTGTGTGCTCTTGTTCCCATTAGATTGGTAATTTCATTAGGTAAATCACCACATTTATTTTCACATTGACTGTTGGAATGGGTTATCTTATTTCCCAATATCAACTATTAAAAAAATAAAAATAATGGGACTTGAATAATTATCTAATTAGCGAATAAAAAGGGTAAATTTTGAACGTATAAGGATAAACTAATAATAGAAAAGTATATCCTAACTTATGATTCCATATGTTTCAATATTGTTTTTCAATGGTGACAGAAGTTTCCCTAGAGTTCTTTATAAATTTTTCTAGTCCTAATCCCTAAAAATAACAGCACCATCCTATGATACCAACTATAGAATACCAAGCCTTTTACACATATTATTACATCATTTTTAGCATAATTAACCATAAAATGTTAACTAAAGAATGTAAATTCTAGTGTCATTAGAAAACAAGGTAAATAAAATTTAAAACTAGAAAATATAATAAAAAATATATTTATTAATATTCCATAATGATATCCAAAAATTCTTTGATATCCTAAATATGCATAGGATAACCTGTGGAAAACATTGATAAAATAGATGAGCTAAAAACCCAGTAAGGCAATAATCATGGAAAATAATCATAGCACACGAGTTACATTATATAACATGATAATATAAAAGTAATGGATCAAGGATAAACATACTAGAGAATATAACATAAAACATAGAATCATATGATCATGGAAACATATTAATGTGGTTCCAACATGCTACAGGACGTTAAAATGATTCAAGCCTAACTACCAATACTATATCACATGGTGTACAAAGTCCCATAATGGATTAGGTTTACTCCCTGACATTGTAAATGACATCTCATGAGACTAAAAATTACCCAATTCATTGGATCACAATCTGGGTTCACCCATCATAACATTTTCATTCATATGTGTGCCACATGAAGAATCAAAACATGATGAATAAACATAAGGGTTACCCAAAAAAAGAAATGGGTATCTTAATCATGTCATACGACATAACCAATGGGCGTATCATAATAGTGTTCATGAAATAATAGATTTATATCATACATAGACATTAATAATATAAAATATGAATAGATCAGGATAAATTATGTCCAACTGATATGAAAACATGTAAAAATATTGTTCAAGAACTTTATCAATGAGACACTTTAGTGCAGTTTAAAAAAAATAAAAAAAAAAGTCTTTAAATATGATAAAGTAATAATTGTTTTTACATAATCCAAAATGAAATAAGATAATTTTCCATCATAAAATATATTAATTTTAAAAAATAATGCATGATTGAAATATATGGTGGAATTCTATTGAAAATTGTTAAGAAATGGAGAGATTCCCTTTAATTGGGTTTTCTTATCGAAAATAATTGAGATGTAAACCTTTTAAAACATTTATTTCCCCATAAAAAGTATGAATGGATCTGGATAAATAATTTTGTAAAGTTTAAATAGAATTTATAAGAATTATTTAATAATAATGAATAAATAAATTGATGCAAAGAGAGAGAAACCATATCCTGATGGAAAAAATAGAGGATCAAAGAGATGACTTACCTTATGTCTGAATGTGTTCTATACTTGAACTTAATATCCTAGATAATCAAATTAGATTAATTAATTAATTAATTCATAACATTATACACATATATTTTATTTAATATAATATTATTATGTTCATTTATGGCAAATTTGATGGGTTATAATGTTTAATCTTTTTGTTCTGGGAGCATTTAATTCTTGATTTTACGATCGATTCCATTGAGTTTAATTATGGGAGTTCTTGAAAAATGGGGGAAAACTATAGAAATGCAATGATATGGTATTAATATAATTCCAAAATTTTAAACAGTCCCATATATAACTTTGTTTCCAGATATGAGAATGATTCATTAGATAAAATCATAATGAAAAAATAATTACTTTATTTTGGAGGTTTTTAAAACAATCATGTACTAGTGTCAATTTATTTAAAATGATATTTATATATTGGATCCATAACAAAAAATAAGTTATAATATAGAAATTTTTATCTAATTTAACCATAATAATGGTTTTATGACCAGCCTTTAAGGCATTAATGAAAAACAAAAACTTGATGTCCACGAAGGCGATGAATCGACACATCACGGGCGATGTTTTCATTTTTAGAATAAAAAGATAAGGGAAGATATTTGATGATTTATATTAAATTTACAAAATAAAATTATAGTAAATATATGATACTAGAGTTATCATGTTGTTTTGTATAGGGGAGGTGATGATAAGGTAGAAGAATAAAAATTAAAAGATAAAGAAGGATGATTTTACCACTTGAATATTTTCTCCATAAGAACCACCTTAAGGAACTTGGGTTTGGTATTTTATTGATATCAGTAGCTCTAGGAAGTGGGGAAGAGATTTGGGAAGGTAATCAAGCTGAATTTAGACAATCATCATGGCTTATAAGGTGTGAGGAGAAGAGATGGTGATGGTAGGTTAATATAGGGGAGAGTGGTGTTTTGATTATTTTATTCATTTATTTATTATTTTTGATCAATAATATCAATAGTGTATATTAATATTACTAAATAAAGTAAATGTATTAGGATATTTCAAACCATTGGGTGTTCAAATCATCCATACATCATCCATGACTCAAAAATTCATGTATTTATCAAACACTGTAAATTATCTTATTTTACTATTCACCAAAAATTCAATTATTTTAGAGAAATCCAAATATTTACCCCTAAACATTTTTTTACATGTATATTTCACAAATGGAATAATGTTTTTGAAGATAAAATTTAAATATGTTGAATTTAATTTCTAATGAAAATCATCATTTATTCGAAAAATACTAATTTTAATATTATAACTGGTTTTATGAACATTAAAAAAATAATTAAGGTATTGTAAAATTATATTATAATTATAAGACAAAAATATATTAATTTAGGAATCTATTTTATGAAAATAAATTTTCGATTAAATTATTATATTAATTATAAAGTTATAAATAAAAATTTACATTTCACAAAAATATCAACACTTAATTTATCATTTTTTAAAAATTTATTAACTTCTTCCATGATATAAATATATCCTATTTTCATTTATAAGATATGAAATTTTGTTTATAGTTTAATATTTTAAATTAATATTTTATTATTAACATTATGTTTTATTTATTCAATATTGTTCATGAGTATAGACATTCTAGTGGATTGAGCATATCCAAATTGTCCTATTATTATTATATTTTCTATTTATTATCCCACTATAATATTTGAAATTATTGTTGGTTTATCCAGTGACTAATTTATGATTCATAATTTATAAGAATAATATTTTGTGGTCTCTCTATGTGATGTTTGAGATTTATGTTATATGCCATAAATAAAATAATAAAAAATTCATTGAGAGAATTATGGGTTGCTACATTCTTCCCCCATATAAAATTTCCCCCTTAAAATTTCATTTTACAAAATATGGTGAAAATCGGGGTATTTCTCCATAATCTCTTTATATGGTTCCAATGTATCCACTACGTATTTATGGTTCCTCCATGTAACTTTGATGAGCTGAGTTATCTTGATGCATAGAACATTATCTCTACGATCCAATATCTTTATATGTTGTTCCTCATAAGAGAGATCATTTTCGATCTATACCACCTCTAAATCCATTACTTATGGGGGATCTGGTATGCACATCCCCAATAGGGATACATGTAATAAATAATTTAATCTAGACATGGTCATTAAAATTTCTAGTCAGTATAGAATAGCTCTAATGAGATCAAGAATCCCAAAGGGGATGACGTACCTCGGACATAGCTTTCCTTTCATCCCAAATATCATGACTCTATTCCATGGAGATATGAGGAGGAATACCTTATCACCAACCTCAAACTCTATGTCTCATGGAAGATTGTCTACATATATCTATTGTTGACTTTGGGCTTCCCTGATGTTCTAGTGAATGGTTATCGCATTTTCTACCATTTCTTAGACTATTTTAGGTCCCACGATCATATGTTCATCAACTTCGTCACATCATGCTGGTGTTATACAAAATTTCCTATAAAGGGATTCATATGGGTCTATATGGATTCTTGAGTGGAAAATATGGTTTTAAGAGAACTCAAACAGAGGTAGATATTGGTCCCATCCTTCTCTAGTGTTCATAGAATGTGCCCTCAACATTTCTTCCACTGTTTTAATATCCCACTTAGAGTTTTCACCATTTTGAGGACCATAAGACATAATAAAGTTCAGATTAGTATTTAGATCTTTTTGGAGAATTTTCTAGAACATGGAGGTGAATCTCGAATCATGGTCCAACATAATCAATAATGGTACTCCATTCAGACTCACTACTTCTCTAATGTATATCAATGAAATTTGGTCAAGTGAGAAGTCCTCTAAAATTGTGATAAAGTGAGATATATTTATAAGATGATCTATATAAACCAATATATAATTATTTCTTCTTGATGTCTTTAGGATTCTGGTGACAAATTACATGTTTATGTTTTCCCATTTTCATATAGGTATAGAAAATATTAACATTATCCCCTTTGTTTTTTTCTTTCATCCTTCACTTGCTAACATACCAGACACCTAAATTTATATTCAGGAATCTCTTTCTTCATATTTTCCCACCAATAGTTATCTCAGATATCTCAATACATCTTTATTCACCCTGGGTGGGTAGAGAAATTAGAGTTATGTACATCATTCAAAATATCTTTCTTTATCTATGGATTTGATGGTGCACATAGTCATGACAAAAATGCAATGACTCTATCCTCGTCAATTTTGGACACTAAATATTTTTCAAATCTTATAGATTCCACCGTTTTCTGAATTTCAACATCATTTATTTGAGATCCTTTATTTTATCCATAAGGGGAGGTTGAGAAATCATTTGTGAAAGGAATGATGATGTACCTTCCTTTAGGATTCCCATGATCATCCTGTGAAAGTATAAGAAGATTGGATCATTTTAAATTCCCATCATTGACAATGTTATAGGATCATTTATACTTTGTGCATCTTCCACATTATTTTCTTTACTAGGATGGTAGTGGATTGAGAATTTATAGTCCTTGATGAGATCTTACCACCTTCAATAGTGAAAATTAAGCACTTTCTGAATGAATGAATATTTGAGGCTCTTGTGATCAATATATATCTCACACTTCTCCCCATGGAGACAATGCTGGTAGATTTCCAATGCAAATATAACTACCACCAACTCCAAATAATGTGTGGGACAGTTTTTTAAATGAACTCTCAACTATCATGAGGCGTAGTCAATCGCGTTATCATTTTTGAATCAATAAAAAACCAAATCCCTACTTTGAATCATTTTTTATACAATAAAGGTTTCCCCACATGTTTTTAGTGTGATTACTAGTGCAATGATAATCCAATTTTTAAAATCTTTGAAGTAGTATTCACATTCACTGGTCCAAAAAAACTTTACATCCTTCCGATTAATCTTTTCTAGTGGGTTTAACATTCATGGGAAGTTCTTAAAAAATCATCTGTAATACCTAACTAGACCAAGGAAATTATGTATATTCATTACAAATACTAGTTTGGGACACTTCTTAATTTCCTTTGTCTTAGAAGGGTACTTAGATATTCTTTTTCTCGTGATAACATACCCCAAGAATGATACTTCATCCATATATAACTCACATTTACTATACTTCGCATATATTTTCTCCCCGTGAAATTTCTTTAGCACAGTATTCAAATTCTCCTCATGTTCCTCCTTGATCGTGGAGTATATCAGAATATTATCGATAAAGACAACCAAAAATCTAACAATTTAATATCTAATGTTTATCTCCATTAACTCCATGAAATATTTTGGAGCATTAGTGATTCTTAATGGAATCACTATGAACCCATAGTGTCCATACCTCGTTCCAAAGGTTGTCTTTGGAATAAATTCCTTCCTCACCATTAATTGGTGATATCCCAATTAAGGGTTTTCCTTGAATAAATACTTGTACCCACACAATTGAATGAACAATTCATCTATCCATGGTATGAGATACTTGTTCTTCATGGGCTCATGATAATTAATATAGAGGCACATTGATCTATTATTCTTCTTGATGAAGTGGACTGGTACACCCCAAGGTGAAATACTTGGGTGTATAAAACCCTTTTTTAGATTCTCTTGTAGCTTATTATTCCGTTCCTCTAACTCAATAGTGGATATTATATAATTTTTCTTTGATATGGGAAGATATCTAGGATAATGTTAATCGAGAAATCAACCTCTCGGTTAAGAGGAAGACCAGAAAATTCTTCAGGGAACACATCAGTGTAGTAACTCACAATGGGCATTTCTTCGAGCTTGATCCTCTCTTTTTGATAAATTATTTGAGCTAGATATTCCTACACACAAGGAAATAATATCAAAAATTGAGATAATAGTTATAAATTAGTTTCAACATCCTCTTTAAACTTATATATAATTGGAGGATGCCTCAAAATGTGAATAGTGATCTCCCTTTCCCAAAAGTTGATGTTTTCCATACATAAAGATAGTCAATCCATTCCCAATATTGAATCAAACTCCACTAAAAGAATAAAGATGAGATTTTATGGTAGTTTCATCCCACATACATTAATGGGGAGGATATATACACTTTGGATGCAATAATTTCCACATTCTTTATTCTAACAGATAACACAACCTTTATACTATTATGTGGTGTTTGAATAGTTTTAATAAACTTTCAAGATATGAAAGAATGTATAGAACAATAATCAAATAGTGTTTTTTCTATTTTTGAATAAATAACTATCATACATATCACCACATCATTTTTGGTATCCACCTCAATAGTAGTGATAAAATATTCCCTTCCTTTCTTCCTTAGAGGTTGTTTTTATTGATTACCTCCAACAACCCTTGGCTTAGGGAATTGGCTCGCATAATGGCAGTTTTCATTATAGTTGAAACACTTCACCAAAGACTGAGTGTTGGACTTAACTTTACTTTCTTATTCCACATTATTCGTCTTCTTTAAATCCCTTCAGTGAAAATTATCCTAATAAACCTTTCTTAGACATTTGATGAATCTCCCCATTCCCCTTAGGTCGTTCCTATGATTCTTTTTCACATACTTTTGACATGTGGGATGTTCATATTTTTTCCCTTCATGGGATTTATTGGTGTGTCCTCCCATGTTAAACTATATTTTCCTATTTTTATCTCCAGGGGGATGATACCACTGAGAGTAAGCAATCTCCATCTCAACCATTATGGAACATCATAAAATCTCTTCATAGTTTTCAATGTCTTAAAATTCCATGGATTTTCATTGAATTTAATTTAGTCTACTAAAGAAGAGATCTAATTTTATTTTAGTGTTCACAATAAAGATAGATTCGTATCATGAAATCCGTGTAAATTTTTCCTCACTAACCCCAATGGAATCATATTATTTCCACTTTAGTCTGAGTAACTCCCTCTTCATCGTAAGATAGGATGTTTGGGAAAATATTTATTGAAAAATATTTTCTTCAATCAATAACAATCTACAGAATTAATTTCATCCTTAGAAATTGTTTTTTCGATCAGTTTCTACCATTGATCATCTTCCTCATCAAAATGATAAACTGCTAACATGACTTTCTATTCTTTTGAGTGTTTAAGGATATAGAATATCTTCTCAATGGAGTTAATCAGTTGTTCTATGATAAGGGGATCATAAGATCCACTATACAGACAAGGCCTTCTTTTATAACATATTTGACTATAACTTGATATTTCTTGGGAGGAGGGTGTTCACATGATTGAAATTATTATTCAAACTGGATCCATTTGTGCTAGTAATATCATCAAATTTTTATCTCCCATTCCCATTAGATTTGGAATTTCGTTAGGGAAATCATCACATTTCCTATCACATTGACTGTTCCTATCACATTGATTATTGGCATGGGTTATCCTATTTTACACCATTTAATAATAAAAAATAATACAATTAGGGTTCTTCAATACTTTTATAATAATAATATAAAAAGAGAAATGTTTAACATATAAGGAAAAACTTATAATTTAAAACAATATCTTAACATTTGATTCCCTAATTTTCAATCTAGGTTATCAATAGTGATAGAATTATCCCTATAGTTATTACAATAGTTTCTTAATACTATTCCAAAAAAAACTATATCATCCCTTATAACAACTATATCAACCCTAAGATTTTACATATATTATCACATGATTTTGAACATAATTAACAACCAAATACAAACCAAGGATCGTAAAGTCTAGTGTATTTGGAAGACTTGGTACATAAAATTAAAAACATGGAACTATAATAAAATAGATATTTATTAATATTCCATAATGAGATCCTAACATCCTTCTAGAACCTATATCTACATTAGATAACCAAGGGAATACAAAGACAAAATGGATATGCTTAAAATCTCAATATGGTAATAAGGATGGAGAATAAGCATAGCATATGGGTTAGAAAGCATGACATGGTAGTATAAAAGGCATTGATAAATTAAACATATGGAAATAGAGAACATAAAACATAGAATCATATCATCATTTAAACATACAAATGTGGAATCAACATACAACATGACATAAACATCAGTCATGGATAACTTCCAAGACTATATCACAGGGTGGAAAAAGTCCCATAATGGATTGGGTTTACTCCCTAACCCCATACATGACCTCTTGTGAGACTAAAAATTACCCAATTCATTGGAGAACTATCTAGGAGCACCCATAAAAACATGTTCATGAATATGTTTTCCACATGAAGAATCAATACATAAGGAATAAACATTAGGGTAACCCATGAAAATAAATGTGAACCACAATCCAGACAAAGGCATAACCAATGGGTGTCTCAAAATGGTATCCATGAATGAATGGATTTAAATCATACATGTAAATTCATAAGATAAAATAGACATATTTCATGGAAAATTATTTTTAGTCAAATTAAAAAACATGTAAAAGGAGTATTTAAGAATTTTTTAAATGAGTCACTTTAGTGTAGTTTAAAGAAAATATTAAAGAATATTTTAAGAGAAAAAAAGGAATAATTTTTTATACACAACCATAAATTAATGAAGATATATTTAATGATAAAATTATTTATTTTAGAAAAATAATTGTGGATTAAAATAGATTATTGAGTGTTCTTAAAAATTGGTAAGAAATTGAGAGGTTCCCATTAATTGGGATTACTTATCATAGGGAATTGTGAAGGGAACCTTTTAAAATATGTATTTATCTATTAAAGAAGGATTAATGGACTAGGATACATAAGTTTGACACATATACATATAATTTAAAACATTTATATAAGAATTGTGAATTAATAAATTCATGTAATGAGAGATAAATCATATCCTAAAGGAAAAAATGGATGTTCGAATAGATCCCTTACCTTATGTCTTAATGTATTCTGCACTTGTGCTTAACATCCTAGATAATCGAATTAGATCTATTAATTACTTAATTTAGAAACATTTACACATATATTTTATTTATAATTATTTTATTTAGTAAGTTTATAGCCATTTCGATGAGTTATAATTTTTAAGTTTGTAGTTTTGGGAGAGGTCGTTTCATGGTTTTATGATCGGTTCCCTTAAGTTTAGTTGTGGGAGTTCTTATAAAATTGACGAAAAACTAAATAAGTGTAATGATGATCTATTAATATACTTATATAATTTTAAATGTCCATATATATCATTTTTCTCTATATATGAGAATTATTCTTTTGATAAAATGTTAATGAAAAAAAGATTTGTTTTTTTTACAGTTTTTACGATTATCATGAACTAGTATCATTTTATTTAACATTATGTTTATATATTGGATCTAAAATAAGAGATAAGTTATAATATAAATATTATAATATTATTTAACCATAAAAATGGTGTTATTAATAGTCTTTAATGCAGTAATGAAAAAAAAACTCATCTACCACCAAGGCGGTGAATCGACAATCACAGATGATGTTTTCATTCTTAGAATAAAAGGATAAAGGAAAGTATTGGATGATTTAAATTAAATTAACATAATATAATTATATTATATATATGATTATAGATTTATCATTCTTTTTTTGAAAAGTGATGGGAGGATAAGGTAGAAGAAATATAGAATTTAAAAGATAAAGAAGGAGAATTTTACCTATTGAATATCGCCTCTTGGTAACTTCACAAGGCACCTGGGTTTGGCTTTGTGTTGGGACCAGAATCTCGTAGAACTTGGTAATATTATTAGGAAGGTAATTGGGAAACATTTAGACAATATTAAAGGCATAAAAGGTGTGAATAGTTGGGGTGGTATTCATAGGGGAAAAAGAGGGGTGCTTTTTATTATTTTATTCAATTATTTATTTTCTTGGGTCAAGACTATCAATAGTGTTGATTATTATGAATAAATATAGTAAATGGTTCAGTTTAGTTCTAACCAATAGGTTATTACATCATCCATACATCATCCATGACTCAAAAATTCTTATATTTGTTAAATACTATAAATTACTACATTTCACTATTCAATGAAATTTGACTATTTTAGAAAAATCCCAAAAAGTAACCCTAGAAATTTTTTATGTGTTGATTTGAAAAATGTTCTCCATTTTATGAAAATAATTTTCTAAATATTAGAAATTTAATTTTCAGTTAAAATCATCATTTACTAGAAAAATATAGATTTTAATATGATAACTAATTTTATAACACTTTGAAAACTTAATTGAGGTCTCACAAAATTATATTATAATTATAAAACAACAAAGTATTAATTTATGGATCTATTTTATGAAAATAAATTTTCTTTTAAATAATTAAATTATTTTTAAAATTTTAAATAAACATTTACTTTCCAAAAAAATTCAGACACTTGATTTATAATTTCTAAAAAAATAATGTACTTATTCCATGATATAAAAATATCATATTTTCATTTATATAATATGAAACTTTTATTTTTACTTTAATATTTTAAATTAATATTTAATTATTAACATTATGTTCTATTTCTTCAACTTTGTTCGTGATTGTAGTCATTCTAGTGGATCGAGAAGATCCAAATTATCTAATTCTTATTGTCTTATTTTCTATTTATTATCCCACTATAGTATTTGGAATTATATTTGGTTTATACACTAACTAATGTTTCATTATTCATTTATGGGTATAAAATAAATAGATATTAAAACCTTAGATAATTTTAATAAAATATTATCCTCATAGTAATATTATTTTAAATAAGTAAATTAATTATGATCATTTGTTTATCATCTCATTAATAAGTTCATAAATGTTTCATAGAAGAACCTTAATGATATCATATACATCAAATTTATCTTCAAGTTCCCTATGAGTATAATCTCATTTCTTATCAATAAGGATGATTAAGTTTGTGTGAATATGATTTCAATATGTGTGTGATGAAGTGATGGTGAGTATTTCTATGGAAACATCCCCATCTAAATGTGTAAATTGTTGAACAATTCATCATGATAAATACATATTCCAATTTCAAGGAGAAGTGAGACTTCTTTACAAAATATGAATAAAGTAAAGAGGATTTCATGATGAATATCACTAGAAATTATAATTAAATTCAAACATTAAATGAAGAAAAATTGATGTAGAGTTGGTATTTTGGTTCGGTAGGAGAAGTTTATTCGACAATATGAGTTTTGTATTTTGAAAAAGTTATCTTGGTAAGGAACTTATGTTGAATAATCTGGCTTTAAATTTTTTTAATCCCAATATACAAAAATTTTCATCTACACTATCGAACCAAAGAGTCCCAAAGCCACTACTTAGGTGGGAAAGTCAACCTCTGGCCAGCAAGCATTGTGATAGGGGTGTTGATATTGAGAGTCATAGTAGGAAACACATAAAGACTGAACAAACACTTAGGTGTGAGCATGTATGATACGGAAGGTGGTCCATTGTGGTTTGGAGTGGTTTGTTATTCCACATGTGTGTACGTGTCAATAGGGGAGTGGACTCAGGGCTACTCATCGAGTATTCTATAAAATGACTTGTATTACTAATCGCTTCCAAAAAGAAAAATTTTCTAATGTGGGATCTGGGGAAGCATTGAATTGTTCACCAGTCATAAAGTTTTTTCATATAATAACAACAATGCAATAAATTTGATCTAATTTCTTTGATCAGTTCCAGCGTCGTCATCCTCCTTCAGATGAGATATTGTACTATGCATTGTTCTTCCCCATGTTACACCATATGATGATCAAATCAAGACCATGAAATTTTTTTGTATCATTAGTTGAAGACATTGCATGCTGATATCTAAGATGTGATTAAGGTTAAACTGCATGATCAAGTGAACTGAACACATAATCACACAATCATCTAGGAGACAATAAATCACATACTTAGAGAAATTTAGTTAAATTAATGGTTGTATGTGAATTTCAAAGTATTGAGTTTGGGAGTTATCTATAAAAACCCTGACTCTTGTCATTTATAGTATGATCCAAATAAATATCCCATATTTCTCTGTAGATCTCAATTTTGAAATAATCAGTGGATGCACAAGATTTTCTCATTTATAATAATAGGCATACAATGTGATATGTTTATGAAAATAAGATCTCAAATATACTTATTGGGTAAGGATAAATTGATATATTGTGTGAATTGTTCTCAATAAAATAAGTTCTTGTGGACTACCTAATTCTTGTGAAGAATTTGGTAAGCCCATGTGATTCAATCACATGAAGCTCTTACCTGAAAACATAGTGAATATAAAATAATATTGAGTTTCAAAATTATGTCTTATAAAAAACTACTACATATAATAATATGATTAATTTAATCACAACTAAAATATTTTTGTTTTGAGAAGGAAATTACGGATCACCTGATGAGCTTACAATAACAGTATTGTATGAAGTAGATAGAAGAAAAAGGTTTTGTTAATGATGTTTCCATGCATACATGAAATAAAATTCATTTATGAAGATGAGTTAGTTAGGATAAGAATAATTATAATTGAGAAATATGATTATATAAGGATAGTGTGAAATATTCATGAAAAAGAATTATAAAATTCAGAAGTAAAGTGAAGGAATTATATGTGTTATTACATTCACAAACAAACATATTCAGTTAAACACCACACTAAAATTTGAATAAGACCATGCATAATATTTTACATGCATGAGGTTTGATAAAAGAACATAAAATAATAGTGTGTAGTGATAGTTGATAAAAAGAAATAAATTGTTTTAGAAGTCATATATCTGATTTTAATTGTATTGAGTTCATTCTAGGGAATTTGAAATTTAGTAGAAAATGAGAAATATAAGGAATTTGACAATAAGTTTTCAAATTTTTTGTATATTGTACACGAGAAGATCATGTTATCCTTTTTTTAGGAAGATTTTTTGTTGAGGTAGTGAAGAAGTAGGCATAATATGATAGAGATCATTAAATTATTGGATCATAACTTCAAGAAAATTAGAATTCTTCAGTGGGACTCTGAAGAAGAAGAAGTCTCTAGTGGGATTCTAGAGCAGGATAGTGAGATGCTGGTAATACTGTGGGATACAAAATAAATATTCTCCTATGGAACTAAAGAGTTTCTAGTGTAGGTGGAAAATAGTAATCTCTAGTGGGGATCTCGGGAGGGAACACATTGGGACTCATTGTTGAATGGAATGGGACTTTCCCTATTTATAACCATATATATATATATTGGGAATAATCTATAATAGGGGGAATAACTAGTTACTACAAAGACTATCACTTTATACCAAACTTTGTAAAAATAATTGTGTGTTATGATTTATTTATTTTTTATTTTTGGGATAGGTTTATAATTAAATATGAGGCATCAAGGAATTAATCTTTCATATAATTTGAATTAAAAAGAATGAATTTTTAAAAATAGTGTACCAAAATTCCACCCCCCCCCCCTCCCCACTCTCAATGGTACCTAATAGATCCTAGAGTACTTCAATTGGTATTAGAGAAAGGTAACCTATGAATATTTGATAACATTATGAGAAATAGAGAATTATAATTTAGTTAGAACCTAAGGAATACCTTCTTTTGATAGTAATTACTACAATAGTTAGAGTAATATGATGCTTCCTTTCCTTACACTACTAGAATTTGAGGTATTTGTAATAGGCTATTTGCGAAGGGATCCCATCACAAATGAGATTTTGAAACTGTGTCCCATCGCAAATAGCCCGTTGCAAAAAGCAGTTTTGTAAATAGTATTTTTTGTGACGGGCCTGTCACAAATAGATCTCTGATTATATAAATTATATTTATAAAATCGTTTTGCAACGGGCTAGTCAAAAAAATTATTTGCAAAGGGCTCGTTGTCTCGTCGCAAATAGTTCTCCATTAATATATGTTATATATATATATATATATATATATATAAACCTCTTTTGATGGGCCCATCGCAAAAAAGTATTTGCGACGGGGCATTTTTCCCTTTGAAAACAGTTTTTAAAAAATAAATATATATAAACTATTTGTGATGGGGTCCCGTAGCAAAAGGTCCTATCGCAAATACTAAATAAAATAAAAATATATACATATATTTAATAAAATTATGATTAATGAAAATATAATATTAATATTTTTAAAATAATAGAAAAAATAAAAAATATTAAAATTCTCAATATTCACAAAAAAATATAAAAAATTCATAAAATATTATTATTATTATTATTAGTAAAATAAACAAAAATAAAAAAATATAATACTAATTATAAATATTAAAATATTAAAATATTAAAAATAATAAAAAATATGCAATATTCTCACCAATATAAAAGACAAAAACCGTAAATAGTTCATATTACAATAAATCTTGCTTTCAAATGTTTTCAACATAACAAAAAAACCATTGGTTGGATAGTCTTATGGATGAGTTGGAGGATCTATTTGAGATGGTGAAGGAATTTTCATCCCTAAACCAAGAGTCAGATGGCGCATGTACTTCATCTGCTCGTGCTGTTGTTGTTTCCATAGATGCATCCAGTCCTCATGATATTGTTGCTGATGTTGTTGTCATCAACACATATCCCCCTCATACTGCTACTGTGGGTGATGCATCTCTTCCTACTACTTCTGCAAACTCTCTATAAACTCACTTTGCACTCACAAATGCCCATGATACTGTGAGCTAGAAGATGATGCCTCTCTATGAGCTCCCCTAGAGCTGGATGCCGACATCTTAGCAGTACCATAATAAGATCCAGGATTCAAATGAGCGATGATACCAAATACCTGAACCTTCTTAAAGTCATATTGGGTCGCCTTTATCCATATCACCTCATCGAAATATTGGGAAATCGTCTGATCAGTCATTTCGACTTGACTCTCAACCTATGCCTGAGAGGTTACGGCCTCATATAAATCTTTCAATTCCAATTTGAAATTAAAAAAGTGAAAATATTATATGCACTTAAATTTTAAACTAAAAAGAAATAATACTAACCACAATCTGATGTTGGGGATCACCTCTAATATCTCCAGTGGCTGGATCAATGTACATACTCTGATAAACATCATACTCCGTAATATTGGGCTGCTCGACTTCCTATATGAATATAAAATAAACTGTTTATATTTAAAGTTATATAAAATATTTAAAAAAGATACTTACCAATTTCTCTCTATGTGTTCAAAACGTATGGATACGAGCTCGATGTTTCACCTCGAGCCTCCCCCATTCTGCGGGCCCAATAAAGATCTCCTCTGAAATCTACCACCCAACCAGTGTGTCCATAATCCATTCCAAACACGATATGAAATGTACTCTGGTCAATGGGCTCTATATGACTCATCAACTATTTTCACTCCTACTTTATTTATGAACTGCATAAGAATTTCATTTTTTTCAATATGGATTGAAGTGCATAAAATTTGCAATTGTTTTCAATGAGAAGTTGATATGTGAATGAAAATTATTGATGAAGTGTTGGTAAAGATGTGGAGAATAGATTTTGATTCAAACCATTGAATACTACAATTGATCAATTCTCTAAGATGACACAAATTTGATGATAGTAGAAGTGGTCCTAAGTTCCAAGACTTGTACCAAGGTGATACATTAACACAACACTTGAATAAGTCCATGCAATACTCAATCACATGAGGAGAAATAAGATCCATACATAGTCACTAAGTGGATGAATTGTTGAAGATCCATCCAATGACTTCAAATAGGGTGAAGGTTGTGCATCAAATATTACCATTCATTATGCTTCAAATGAATGAGGAATGAAGACATGATCCATGTGTCATCCATGGATGTATTAAAACAACATATTGAAGATATTTTGGATTCAATATCTATGAAGGGAAAAAAGATGATAAAAGAGAAAAGAATCATGCATGGGGTTTGAATGGAGAATGGTGGTTTGGAACACTTAGTTTTTATACTAAGTAAATTGTTATTGTGTTATATGCCTTTATACCAAAACATTAGGCCAACCATGGAGGCCAGCTGAGGTCGTCACCTGAAGCACAAGTAGGACCCAAGGGTCAACTGCACTCAAGGGAAGCCCTCAAGGGTAGCCATGTATGAGGTCGGTGTGTGTGGGCCGTGTATGAGCCTACAGGTGTCTTATGGTGATGAAATAGTGCAGCATGGGTGCTAGGTGCGCTCCTAAGGAGAAAAGTGAGTGCTAAGAACATGCCTGCAGGGTGAACACGGTACGGGGCAGTACCGTGGAGGGAGAGAGGAGAATTATGAGCATCATTTGTGATGACTTGTATTATAAATAAGTTGTTTATGCATCTCCATTTCGATGTGGGTAGGCTTTTTAAAAACACGGACGCAATCTTGGATGATCATCTGATCTCGCATGAGATCTTGACCGCACGCTCCATCCCACGTCCTATGATCTAATCATCGTCATCCGTGATTAATCTGAGGTGATCCAACGGCCAAGAAAAGGCACTGAGGTTATCTTCAACCTCTAGACATCCCGTGAATCTCCCTTTCCATCCAAGAACCAATGATGATGTCGATCCACCTTGATCGAGCCCCCAGCCACAGTTGAAGCTCAAGTCTCTTCCATGATGATCATTTGGACGTAATGAACACATGCATGAAATTTCATTTGTAGGCATTCACTAAAATAAAGAGATAGCACGTGGCCGAAGCAAACAGAGTTGTGAGTCCCCATAATGGATCTTGAACCTTTGAGAAAAAAAGTTGCATGTGATCCATATCACTTTCATGTGATCTGATCACCGAGAAGAAGAAGAATAAGTCAATAAGAAAGATCCCACAATATGTAGAAAATCTTTTCACTATTTTGTAAATATTAAAATTGAGGATCTCAACTAATTCATATAAATATTTGAAGCATATCTCTTGGGATTTTTAGGAATAATTGAGGCATATCCCTTTCTTATAAATAAAGGACCCCCAAGCTGAAATCATGGTGCTGCCATTCAAATAAAGGAGCTCATAATTCTCTAAATAAACAGAGCAACTGTGAACCCCTATGGTTCACGAATGGTAGAATATTTTCACGCAGCCTTGCCATGCAAAAAGATATTTCTATGAATATATTTCACAAAGGAGTTCTTTGCATCCCTTGCGTAGAGGAGAAGAGATATACCATTTTTTCTCAAAGGAATTCATGCACCATTTGCAGTTTACAGAGAGGATCGTGAACCATTCTGGTTCTCAAAGGTAATCCATTAACACCATTTTCTTGAGAAAAAGAAAATCATAGTGTATACATACACTTCCCTTGTAGAAGAATAATAACCCACCCACATTTCCCATTCATTCAGGTTTGTTCACAAAAAGGAGAAGGATAATTCATGCATGATGCACATGCATGCATATGCATGATTTGAGATACTCGAACAAGCCAAAGGGTGGGTTACACCCATTTGTGTTGTGTGTGTTATTTACTTAAAGAAGACGGAGGTTTCATTCATGGTGGAGTTCATGTGCATTCAAATATAAGAACAAAGTGTGTGTGCACATGTGAAGAAGGAGGAAGGAATAAAAAAGAAAACACAACCTTTAAACCCTAATTAAAAAGAACAATTGTGTGTGTGCTAAGACCCAAAAGAAGTGAAAGAGAAAAGTATAAAGAGAAGAGATTGTGTGTGTGTTCTCAAAGAGTTTTCTCCTTATAGGTTTTCACAAAAAGAATAAAGGTATTGTGCATGCATTCATTCACATGAACACATGAAGACACTTAAAAGAAGAATCAATATAGTTAGTGCACTTATGTAAAAAAGAAGAAGAAATTCCATGCAACTCATGCATGAAACATAAATAATTCCGATGATGCCAAGTGAGTTGATCCTTAGTGCTTGAATAATCACATAAGTGTATGTGAATCTTGACAAGAAAACAAGGAGTAGTTTTAGTGAATTCAGTTATTGTACTAAAGAAGAAGAAACTAAGATATCCAGATACAAGAGGTATTGGATCCCATTCATGAAGAATGTGAGTACTGAGATAGAAGGAAGACTAAATTAAAGAATCTCTTCTATCTGTTTTTTTAGTAATTGAGAATCTAAGAAGAAATATAATGCTGATATTGTGCAAGATCATTCTTGCATATTAATATTCATGAAGAAGTTGTGTGCACCACTTCCACACATCTTAGGGAGTCCAAGTTTTCTCAGAAGTAGAAGGAATTTCCTAAGCATTATTGAGACCAATAACTGATCAACTTAAGTTATTAGAAATATTGTGCAAGGCCAGCAGACCTTACCAGAGGCTTTTGAAGATCCTTGAAGAAATTCACAAGAGAGTGTGAGTTAGCAAGCCTTTGTGGGAAGATCACAATATAATCTACATTGTTTCATATAAGAACATAAAGAAGTAAGTTAATCATGTGAAACGATAGCTAGAAGAACCCTGTGAGATTTAGGAGGAGGAGAAGTCTTCAGTGGGACTCTGAAGCAGTCTAGTGGGACTCTGGTAACACTATGGGAAGCAGTATAAAAAACCTCATGTGGGACACTGGAGAGATTTAGTGGGACTCTATATCAACCATTGTAATTACTAACTAAATTACAGGGGAGAATCTATATTGGGTAGAATAACCAACACAACAAGGAGTAGGTCTTTGAATCTAACCTTGTAAATCCTTATGTTCTATGCCTTTACATTTACAGTATCATTCGAGGTAAGGATGAGAGACAAAAGAAGAGTGGATCGAGGCTTTAAAAATCCATAGAAGTTTAATTTAAAAGGAATAAATTATTAAAAACATTTAATGGGATCACTAATTAACCTCCTCCCCCACTCAGGGATTAACGGTGATCTAGGAACTTTAATTGGTATCAGAGCAGGGTTACCTCTAAAAGATCCAATGGATTCTTTATGAAGTAAATATTAGAGGAGATTAATAAGAAACCTCAAATTGAGATTTCTTCCAAGACTTGGAAAAATATAAAGAAGAAACATGCAAGGAAGATGAAGAATAACTTTACTACTAATGGAGATACACATTCTACTGAAGGTAATCTGAAAGGTACAACATGTGATAATATTTATTATTCTTCTGATGAAGCCTTCTCAATCTCTGATAACGATAGATCAATTAGTGATCTTCATACTACACTCAAATATCTTCTGAAGAAAGTCCCTAGAGAATTGGAAAGACATATTTTTGAAATAATTAGTTCTATTCATGATGAAAAATAATATCTAGAAGAAGAATCTAATGCCATGGAATAATCATTGGCTAAAAGGGTTCGCATATCCAACATTCTCACAAAACAAGTAAAGGAAAAGGAAGAAATAATTTCACTTTACAATGAAATACATGCTCATATTACTTCAGAGTTTCATGGAAGTATTTGCAAGAAATAATTATTTGAGATTGTATTTGTAGAATATTTTCATGCATTTGAAAAGTTGCACAGAGTTTCTATGGTTTTCAAAGCTTCTGAACTAGAAGGAAAATCCAACAGGCTAAATAAGCTTGAAATCACTTTGTAACAATTAAGAAATGTGCATGAAGAACAAATAACAATGATGAAGGAGAATTTGGAAAGTAATATAAGATCAATTGAGGATGATAAGAAATATCTCAACATTAAATGTTTAGAATTTGAGGTGAGATTGAAAAATCAGCAATTACCCCAAGCTAAAACTTCCCAATCAGATGAAAGAAGATATTGTTCCACTAAATTTTTCATTGAGGAATATGATTCGAAAAGGAACATCATATCATCCTCTAATTCAAGGGGAAAATCCTCCAAGAATAAAGTATGCCATAACCCAGTTCTTTCTGTTTCTACTAATGCAACTTCATCTGCTAGTACCGGTTCAAACCAAAAATCTGAGAAGATGTGGATTGATAAAAATTTCAATACGTCCAAAAAAACTTCAATGGTGGATACTAGAAAAATTAAGAAGAGAAACCCCTAAAAGGATGCTCCAATGAAAGAAAGAGAATTCCTAAAACAACTGAGCACTGAATCTAGACATACTGATACTACAAGAAAAAAGAAGGAGATTTATTGGCTACTATTGGTGTTGTTGGAAGTTTGGGAATCAGGCCAAAAATTTCTAGCATAATATGTCAACATATGAAAATTGTGGATGGATTGAATTTAGGGAAAATAGATGTGAAGAAATGAATCATCCTATAAATAAAAGGAAAAAACATAGATGAAGAAGAATTTATCTATCAAGAAACAATTTGATTATCTTAAATAATTCTCTGATGATTGGAACAGAAGTGTTCGTAGTTATGATGAGTGCACGTTTAGTCCTACCATGCCTCAGGCATATGTTGATAAGAAGCGTAGAACACAAGAAATGAATTAGAAAGAAAAAGTATTTGAAAAGTCTTCTATAGGGAATATTTAATATAATGATTTCAATAAACTGGTGAAAGAAATTATTCCCAAGAAGAAGTTCAAGATGGATTCCAAGAATGTCATCTCAACCAAGAAAATATTTTTTTTACTGTGGAAATAAAGGTCATACCATGGATCACTTCAAACAATCCATGGAAATGAATGTAAGCAAGCTGAAAATAAAAGGATAATAAATCCATAAGAAAATGGGATTGACTGAAGACATTCCTGAAGATCATCTTAATAAGTTTCCTAAGAAAGGTAATTTTAAGACAATGAAGAAACCATGTGGAAGCTCTAAGTCATAAAATGGTAAGAAGGAGTGTTTAGTTATCTGGCCTAATGATTTTCAAATTTCTAGAGAACTGCAAAGAGATGAAGATGAAATACTAGATAAAGATAAGGAAAAGGGAAAATAGATTATTCCACATGAAGGAGAATAATAATTTCATGAGAGGTTGTCAACACATGAAAACACAAGTGTCTCACAACTATTGTGTGGAAGGTTCAAGAAGTTTGTACATCATGATAACAAATGTTTAACTGTTTTACCAAGACAAATAGAGAAAATTGAGCAACATGCACCAAAATATACTTCACTACTGACAGAAGTTAAGAAAAACAGTCCACACTAGTTGAAGTTGAATGGAAGTAAAGAATCCATGCTGACAATGCAAAATAAAAATTCCAAATGGAGAGGAGACATCAGCATGAAGAGTACCAGACACTTTAGAGCTGCAATGAAAGTATTCCTTGGGTTGAGAGAAAATTCTCATCCCTAGTGATTCTATTAATAATCTCACAAGTGTTCCATATTATTCCCTTATCCATTTGTTATACATGTGTACTTACATTGGATGTAATTTAAGATGATGTCCATTCATAAAGTGATAATTGATTTAGAAAAGTGGATAACTATAAGTTGAACTCATTATTCATGATTTAATAATTACTTGAAGTGATCCACATTAGAAGATTATAAACATTCATATCTTCAAGCTTATATGATGATATTCATCACCAAGGTAATTCAAAGGGAGTTCACCCCTTGAAGGGGAGAAAATATGAAGGAGATGATATCAAGAATTATGTCAGGAAAAATTTTGAAATTCATATGATCTCAAGAAGATGAAACTGAGGTATTCCAATCACAATTTCATACTTTGGTTTAATTTTATTTATCATATAAATTAAGGGGTAGTACTTGATTAATGAAAGTATGGGATGAAAGGGGGGATTTATCTTTCCACTTGAAATTTTTAATATGATTGGTGAAGTATGTGTAGGATTTAAAATTTAATTGATAAATATGATTTTTTTTCAACCCCTATAATAAGAGATGAAACATTCTGAACATGATTTCACATGTATGGTTTTTTATCGATATCATTGAATACTTTGGTCATATCTCTCTTGTTTTCTAAAATGGGATAGCTCAAGTAGACTTATAGTTGATTTACTAAAGGATCTTTGTTAAGTGAACCATGTGACATCATCCCTCTCACAGAAATATTCAATAAGATATTATTCAAAGGGAGGAGAACATGTTTTTAAAATCCCCACTACACCTTTTCGTTTGGTTTCCAATAAGGGGGAGAAATTATTGTCACACATATTGACCCATACAAAGTGTGCTTAGGTGATATTGAAAACTAAATACAAAGGGGGAGATTAAGGTGAATAATAATTTCATTTGTTTTAAATATGGATTGAAGTGTAAGGGTTTCAATTTTTTTCAATGAGAAGTAAATATGTGAATGAAAATTATTGATGAAGTGTTGGTGAAGCCTTGGATAATTTTTGTTGATTCAAAGAATTTAATACTACACTTGATCAATTCTCCAAGTGGATACAATTCTGAAAATTGTAGAACTGGTCTTAAGTTCCAAGACTTGTATCAAGGTGATACATTATCACAACACTTGAAGAAGTCCCTAAAATACTCAATATCATGAGGTTAATGAAGATCCAAAAATAGTCACTAAGTGGATGATGTGTTGAAGATCCATCCAATGACTTCAAACTAGATGAAGTTTATGCATCAAATATTACCCTGCATTATGGTTGAAATGCATGAAGAATGAATACATGATTCATGCTTCATCCATGGTTGGATTAAAACAACATATTGAAGATCTCTTGGATTCATGATCTAATAAGGGAAGAAAGATGTTAAAATAGAAGGGAATCATGCACGGGCTTTGAATGGATAAGGGTGGTTTGGAAAACTTAGTTTTTATTCTAAGTACATAGTTATTGAGTTATATTCCTTTATACCAAAAAATTAGGCTGACCATGGAGGTCAGACGAGGTCCTCACCTCAAGAACATGTGGGACCCGAGGGTCAACAGTGCTTGAGGAAAGCCCTCAAGGATAGCCCTGCATGAGGCATGTGTGTGCGGGCCACGTATAAACCTGCAGGTGCCGCACGATGATGAACACGTGCAGCATGGTCACTAGGTGCACGCCCGAGGAGCAGATTGGGTGCTAAGAGCGTTCCTACAGGGTGAACATGGTACGGGGTGGTACCATGGAGGGAGAGAGGAGAATTCGGGGTATTGTTTGTAGTAACTTTTATTTTAAATGAGCTATGTTCGCAGCTCTGTTTCGATGTGGGACATCTTTTTGAAAACACGGATGAAATCTTGGCCTCTCATCTGATCTCGCATGTGATCTCGATCGCACGCTCCATAACACATCCTACGATATAATCACCATCGTCCGTGATTAATCTGAGGTGATACAATATCCAAGGATAGGCACCAAGGTTTTCTCAAACCTATGGACATCACGAGAATCTCCCTTTCCATCTGCAAACCAGTGATGATTTCAATCCACCTTTATTGAGCTCCTGGCCATATTTGAAGCTCAAATCTATTGTATGATTATTGTTTGGATGTAACCAACACATGCATGCAATTTCATTTGCTTGCAAGCACAAAAATAAATAGATAGCATGTGTCCGAAGAAAATAGAGTTGTGAGGCCACGTCATGGATCTGGAACCTTTTATAAAATAAGTTTCATGTCATCCATATCACTATCACTTGATCTGCTCACCGATAAGAAGAAGAATAAGTCAAGAAGGAAGATCCCACAATATCTGGAAAATCTTTTCACTGGTTTGAAAATATTAAAACCAAGGAACTCACCTTATTCAAATATAGATTTGATGTTTATCTCTTGGGGGTTTGAAAAGAATCAAGGCTGAGCCCTCGCATATAAAATAGGACCTCGGATCCAAAAGCAATGTGCTACCATTCTCAAAAAATGAAGCTCATGTTTCTCCAAAGAAAAAGAGCAACCGTGAACCCCTCTGGTTCATGAAAAGAAGATGATTTTCCGCAGAGCCTTACAATGTGAAAAAGATATTTCCAGGAATCTCTTGCATGAAGGGGTCACGCACATCCCTAGCACAGAGGAGAAGAGAAAACCCCTTGGTTCGTGAAAGAATTTGTGCACCATTTGTAGTTCGTAAAGAGAAGGTCCACGAACAATTCTAGTTCGAGAAGGGAATATGCACACACCCTTTTCTTGAGAACAAGAAAATGACAGTATACACATACACTACCCATGGAGAAGAAGAATAACCCACAAACATTCCCCATTCATTCTATTTTTTTATAAAAAGGATAAGGACAATGCATGTGTGCATGCATATGCATGTTTGCATGAATATGCATGTGTGCATGCATATGCATGATTTGAGATACCCAAACAAGAAAAATGGTGGATTACACCCATTCAGGTTGTGTGTGTGCATTACTTAAAAAATAAGGAGAGTGCATGCATGGTGGAATTCATGTGCATGAAAACATAAGAACAAAGTGTGTGTGCACAAGTGAAGAAGGAGGAAGGAATAAAAATGAAACACAACCTTTGAACCCGAATTAAAATGAAAAAGTGTGTCTGTGCTAAGATCCAAAAGAAGAGAAAGAGAAAAGGAGAAAGAGAAGGGATTGTGTGTGTGTGTGTGCTCAAAGTGTTTTATCATTAGAGGTTTTGACACAAAGAATAAAAGGATTGTGCATGCATGCATGCACATGCACATGCAAAGACACATAAAAAAGA
Source organism: Viscum album (assembly GCA_963277665.1). Taxonomy (NCBI): domain Eukaryota; kingdom Viridiplantae; phylum Streptophyta; class Magnoliopsida; order Santalales; family Viscaceae; genus Viscum; species Viscum album. The sequence continues at coordinate 711,957,886 of OY728155.1, forward strand.
ATCAAGATTGTTAGTGAACTTGTGTAAACAAGATGAAGCAATACAATGAAACTCTTTCATGAAGCATAAACAATTCAGATGATTCCAAGTGAGTTGATCCTCGATGTTTGAATAATCATATAAGTGTATGTGATTCTTTCCAAGAAAACAAGGAGATGTTTTAGTTAATTCAATTATTTCACTAAAGAATAAGAAAGTGAGATATCTAGATACAATAGGTATTGGATCCCATTCAATCCATTCATGAAGAAAGTGAGTACTAATATTAAATCTATACTAAATTAAAGAATCTCTTCTTTCTGATTTTTCAGTAATTGAAAATCCAAGAAGAAAAATAGTGCTGATATTTTGCAAGATCATTCTTGAATATTAATATTCTTGAAGAAGTTGTGTGAACCACTTTCACGCATCTTAGTGAGGCCAGGTTTTCTCATAAGTAGAAGAAATTTCCTGAGAATTTTTCAGACTGAGAATTGATCAACTCAAGTGATCATAAATATTATGCAAGTCCAACAGACCTTACCAAAGGCTATTGAAGACCCTTGAAGAGATTCACAGGAAAATGTGATTCAGAAAGCCTATGTGGGAAGATTAGAATATCATCTATAATGAATCAAAGAAGAACATAAAGAAAGAAGTTTCTCATGTGACTCGAGATCTATAAGAACCCTGTGAGATTTAGAAAGAGAATAAGTCTTTAGTGGGACTCTAAATCAGGCTAGTGGGACTCTGGTAACACTGTGGGAAGTAGTATAAAGAACCTCCTTTGGGACTCAAGAGAGATACAGTGGGACTTTGTATCGACCATTGTAATTACTAACCAAATTATAGTGGAGAATCTGTGTTTAGGAGAATAACCCACAAAGAAAGGATTAGTTCTTTGCACTAAACTGTGTAAATCTTTATATTCAGTGCCTTTACATTTACAAAATCATTTAAGGTAAGTTTGAGAGACACACGAAGAGTGGATTGAGGGTTTAACCATCCATAAAGGATTAGTTTAAAGTAATAAATTCGTAAAAAATTTTAAAGGGGTCACTGATTCACCCCCTCCCGCTCTTAGTGATTCACACTGATCTGTGTACTTCAATTTATTGTCGTCCTTCTCAAATTGTGAAAAAACTGACAGAAACGGTCACACATAGACACCTCTCATGTCGCGGGGATATCATCATGAATGTTATCATCAATGGGATATCATAAACCCTAAAAATAATTTATAATATCAATTTATTAATGAAATAAATTTCCAAATAAAAATTATTTATTTACATTCCAGCCAAAGATTGAACATGTCGAGCTGCACATCAATGGGAATTTGTTCCCATGTGATCCATGGCTAAGAAACAAAATTGTGCAAGATGTCACTCCCTTTGTCCAAAATCTATATGTGAAAAAATTTTAAAAAAGAATAAATAATAAAACAATTGATATATAAATAAATTAATTAAAGATAACTAAAATACACAGGTTACCATACCTCTGCATGCGTGGATCGAAACCAAGACGTGGACGTCTCTCTGGGATAGGGTCAGTAATCATCAGTAATTCAAGACTGTGCCCCCTCTGCATACCCCCTTAACTCCTAGTAGGTTGAGGGTCAGATTATCCTAAATCCTCCTCATCCAAAGGTAGCTCAGGCTTCGAAAACTCACGAAGTACATCAGGGTTCATTCTGAAACACAAAATGATTGTTGTTAGTAGATAGTTAGAAATACCTATTATAAATACATGTATATTAGTTATGATTATAACCACAATTTAACAATGTTGATGTTCACCTTCATCATCAACTTCATATCTGATGATGTCAATGTCTTTATATTCCTCTCTGGCATCATCAATATCCATATGAGTTTCAGTTTCATCATCTCTTTCCATTTAAAATTAATTATTAACATCATTAATAACATTGTCACCATCGAACCTTAATCGTGTGGTTTCATCATTGATATTCATTTATCTTTGTGAAAAAGATGAATTTTGTGTAGTCTCTTGAAAAAATTCAATTAATTTCACTTCAACAGAACCACATTAAGTTTGAGTAAACTGATTTTCCTGAGATTTTGTTTTTATTATGCTCTAACAATCACTCAGGTCTCTTGAAGTAGCATAGTACTTTGTGTAATAAATTCGATGTTCCTATTGAGTCGGTAAAAATGGTTCATTTACAACAATAAGGCTTCTATATTTAATATCGATGATTACATGAGTCAGATGAACATGAAAGACTCTCTTAATATCAAATCACCGACATTTACACATTGTTTTGTAATTTTGTCCAAGATAACACATTTCAATAATTTCCTCTTACATGTTGTAAAAGTTAACTTCAATCTCTCTATGATGTGATCCTCTCAAGAAAACTTCATAGTTTATTGTTTTTTTTATTCCTCATATCCATGTGTTTGAAATCAAAAACCATTCACCTGTATTATAAGATTTAACCATTTTGAATTGTGGGCTACTCAATATATATAGTCGCTTTTCAATTTTATCATCTTGTGGAGACATCTAAAAATTTGTAAAATAATTATCAATATAATAAATACTAAAATGAATTTATATGTTAAACCATCAATAATTTATGTTACCAGTTTTTGAAACCATTGAGAAAAAAAATTTGTCGACGTTCTTCAAGAGAAACTGTTGTAATTTGTGGAAGCTGTTTCTTGATATGATTATCATATAACCTACAAATAAAATAATTTTACTAATTGTAACATAAATTATAGAATAAGTGATAGAAGCACTCATAGTATAAACTATTTCATTTCTTCACAATTGAGCAAAACATATGTATGAGTTATTTGATGTTCATCATCTGAAAGTCATCGTTTATGAACTCCACTGAATCCAAGATCTGGCTGATTAAAAATTGATAATTTATTTTCTATATCATCATAAAAATTCACCTCATTCCATCCCATGTTGTTTTTTTTGACGAATATTCAGATTCAAAATAATGAGATCACAAAAAGAAAATTTCCTCTTGCAAATAAGCTTCATCAATTGAGCATTCAACTGATACTTTTTTGTGTAATTGTTTCTTCAATTTCTTCATGAATCTCTTTAATGGGTACATACATAGAAATTTTACCAAACCTCCACTTTTATCTTCATGTGTAAAATATAATATCAAATGTTCCATTGAGTCCAAGAAAGTCAGCGAGAAGATTTTTTCCAGTTTCCATATAATTACAACAATGTCTTCTTCCAGTTTTCTTAGTGCATCGTATTCTATTTTCACCACACAAATGTCTCAAAAAAATATGATATGTCTGTTATCGAATCCCAAACCATAGAATTCAACAAACCTCTAAATATAATTGGTATAATTCTTTCCATTATAATATGACAATCATGAATTTTTAATCTGATAATAATACCATTCTTAACACATCTACCCAAATTGGAAGCATAGCCATCTGGGAGTCTCAAATCTGTAATCCACTGACAAAATAATAAGTGACTCTCTTTGGAATGTGTATAAGAAAATTTTAGTTTCATTGACCTCTATGATATGACATTTTGAAACAGTTCAAGTTCTGGTTGCCTACAAATTTGGGCAAGATCTAATTGTGCCTTTACATTATCTTTGGTTTTACCTGGTGTATTTAAAATTGTATGAAATAAATTATCAAAATAGTTCTTCTCAGTATGCATGGCATCCAAAATGTGGAGGACCATCAAATCATTCCGATATGGAAGTTCCAAAAAATGCTCCATTTTATCTAATTCTATTCTTTCCCAAAGCCATGAATTTTATGTTGGTTTATTGTTGATCCAAATGTAGTGGGAGGTAATGAAAATAAAATTGATTTTAACTATGTACCTGAGATCATTTTTGGAGGTTCATCCCTTTCAATTTTTCCATTTCTAAAATGATATTTATTCCTCTGAAAAGGATGATTGGTTGGAAGAAATCTTCGATGACTGTCAAAATAGCATGGTTTTTTCTATTGATGAGCATAAATGATTTTTTGTCTTTCATAGAGTAAGGACATGATTTCAGACCATGTGTACTCCTACCAGATAATATGTCATATGCTGGGAAGTCGCTAATTTCCCACATGGATGCAGATTTTAATATGAAATTTTGTTTCGCAACAACATCATATGTACTAACACTGTTACTCCACAATAAATTTAACTCATCAATCATTGGATTCAAATAAATATCAATATTCTTTTTAGAGTTTTCTTGGATTAATTATGTCAAAAAGATAAAGTTCTCCTTCATCAACATCCATGGAGATAAATTGTACAGAGTTATAAATATAGGCCAATATGAATACTGATTACTATAAGAACCAAACGGACAAAAACCATTAGTAGAAAGACCCAATCACACGTTCTGGTCTTCTAAAGAAAAATACGGATGCACTCGGTTAAAATGTTTCCATGAATCACCATATGATGGATGATTCAAGCTTTGAATAGTTGAAATCTTGGTTTTGTGCCACGACATCATGGATACTATGTTTTGAGACATAAATAAATGATGCAACCTGGGTGTAAGTGGGAAATATCTCAACTGTTTTACAGGAATCGATCCAAACTTCCCCAGTTGAGATTCTTAATACCTCTATTGTCTACATGTGGGATAACTATACAACAACTCATTTTCACTAGAATATAAGATTCAATAATTTTCACATGCATGAATCTTCTGATAACTAAGGCCCAGATTATGAACCATCCTCTTTATCTCATTATAATTTCCAGGAAACACATTTCCTTCAGGTAACAGAGTTTTAACCAAAGAAAATATCTGATCAAAACAGTTGTTTGAAATTTCATTATCTGATTTAATATCCATAAATTTTTCAAATGCTTCTAATTTTATTATCTTGAAACTAGGATATAATTCATCCTAAAAAACCTCAACAACTCATAAAATTTGAATAGTACCAACTCAAGAGTTAAATCAATATCATCCTGAGTTTCAATTTTTTGAATAGATGAACCTGCAACATCATGTACTAACTTTTAAAACTGTGATGGATCGAGAATCAAATTATTAGTATATTCTCTAGAACTGCATTCTCCATGTTGATACCAAAAAACATAATCTGGTTGAAAACCAAAACACAAGAGATGTCCCACAATGTTGTCAAATGTGTCAAAAGTTATCATTCAACATTTTTTACAAGGACACTTAATTCTTCCATTTGAAAACAATTCTGGTTTTGATGATACAAATAATAATAAAGCTTCAACACCCTTAATATATACAGGATTTAAACCAAAACCATTTGGATTTTTATTCTTAGTTTTCAAAACACGTTCATCTAATAATGACTGTTATTGGATTCATTGTTCCATATTTTTCTGCAAAATATAAAATCATTACTTTTTTTGAATAATTTGAAATTAGAAAAACACTATCCAAAAAAGAAGATAAATAATTACAATTAATTTTTATTAATTACCATTAATTACAGGCGACACAATTACCAGGGGATTGATGAATACTCTTTTGTCTGACATCTCATTTACTTTCAACTTTCTCACACTAAAATCACAATAAATAATCTTCTTACAGGTATGCATATCCATCCTCGTGCATACGAGAATTTATAAGCATACCTCTGAACAGATTCTTCATTGTGATTTCAGTGTGAGAAAGATGCAACTAAATTATCCATCAGACAAAAGAGCCCCCTTTTCGTCGATGAATCATCTTCTTGCAACTATCACCTCCTGTAAACATTATAAAAAATGTGGTCCTACGAATTCATATCCAAACTCGTGCATACGAGATTGGATATGCATATGTAGAGGCATATTTTTTATAATGTTTTGAGTTGGTGAGAGTTAAAAGGAGAAGAGTCATCAAGCAAAAGGAGTGGCACCAAACCACTAAAAATTATGTCAAGTTATTACAATTTATTATAATTTATTGTATTCCTAGTTATTCTTAATTATTTATATTTATTCCTATTTATTAATAATTATTACTAATTATTTTTAATTATTCCTAATTATCATTAATTATTCATTATTACTCATTAGTACTCATTATTACTCATTATTACTCATTATTACTCATTATTACTCATTGTTACTAATTCTTACTAATTATTACTAATTATTACTAATTATTACTAATTATTACTAATTATTACTAATTATTACTAATTATTAATATTTATTACTAATTATTACTCATTATTACAAATTATTACAAATTATAACTAATTATTACACTTTATAACTATTTATTACTATTTATTACAATTTATTACTATTTAGTACTATTTAGTACTAATTATTACTAATTATTATTAATTATTACTAATTATTACAAATTATTACCATTTATTACCCTTTATTACTATTTATTACTATTTATTACTATTTATTACTATTTATTACTAATTATTACTGTTTAAACATATTTATTACTAATTATTACTAAATATTCCTAATTATTTATATTTATTAATATTTATTACTATTTATTACTATTTATTACTATTTATTACTATTTATTACAAAATATTACTAAATATTAGTGATTATTACTGATTATTATTAATTATTACTAATTATTAATAATTATTACTAATTGTTACTAATTATTTATAATTATAAATACTTTTTACTAATTATTTCTAATTATTACTAATTATTACTAATTATTAATAATTTTTACTAATTTTTACTAATTTTTACAAATTATTACTAATTATTACTAATTATTAATAATTTTTACAGAGTATTACTAATTGTAACTAATTATAACTAATTATTACAATTTTCCTATTTATTACTAATTATTAAAAATTATTACTAATTATTAATATTTTTCATAATTATTACTATTTATTACTAATTATTACTAATTATTACTTATTATTACTAATTATTACTAATTATTACTAAATATTACTAATTATTGCTAATTATCACTAATTATTACTAACTATTACTAATTATTACTAATTATTACTAATTATTACAAATTATTACTATTTTATCCAAATTATTACTAATTATTACTAATTATTACTAATTATTACTAATTATTACTAATTATTACTAATTATTACTAATTATTACTAATTATTACTAATTATTACTAATTGTTACTAATTATAACCATTTTTTCCTAATTATTACTAATTATTACTAATTATTACAACTTATTACTAATTTTTACTAAATATTACTAAATATTATTATTATTACTAATTATTACTGATCATTACTAATTATTACTAATTATTACTTTTTCCCCTAATTATTACTAATTATTACTAATTATTACTAATTATTACTAATTATTACTAATTATTAATATTTTTTCCTAATCATTACTAATTATTAATAATTATTACTAATTATTACTAATTATTATTGATTATTAATAATTATTACTATTTTCCTAATCATTACAAATTATTACTAATTATAAATAAATATTACTAATTATTACTATTTTTTCATAATTATTACTATTTTCCAAATTATTATTAACTATTACTAATTATTACTATTTTTTCATAATTATTACTATATTTTCCAATTATTACTATTTGCCGCTAATTATTTCTATTTACCGCTAATTATTACTAATTACCCATAATTATTACTAATTAGCGTTAATTACTATTAATTACTGCAAATTACAATGAATTTGTATGAATAATTTCAATTTATTGTTAAAAATAAATACATATGACAAAAAAATCTAAATCTAATTTAATTTCAACTAATCAAAAATAATTAATTTTAATATAAAAAACGAAATAAATACTAAATTAAATAAAACATAAAGACCTTAAAGCTTGATTTATTATAGGTGTAGAAAGCTTCACAACTTCTTTGTAAAAAAACTGACTCAAAAAAATTTTCATTCTAAAATTAGAGTTTAGAGAGAGAGAGATACAAAGTAGGAATTGAGGGGAAGGATGAAAAAAATTGTTGGGGGTATATAAAGGTTAGATTAGTTGCGACAGTACTATTTGTGACAAGTCTCGTCGCAAATAGCTTCTGGCGAATTAATTATTGTCAGCGGTTAAAATGGTATTTGCAAATGGTCCTCTATGAATAGTGGCATGTTGAAACACTATTTATGACGGGGCAACATCCTATCACAAATAGTATTTACCACTGTCCGGTATTTGCAATAGGACCAGTCGCAAATAGTGACCCACGGACGAACTATTTACGACGAGGAAATTCTCTGTCTTAAATAGTATTTACCGCCTCCAGGTATTTGGGATGGGGGGTGCCTCCTCGTCGCAAATACCCTTCCCGTAGTTTGGCGTGCAAACCATGCCTAACTTTTTGTGACAGGACCCCAAGTCTCACCGCAAATAACTAATTATTTGTGATGGGTCGATGCCTCCGTCACAAATAACCTCTTCGACAGACTATTTGCGACGGGATTTATTCCCGTCGCAAAAAGCCATTTTTTCTTTAGTGTTATGTCTCTTAGCATGTAAGTCAGAAATGTAGAAATATTGAGATTCCCACCTTTTTCTGAGGATGATCATATAACTCAAGATGATAAGAGAAATCTCAAAGTAGATGGAAATTCTCAAAATTATATCCTAACAGATTAATCATAAATGGTATACACTAAAGTGATGGGTCTCCAAACATTCAAGGTGGTCTTGCATAAACTGATAAGTAGTTATGAATGAAATATTAAAGTCAAAGAAGTTAAGCTAAAAATCCAGAGAAGCAAGATTGTAGATATGAAAATGGTAGATGATTAAATAATTAATGGATATTCTATTGGATTCAACGAGATAGTTAGTAATATCCATGGATTTGGTGAGAACCTTGAGGATTCAATAATTTCAAAAAATATAATGAGAAATTTTCCTCATAGATATGCCATGGTTTTAGTGTTTTAAGATAGGGAATTTATTTCAATTCATGAGTTACATAATATTCTCATAGATTATGAAATGGTAAAGGATCAAATTTTCAAAAATAAAATAAAATATTTGATAGCCTTTGATCTTATAAGAAAAAATAATTTCAAAGAAGTTGAAATTGATGAATCAAGTGATTCTACTGATGATTAAGTTGATGAATACCATAATGAGATTTTTACACTTATATAAAGAGGATTCAGAAAGGAAAAATGGAAAGAAAAAGGAAAAAACTTAAATGATAAAACTGTAATGGTATTGGAAAAACTTCCACAAATTTTCTAAACAAAATGGCTGAACTAGAATATGATGAAGAAAGTGAGAAACCTTGAAAATAGAAGAAAGATAAGAAGAAGAAGAAGAAGTATTCCTGTAAAATAAAGAGGAATTTTTTGTGAAAGTTTATATAATTGAATGAATAATCTATTAGTTCCTTATAATAAGAACTTGTTTTCTTTGATCGTACTGAGAAAGGCTCATAATCTTCAAGTAGTGACAATGTTGGTGACATCAAAACAGATCTATAAGGGAGGCTGAAAGAAGAGTTGTAATCCACTCTTGATAAAAATACTCATCTTCATAAAGTGAAGTAGAAGTTGAAGAAAATAAATAAAAAATTAGATATTCAAAAAAAAAGAATAATAGAATAGAAATAGCACTTTTTAATGAAAATTAGAATTACATATTGAAAGTAGTCAAGCTAGACAATATGATAAGTGATCTAGAAGAGAAACTAACTCCCAAGGAAGAAGAGTAGTCTAAGATACAAAAAATGTATCTATCAATCCAACATGAATTGAAGAATAATAGAGAATAATTCAATAAGATTATTGACAAAAAATATGAGTCATCCCAAGATGGTGAGATGAAGGGTTTTGATAGACACGATACATCTGTCTCTAAACTATTCTAAAATAAACAAGATGTCATAATATTGGAGGTGAATCAGTGTGGAATATTAAGTCAAAAGGGAGTCATTTTTTCACATCCAATTATGAAAGGTAATTTCTCTGATTATCATCGCACCAAGTAAAAATCAAGCATGGTTTAAAAAATGAAAAAATAATGAATTTTTTGGACATGTTTATCAACAAAATAGATGATCACAATTCAGAGGATTTTGTTGGTGTTTTCCAAACAATGTTCATAATTCCTACACTTGTTGTTACAATATTTCACTCTAAATATTTTTTTTAATTTTTTTATAAATACCACTTTTTGGTTAAGTGGGAAATGAATATATAACATACTAGTAAACACACCATCATAGATTTAAAAATACAACCAAAATAATAGTTTCCAAGAAAAACTATAAGTACTCACATCCAAATATTGTAATATTAGATATACCCACCTTGAAGGAAAAGGGTGGGGAATGTGTGGATTAGAAGGAAATTCTAAAGTACGTGTAACAACCTGAAATTTTATAAATAAAATTTCATTTTTTCTTGAATTAAATACCCTATTATGTGTTATGGGTTTAAAAAAATCATGCACTTATTTGGTTTTATTATATCCTATTAGATTTAAGAGACTTTTAAGAATCATAACCATTTATTAGGTAGTCATTTAACAATGATCATATGATTAGTATAGTTATAGGGTTTCGACAAATCCAATAGACATAGTCAAAGGAATTGATGGCCTCAACCATTAGGATAGTACCCTATGAAGGTCATTTATTAGAACTTATAAGGGAGATAACATAAATAATTGTTCCCCTTTATCAATCCCTAGTTTATAACCAACAACTTAAACATAAGAAAAACCATTTATATGAGAAGTTCAAGTTCATTGAGATCACATCCCAAACCATGTACATAAAACCACCCCATGAACGTCTCACCATTTTACACCTTACCCTTACGATGATTATTGGTTTAATAAAGGGATATGTATCAAGACCATAATAATATAAATATGTATCTAGTATATAATAATGAATTTATTTTTATTTTATTATTGTTACTTTATAAATAATTTTTATTTTGATACAATAAAGAACAAGTAATATTTTTGGGTAATATTCAAACTCAATTAAGGTATTTATTTTGATGAATTAATGGATTTTTGAAATGAAAAATATTTTAACAAAATATTATTATTTAATTATTTTTATTAAATATAAATGATCAAATAATTTTTATGAAGTCAAATGTAATTTTTATAAGGGTTAAAAAAATGTTATTGTAAAAAACAAAACATTTACCAAAAAATGTCTATTATTATTTTAAAAGTGAAATGTAAAATAATTCTAAAATTATTTGGATAAAATGAATATTATTTTTGGAATCATAATTTTTAAATTATCCAGTAGTGAATTTCTCATAATTTTCTAATACAGTTGAATTTCTAGGTAAATTTTAAATACAGTATAAATATACAATGTGTATTATGACATCATAATGACCCAAATATGATGTAATAAATACCATAAATGGTATCCATGACAAAATTTATTTATCCCTTTTAATATAATATAATTTTCAGTTTATTTTAATAATTTTATAATGCCTTTATGATTCCTCCAAAATGTATAATATATTTTAAGGGTTTAAACTCATTTCTATAAGGACATGACTCACTTCCACAACACCATGGGTAATTTTTTAATAATTTCAGACATTTTCATTATAAAATAATAAAAAACACCCTTATTTTTTAAAAAAACATGGGTATAAATCTTGTTATAGTATTTTGTTTTAGTTACTTTAGTATATAGAGTCTAAAACCAAAGTCTGAGAAATAACAAAGAACTCACATATATTTTCCTATATAAACCCACACAATATCACATTACTCTTCACAAAAAATCCTATGAGGATTTCTTTACTCTTCCATCCCCTCTGTAGGCTCCTCCCAACGTTCCCCTAAACTCTCAAGAAGTTCCTCCCAATCATTTGGAATCACCCTCTCAAAGTAAGGGATCCTCTCATTTTCCACTTTATTCAATAATATTCATTATCATGTGACTTTTATATCCAATTCCTAATTTTGGAATATGTTCTTACATATCCCCATTACTGTCCATTTGATGTCTAAATTATGATATAAAACTTTCACTCTCATTAATAACTCTCATGAACATTTATGTACCCTTATTATGCCTCAAATTTTTCACCACGATTTTCCATGCCAAACAATTGTGTAGTGAATACCCATACCCATTTCCTAAAAAGGGTGTTCACCTTTATTCACATATAAATATTTTATTTGAGAATTACATGTATTAATTTTATAATACTTCATTGTGGAATAAAATATGATGATAAATTATTATAGGTTGTTTGATCTATGTGGCACACTTATATATGTGAATAAAATGAAAGTGACAGGTGTGCCCAAAATTATATAGTGCTCCAATGCATTGGGTAATGTTTTAGAATCATGATACATCATTTAATGGATTAGAGAGTGAACCTAATCCATCATGGGACTTTTCTCATCATGGTTTCTTGGCATATATCCTTGACCTATTTTTATGATTCTGTGTTTAATGTTGTTTTCACACTTTCCCATGTTGCCTTAATGTTATCATGATATATCATGCGTCATTTTTCAAATTTATGATTCTCACCCCTTTTATGTCTCATTAATAAGCCTATTTTATGACATTTAGTACTTCCTTCATGTTATGTTGTTTTTATTCCCTTAATGAATTTTATAGCTCACCCCTTTTTTATGTATGTCCCCTGGTTATCCCATGTAGTTTTAAGTATGATGGAATAATATGATAATGGGAAGTTTTAAATAACGGTCATGTATTCCCAATTTTAAGTTGTTATGTGACATACCTAATTCTTAAAAAACAAGAATTATAAATATTCTAGGTTGCATTATCTATATACTTATATAATAAATCATTAATTAATATGTAATAAAGAGGAGGGTTGTTATAGTTGGTATCAAAGGAAAGTTTAGTTATTTTTTGGATTATGATTACAAAAGCTCTAGAGAAATTATTATAGATAATATTGAACATAAGAATACATCCCTAAATTTTTTTAAAGTATAGAGTAAGTGGTTTCTATGAAAATACATCCCTTTTGGCTAATACAAGTGGGTGTGTCTCTAGCATAGATGTACCTAAGTGTAAAATCTGAAAACACCACATTGGGATAGACTCAATCAGGAATTGGTGCACAAAAATGGGCTTTTATACACACATAGTTCAACACACCTGGTGGATATTCATCAGTAAATTAACAATATAATTATGAACCATTAATAAGGAAAAAAATTCCCATAAGTGTCTATGTTAGAAAATAGATCTTGGATAATGTGGATTGAAGCAATGAATTCATAGTTTAAGGAATAAATTTCATTTATAAGTTAACCCGTTGATGTTATTAGATTCAAATTTATGTGTTTAAAATAATCATACCTAATGTTTCACTTTACTTTAGCCAATGTCTATATATAGAAAGAACTGAGTAAAAAACAATGTGAAGCACTATGTGATGACTGCACAAATGAAATGTAGAACCCAATAGGAGAAAGAATCCTGAATTTTTTAATAATAATCTATCAGTTGACTCACGTTATAAATAGAAACATGGATTAAGAGGTGTTCCCAAATCCCTTAATAAATAGAAAGCTTCAATTGAGACATATATGTGACAAATCCCTCGGAATTTCAATGGATCATCAGAACCCTTAATCATGGAAAAATATATCAATTCTATTGAGAATATATTATAAATGCTTCAATGTTTAGATAAAGATAAGTTTGTACTAGCTGTTTATCACATGGAGTGAGAATCTGATCGGTGGGGTACCTTGATCAAGAATTTGTATCCTGAGGAAGACATCGAAGTAATGGGGTGGAAGAAATTCTAGAAAATGATTTTTGAAAAATATTTTCATCACACTCTCTAAAATAAATAAGAAATGTAATTCCATTACCTTAATAAAAAAGAAGATTAATCCATTCGGGTATATGAGGATAACTTCAAAAAACTTGCACAATATGCCTATTCCTTTTTCATTACCAATGAATGTAAATTTAACCACTTCTTTGGTGGTATAAAACCTAGTCAATGATAACCTCTAGTGATCCGAGACTTTGATAGCTATGAAGAAATTTTTCAATGTTTCCTCAAAGTTGAGATGAAGATCAGTGAATCTACAGGGTATTATAGGGATAATAATTTGAAAGTGGAGTTTATTTCTAGTGGTGTGATGGAGAAATGTAATGGTGATAAGAAATTTCAACATCCCACTTGTCAAAAGTGAAAAAAAATAATCACCCTATAGATTTACTAAAGGGTGAGGAAATGGTTTTGTTGAGGGAAGGAATGACACCTAGATAGCAATTACTGATGAGAGAAACCCACTAATGAGATAGAGGAAAGGAATTCTCTAATCAACCCTCCGTGCATTTTTCATTTTTTTGAACTACATGTAACAAGGACACTTTTTAAACCAATGCACTAAGTCAAAGTTTTTCAAATAAAAACAATAACCTCTAAAGAAGTAAGGATGAGCTTACACCATCATAACCACTAAGGTGGATCCCAAAAATAAATTGGTAGAAGTTACAATAGTTATTCATTAAATAATAGTGAAAGTACTTTTTGATTATGTTTCTACGCATTTCTTCAAATCACGTAAGTTTAGTCGAACTTTTCACACACCATCACAAATCAAGGAAGTAGGGATGTTCATGAAAATGGAAAATGGTCCCATAATTGCAACCAGTTTATATAACTCCTTTCCTATCAAAATGTGTCGGCTGAACTTCTCAGAGAACAATGTGATACTATCTTTAGTGGAATTTTATGTAATTATGGACACATATTGGCTTCCATTATATAGATAGAACATAAATTTCTAGGAGAAGGAAATCAATCTATATATTATGAATTGTCCTCTGATTTTATACAAACACAAAGAGAAGTATGAATCTTTCTTATCACAAAATTCTCAATAATGGACATTAATTCACTATTAGAAATAGTATCTATCTCAAATGACTGAGTCTAAAGAAAATATCATCCTCAAATAAATTCCCATTATGAGGGAATATGTTGATGAGTTTCCAAAATAATTTCTCGGTATTCCTCTTATCCAAGAGGTTGAATTTCAACCAAGATTATACCTGGGAAGTTTCCATTATCCAAGAATCCATATAGAATGGATGTTGGGTAACATTGGGACCTAAATAAATAACTATAGGAGAATATAGATAAAGGGTTCATATACCCAATTGCTTTACCTTAGGGTGCACTAGTCCTCTTCATCAAGAAGAAGGATGGGTCAATGAGAAAAATTATCCTCTAACATGGATTAATTACTTTATTTATCTACTATTTGGATCTCAATACATATCTAAGGTGGATCTTCTATTGTGGTATTATCTATTAAGGGTGTAGATAGAGGATATCCCCAAGAAAAATTTCCAAACGAGTTACGGGCACAATGACTTCTTAATAATGACATTAAGAATCAGAAATTCTCTAGAAATATTCCTGGGAATTACGAATAGATTCTTTAGTGATTACCATGAAAATTTTCTGGTGGTTTTTATAAATGATATTCAAATATACTTCAAAATTAAGGAGGAGTATTAGGAGCATCTAAGCACTAAGCTAAAGACCTTATGAAAGGAATATATTTATGAAAAGTACAAAAAATGTTAGTTATTGTTGAAGGAAGTCTCATTATTGAGGAAAATATTCAAAATAAATTGGATATATATGGACACTTAGAAGATAGAATCAATAAGAGGATGGTTTATTCCAACATCTACGACAAAATTTCTTAGTTTCCTTGGATGATATAGGTATTATCATTGATTTGGGAGAGATTTATACTAATTTTCAAACCCTTTAACACAAATAAATAAAAATGGATTAAAGTTTTTTTGAAATAATTAATGTTAAGAGAGATTAAAAAAGTTTAAAAAGAGACTTATCACTGCACATGTACTTACACTACCCACAAGTGGAGAACTTTTTGTGGTATACAGTGATGTTTGGAAGATGGTATTGGGATGTCTGTAAAAGAATAATGTCAAATTGATATCCTATGATTCAAGTAAATTGAATGTTCATGAAAAGAACTACCCAATTAAAGGTATTGATTTGGCTGCAGTGATCTTCACATTGGAAATATGGCGGTATTATCTCTTTGGGGGGAAGTGTGAAATATATATAGATCACAGGAGCCTCAATTATATATTCACTAAATATGCACTAATGGTGATTGTAAGATATGATTAAGGATTATGAATTATTAATTCAATACCATCCTAAGAAGTCAAATAAAGTGAAATATTATCTAATTATAACGGTTTCACCAATTTTATCATTGATTAGAATTGAGAAGGATCCGATCTTTTTAAAATTGAAAAGGATTCATAGTGGAATCATAAAGGAAGGAACATCATCAATCCTTTCACAAATGATTGCTCTATCATCCCTTATAGAGAGGGTAAATAATGCTAAAATATATCATGTTTTTATTAATAAGAAATTGGAATCAATAAAAAAGAGAAATCCTTGTATTTCTATGTCATTAAAGGAGTTTTGATATTTGCGTCATGATTATGTGTGCCATCAAATCATGAGTTAAAATATGTGTTGGATGATGCACATAGCTCAACCTTCTCCATGCATATAGAGAGCACAAAGATGAATCAAGATCCCCAAGAGAACTATTGATGGGATAATATGAAGAAGGATATCAAAATATATATATCAAGTTGTATTGTATTTCAGAAAGTGAAGGCTAAAAAGAAAAAATACAAGGGGATAATGCAAGCATTACCCATACCTACATGGAAATGGGGAAAAATAACCGTGGAATTTTTCACTGTTCATAAAATTGCATCAACAAGAAATAATGTTATATGGGTTATGTTGGATCA
This sequence comes from Viscum album, assembly GCA_963277665.1. Lineage (NCBI taxonomy): Eukaryota > Viridiplantae > Streptophyta > Magnoliopsida > Santalales > Viscaceae > Viscum > Viscum album. Next base: position 711,974,650 of record OY728155.1, read on the forward strand.
TTTTAAAAATACTACTCACTTTATTTAAATTCTAGAGGACTTCTCACTCGATCGACTTGCAGGGATATACATTAGAGAAGTGGTGAGACTATATGGAATGCCACTATCAATTGTATATGATAGAGATCCAATATTTACCAAAACTTTATATATGATTCTCCATAATGACCTAAATAATACATTTAACTTTATCACAACTTATCACCCTCAAACTGAAGACCAAATTTGAGAGGACTATCCAGACACTCGAGGACATGTTGAGAGCATGCTTAATTTTCTTGAAAAGAGGGTGGGATCAACATCTTTCCTTCAAAAAAATCTCAAGAAATAATAATTTCCACTCAATCATTTGAATTTCACCATATGAAGACCTTTATGGTAAGAATTGTATAACACCTACATGTTTTGTTGAAGTTGGGGAACACAAACTACTTGGTCTTGAAATGGTCGAGGAAATGGTGGAAGATGTTAAGACCATTAAGCAGCAAATCAAGGCTATTTAGAATTGAAAGAAGATATAAGCTAACAATAATTTATGAGACCTGTAGTTTGAGGTCATATAAAATATATTCCTTGTCATATCTCTATGGAATAAATTTATGAGATTTGGGAAGAATGGAAATCTTAGTCCAAGATACACTGGTCCCAAGGAGATCCTTGATCGCATCAAAGCGATGGTCTATCGACTAACGCTCCCAGTTAACAAATATTAAGTACAATATGTGATACACATATCACTCTTGAATAAGTACATAAAATATCCATCTCATTATTTGAATCCATATCTAGCACCATTGGAGAATGATATTTCATATGAGGAGTAACCGGTGAAGATCTTAGATCATAGAGACAAAGTTATATAAAATAAGACAATGAACCTGGTTAAATTTCTATAGAAAAACCATAAGTTAGAATAATTGATGTGAGAACTATAAAAGGGGATGAAATAGAATTACCTTGATTAGTTTTAGAGTTTGAAATGAAAATTTCAAGGAAGAAATGTCTGAAGGGGTAAAGATATTAATGACACAAAATTTTATAAATAAAATTTTCTTTATTCTCGAATTAAATTCACTATTATGTATTATAGTTACATAAATATCATGAAATTATTTGGTTTTATTTTATCTTATCATATTTTAGATAATTTTAATCATCATAACCATTTAAAATATAATTTTTTTTAACAGTGATCATATGATTAGTATAAATATAGGGTTTTGAAAAATCTAATTTATATAGAAAATGGAAGTGATGGCCTCAACCAGTAGGATCACACCCTACAAAGCCCATTTATCAGAACACCCAAGGGAGATAGCATCACTAGTATTTTCCCATGACCAATCCCAAGCTCAGATCCAACAACTTCAGCATGAGTGAAACTGTTTATGGGACCATTTCAAGTTCATTGAGATCATGTCCCAAACCATATACATCGAACCACACCAAGAAAGTCTCAATGTCACAGACCTTACCCTTAGTGTATTTACCAGTGTAATAATAGGATATTTATCAATAAACTAATACTATTAATATGTATATTATATAGAATAATAAATATTTTTTCATTTTATTATTTTTACTTTATAAATAATTTTGATTTTGATACAATAAAACACAAATAGAATTTTTTGGTAATATTCAAATTCAATTAAGGAATTTATTTTTTAAAATTAATGGATTTTTAAAATAAATAATATTTTAAAGAAATATTATTACTTATAAATATAAATGATCATAAAATTTTTTATGAATTTAAATTTAATTTTTATAAGGGTTCGAAAACTGTTATTATCAAAAAAAAACCATCATTTCTCAATAAATGCCGATTATTATTTTAAAAACAAAAATTCACATATTTAGAAAATTATTTGAATAAAATAAATAATATTTTTTTGAATTATAATGTCTAAATTATCAAATGGATAATTTTTCAAAATTTTCTCAGACAATGGAATTTTCAGGTATATTCTAAATACGGTATAAATGTACAGTGTGTATTATGACATCATAATGACCCAAAAATAAAGTAATATATACTAAGAATGGTATAATAGAACTAATATATGTTTCCCCCTGAAAATAATTTAATTTTTAAATTTATATGATTAATTTTATAAAGCCTTTATGAATCATCCAAAACCTATAATATATTTTATGGTTTTAAAATCATCTATTTAAGGACATGACTCACTTCCACGTCACCAAAGGATACATTTTAATAATTTAGAAGCTTTTAAAAAAATAATAATTAAAATAATCCCTTTTTTGTAACTATGAGCCCAAACTAGGGGATGTTTCGTGGTTTTGGTTATTTTATGAAATAAATTCCAAAACCTAAGTTTAGGAAATAGTAAATAACTCCCTAATCGTTTCCTATATAAATCCAACCAATATCCCATTATTATTCACTAAAAACCCTTTAATCACATTATTAATATTATCTATACTCTCTATAGTGCTCCTAAGGTGCCCCAAATCTCTCCAGAATCTTCACTCAAGCATTTAGAATCGCCCTCTCAAGGTAATGGATCCTCTTTATTTTACTCTTTATTCAAAAATATTCATTATCTTTCACATTTATCTATAATTCCCAATATTGGGATACATTATTCCATATCCCCATTACTATTATTTTGACTTATAATAGATTATATATCACTTTCACTCTCATTATGATCTCCGAATAACTTTTATGTGCCCCCATTATGCTGCCGAAATTTCACCGTGATTTTTCATGCAAAACAATTATGTAGTGAATACCCATACCCATTTCCAATAAATGGTGTTCAACTTTATTCACTTATACTGATTTTATTTGGGAAATAAATTTATGTATTCTACACTCCTTTTCTAAGAAATAAAATTTGAATATAAATGATTCCATTTTGTATAATCTATGTGTCACACATATGCATGTAGATGAAATGAAAGTGATGGATGCACTCATAATTTTATAGAGCTCTAATGCATTAAGTAATGTTTTAGTATCATCAGACACAATAAAAAGGATTAGGGAGTGAACTTAGACCAAAATTTAAATTTTCCATCAGGATTTCTTAGAAATTATCCTTGAACTATGTTTTTGATTCCATGTTTAAAGTTGTTTCCACATTTTCCCATGTTGCCTTTACGTTATCTTGTTATATCATGCCTCATTTTTCATGTTTATGATTCTCACCCCCTTTATGTATCATTGATGTAACATCCTAAGTAAGTAATGAATAATAAATATTTTTATCTATGTCTATTAATGAATTATATAGTGTTTTAGAGGATTAAAATGAGAACAAATCCAACCTTAAGCATGGAATACACTAATATTTTTAAAAGATTGTTTTACTGCCTTTGGATGGAAAACCATTTTTAAATCTATCTTTTGACAATTTTATAAGCTATATTTGTCAAAATAAACTTATTATTTATGATTGGTACATTGGAATTTACTTTTTATAAATTTTTGGTATTTTTCTAATAATGTTCTTTTTTTAATGAATAGTGAAAAATGTTGTATTTTTTCAAAACCTCTTTTTAATCTAATTTTTTTATATTATTATATTATCTTTTTAATTGGTTTTAAAGTGAAATTAGAATATATTTTTACCATTTAATCCAATGGTGGTCATTGGAATTAATTTCACTTTGAAATTGGACTTAAACTAGTGTCAATCTTTTGAAACTTATTGTTTCATAAAAACACGCTATTTGCTCTGACAGCGGGAATTAATTATTAAATTAATTGATGTAACTTATATGTTTTTAATTTTTTAAAATAGAAAACATTTTTGAATTCGGAATATCAAATATAGTTTAGGGTGAATTTTTGGTATTTTTCTGAAAAACTTCAATTTTTGATGAATAGTGAAACCACTAAGTGGTACTTAAAAAACTGATTTTTCATTTAAATGAAATTTTACCACCTCTGTGTTTTGAATTTCAAAAATCCAACATACATGGTTTTAATTAATGAGTAAAATGTGGTTCAATGGGATTAAAATAATTTTTTGGTGCATAGTAACTTTTATGTTTTTAATCGCGATTAGAGTTAATTAGTGCAATTTAAGGCAAAAATGATATTATAATAAACTGAAAATACCTAGACACATTTCCTACCCTTATTGGACGTGTAATGGCCGACCAAGATAACCCATGAGTCAATTTTTGGGACCCCATGGATCCCCTTGGGTAGGATAAAGACATTAATATCTTTTTATTTAATGTTAAAGTTAAAATGTTACAAACATGAGTTATTTTACTAAAAAAAATTTACATGGGTTTATTCAAGTCATATTTTTGACTATAAATAGTCATTGGAAAGATAAAAATATTTCATACATCATGATATTTGTTTTATAATTTTTAGACAATAAATTAAATTAAATTATTTATGATACCATGATGATGCAGCGATGACCTCATTATTTAACGATTTAAATAAAATGAAAATATAATGTAACATATAAGACCTAGCATTGTCAAAAACCTATTGGATGGGTTTATTTAGAAACCTTATCTCCTTATCCTAGAAATTTATAATTTTGGGACCTTTTTTATCCGAAAATCATTTTATAACAAAGTATCTTTTCTTAATTTTCCAAGAGTGCCCCTCCTCTCCTCTTATAAAAGGCCCCCACCTCTACCACCTTACCCACACTTCCAAAGCCTTTGGCTCGGCCAACCCCTGCCCATTTTGGCTCTAAAAATCCCTCTATAACTCTTAGAAGCCTCACTTTGGGCAGAATTCTTCCCAAGGAATCCTTTGTGCTCAAATCAAAAAGAGTTACCTGATTTAAAGGTAGTGTCTTCTCTTGTGTTCTTATGTTTTATTTTGCTTCTCCAACCCCCTAAACTCTTTTTATTCATTTATTTTCTAACAACACCATTATCTTCCATATACTAGGATGTTGTTATAAGAATTGTTCGAGATACACTTACACACACCTACATCTAATGGTTAAAGAACATACTGTTTCTGTGGATGGAAAATTTTTGCCTCACGAAATAATGATTGTTCAATATTATTTTAACACCTTCAAAGGTGTCCATTAAGATGTCAGTATATTTATATATGGTATATAATATGATTATGTTTTACTTAAGCTTCTGTATTTTTCATTCATGGCATACCTTTATGGTTTCCATTATGGGTAAACGTGATATCTTCATTTTAGGAAGTGCGGACTACCGCCCCCTCAAAGTGATTTGATTCATTAATGCCATATGTGGGACGTATAAAGGATGTAATTAATGATACTATATATGATATTATACTGGAATTATAATATACCTTTATATCATTATGATTCCATTCCATAAAATATGAAATAGAAATGAAAGTAGCGTTCATGCATACATACGGCTTACCGTCTCCATGAACGGTGCATTTCATTTCTTACCTCTAAACCTTCTGTAATATTATAAATGCATGTATATACTGGATATATATGATATATATGATATCTACATCATGTGTATAACTCTGGATATAATGTATACATGAAAAAACTTGTAATTATAAATAGATTATTTTTTACTCAAGTACCAATGATCGTTAAAACGACCGTTATTAACTTAAATAATTACATAGTGTTCATGACATGGTAATAAGTGATATAAAAGGAATAATGAACTTGAAAAAGGTTCTTAAGAAAGTAGAAATTAACTCAAGTTTATTATTCAGGAGGTTAAATAACGATCGAGTAATTTCGGACCTGAGGTATGGGACTTCATCTCAATCTCCTTTCATTGAGGCATATTTTGTTTTATACACAACCTCCTTTTATATGGTGTATAAACCCCTTTTACTTTTACATTTATCCAAAAGGAATCTTTTTTTATACGAAGCGTTTTACTAAATGAAAAATTGGAATGTTTTTATCGTACGTATGCGGCGACAACGACTTCTCCGCCGCCATGACCATTATCTGAGTTTTGGTTTCCTTTACAAGCGATACCTTTTTTTAAAATGAAAAATAAATACCATGTTTTACTTTTCTTTTCTTTTGGAATTGAAAATGGTTTTCATAATGGTTTTATATCAATGTGTTGAATTGATATCTTGTGATTGAAAACTGGAAATGTTATGTTTCCTTTATGCATGTTTTATGTGATAAGATTATGTTATGGTTCTTGGGTATTATTATGAAGATGGGTGGTTCCGTGATAAACGAAGGGCGAGTGAGCCCGATATAGCTCTCCAATTCATTATGTAACACGAAGGAGTTAAACATTAAGGTTTCTCCGAAGAGATTTAGGGAATATACTGTGATGGATATTCCAAATGTAACCAAGCGGGTTACTCCCTATGCAAGGATGTTATGAATGCCTCAAGTTACCTTTATGTCTTATGATTTCTATGATTTATTCATGATTTGATGAGGTATGTTAAAGTGATTATGTTTTATGAGTAGAGTATGATTTCATTTATTCTTATGTATACATGTACTCATGTTTCCTTTCCATATTTTTATATCCCTTACTGAGTTTTTATGCTCATCCCAAGTTTTTGAAATGTTTTTCACAAGTCATGGGAAAGGTACATGCTGTGATGATAGTGTCAATGAAGTGTCAAGAAAAAATCTATGTTTTATTTTAAATATGTTTCTGTTGATGTGAAATATGAGTAATATCTTTTATGTAACCACTTTGTTTAAATGTGGAATATAATGAAAGTTTTATGATTTAATTCTCTAAAACTCTAAACCTGAAAAGATCCTCAAGGTGTATTCTTGAAATATCTCAAGATTAAGTATAGTTTAATGATGGGGCCTTATAGTTGGTATCAGAGTTCGGTTTAGATAACTTTAGGAGTTATAATTCTATTAAATGATTATCCAAAAATGATTTTTTTTTTGAAATGATATAGAATTTGAAGATTACCATGTTGCTTCATCTAAGACATGTTTGTTTAGAATGGTTTTCCACAGAGGAAATAGTGAAGCAGTGCTAGGAAGGCATACAGAAGGAAATAACCTTCCGAATCAGCATCCTGAGATGGTTGGAATTGGAACTGAACAGTTTTTTGCAGTAATGGCACAGTTGACTCAAGTGATAAATGGTGGCAGTATCCATGCATGAGATCAGCCAGATCAATCGCAGAGGAACATGTTAGTGGTGGAACATTTCATGAGGCAACATCGTCCATCATTCAGAGGATCATCTGACCATGTGCTATCTGAAGGGTGGATTAAAGCACTGGAGAAGATTTTAGATGTCATGGGATGTTTAGACAATCAAAAGGTTAGTCTTTCTATTTACCGTTTGGAGGGTGAAGCAGATCAGTGGTGGTCAATGGTTAAAAATATCAGGGACGCTGATGAGATTGATGCTCTTGACTGGGATGAATTCAAAGGTATGTTTCTTGAGAATTATTTTCTTAAGGTTGTTCGACTTGGGATGGAAAAACAATTCCTAGAATTGAGGCAAGAGGAAGACTCATTGGCTGCCTATGAAGAGAGGTTCACTCGATTGGAAAGGTATGCTCCAAATTTTATCCGAGACCTTCATAGAAAAATCAATCGTTTTTACTCAGGATTATAGCCAAAATATCGAAGGGCATTGGCTTCTCGTGAGTTCAAAAGTTATGAAAAGATTGTTCGATGTGTTGAGAAGGTGGAAATGGAGTTTGTCGATGATCAAGTGTACTATAACAACCAACAGAAGAAGAGACCAAGGTGGCAGGAGAAAGGAAATAATTCTTCAAAAAGGTCTGACAGTAAGAAAACAAAGTTTCCAGTTTGTGATAAATGTGGTAAAAGGCATGCTGGGGAATGTCTTTTGAATTCTGGAAAGTGCTACCGATGTGGTGAGATGGGACATAAGGCTCGTGATTGCACTGAAAAAGATCAAGGTGATGGTAAGACCAAATTTGATTTATAGTTAGTGAAATGTTTTAAGTGAAATGAGATGGGTCACTATGAAAATGAGTGTCCGACAAAGAGCTCGAGTGATGGGAAGCAGTTATACTACAAGCAGAAAGGGGTGGTGAAATCCTTTGCAACTACTTCAGCAGATGTCGGGCCATCAAATGAAGTTGTATCAGGTACTTTGTTTGTTTTTTCAGATTATGCTAGTGTGTTGTTTGATTCGGGGTCTACACATTCTTTCATCTCGGAAAATGTTTCTAGTAAAATGGGAATACCATCTCAAGAAATGACTCCTGAACTTGTGGTAAAAACACCTGGGGGAAATGTTGAGGCAAAAAGAATTTATAAGAATCTTCATATCCTTATCCGTGGAAAGAACCTACTTGATAACCTTATTGTTTTACCTCTATTAGAGTTTGATGTTATCCTGGGTATGGATTGGCTCTCTATTTACCATGCAAAGATTGACTGTAGAGCTAAAGAAGTTTCTTTTCAGAAAGACTTTCAGTTTGTGTACAAGAATGAACCCTTACTGTTGATAACTTATCAAGAGGCCGAGAAACTTGTAAAAGATGGAAATGAATGTTACCTTGCACACATCGCTGAAAACAAAGGAACTGTTCATATTAATGATGTGCCAGTGGTAAATGAGTATCCTGATGTTTTTCCTGATGAGTTGGCTGAAATATTACTAGATCGGGAAGTTGAATTTACTGTTGACTTAGTTCCTGATGCTATTCCAATTTCAAAACCCCTTTATCGAATGGATAAAATTGAACTTTTAGAGTTGAAGGAGAAATTGCAAGATTTATTAGGGAAAGGTTTAATTCGATCTAGCACATCACCATGGGGTGCTCCTGTTTTATTTGTTAAAAAGAAAGATGGTTCTATGAGACTTTGCACTGATTATAGAGCCTTGAATAACATCATTATTAAGAACAAATATCATTTGCCTCATATTGATGATTTGTTTGATCAGCTCCAGGGAGCTCAGTATTTTTCAGAGATTGTCCTGAGATCGGGGTACCATCAGCTGAAGGTAAAGGAAGCAGATGTTCCGAAGACTGCGTTTGATACAAGATATGGCCATTATGAATTTGTAGTAATGCCTTTTGGGATAACCAATGCACCTGCTGTATTCATGGAATTAATGAATAGAATTTTCCATCAGTTCTTGGATAAGTTTGTGGTGGTTTTCATTGATGATATTTTGGTGTTTTCTAAAAGTAAAGAAGAGCATGAAAGACATTTAAGGGTTATTTTTCAAACCTTAAAAGAAAATAAATTGGATGAGAAATTCATCAAGTGTGAGTTTTGGTTGCAACAAATTTCTTTCCTTGGTCACATTGTTTCTAAATATGGGATAACCGTTGATCCTGCAAAAACAAAGGTTGTTGAAGAATGGCCAAGACCCACAAATGTAACAGATTTTCATAGTTTCCTTGGTTTGTCAAGATATTACCAAAGGTTTGTTAGAAAGTTTTCACAGTTATCTAGTCCAATGACTAAGATTACTCGGAAAGTTGTTAATTTTATCTGAACAAAATAATGTGATGATTGTTTTCAGGAACTGAAAAGAAGATCGGTGAATGCTCCAGTTTTGGCACTACCTTCCAGGAATGGTGAGTTTGTTATCTACAGTGATGCTTCATTGAAAGGACTTGGTTGATTCTTAATGCAGAATGATCAGGTAATTTCTTATGCTTCAAGACAGTTGAAAACTCATGAGGTAAATTACCCTACACATGATTTGGAATTAGCTGTTGTTGTTTTTTCTCTAAAAATTTGGAGGCATAATTTGTATAGATTAAAGTGTGAAATATATACTGATCACAAAATTTTAAAGTATATATTCACTCAGAAAGAATTGAACATGAGACAGAGAAGATGGCTGGAATTAATCAAGGATTATGATTATACAATTCGTTACCATCCAGGAAAAGCAAATAAAGTGCTCGATGATTTGAGTCGAAAAAGTAATGCCTCATTAACCATGATACGTTTGGAACAAGATCCTTTGGTTAAGGATTTGATGAACTTTGGCATAAAAGTTGTTGGTGTAGGAAGTTCTTCTATTTTGTTTCAGGTATCAATGAAATATTCTCTATGAGACAGAATCAAGCAAGCACAGAAGCAAGATAGTGAGTTGCAGAAAAAGGTAGAGCTGGTTCAGAAGGGTAAGTTTCCTAAATTCATCATTGATAATGATTGTGTTTTGAGATTTGGGAAAAGATTGTGTGTGCCTTGTGATTCATAGTTGAAGAGAGATTTGTTATGTGAAGCTCATAGTTCTCTGTTTTCAGTTCATCCTGGCAGTACTAAGATGTACAGAGATCTGCAGGAGTATTACTGGTGGGATGGAATGAAAAGAGATATTGCTGATTTTACAGTGAAGTGTTTGACTTGTCAACAGGTTAAAGCAGAGCGATAGTTACCGAAAGGGATGCTTCAGCCTTTACCAGTGCCAGAGTGGAAATGGGAGGATATATCCATGGACGTTTTTTTGGGATTGCTGAAGACACCTCGAGGTAATAATGCAATTCGGGTTATTGTTGATCGCTTGACTAAATCTGCTCATTTCCTTGCTATACGAGATACTTTTTTCCTAGATCAACTTTCCCATTTGTATCTTAAAGATATATTCAGGTTACATGGAGTTCCTCTCTCTATTTTATCTGACCGTGATCCCAGGTTCACTTCTAACTTTTGAAAAGGCCTTAAGAAGTCATTGGGTACTGAATTAAATTTTAGTATAGCTTTTCATCCCCAATCAGATGGGCAGTCAGAACGAACAATTCAGAATTTGAAAGATATGCTATGTTCTTGTTCAATGGATTATCAGGGTAGTTGGGACCAACATCTTTCTTTGGTTGAATTTTCATCTAAAAACAGTTTTCATCCCAGTATACAAATGGTACCATTTGAGGCGTTATATGGGAAGCGGTGTCGAACTCCAGCTTTCCGGGATGAAGTGGGTGAAAGGAAGCTGATGGGACCAGAATTGGTAGAAGATTGGGCAGAAAAGGTTCAGCTGATACAGAAACACATGAGAACAGCTCAGAGCAGGCAGAAGTGTTATGCAGACAACAGGAGGAAGGATCTCTCTTTTGAGGTAGGTGATCATGTTTTTCTCAAAGTCTCACCATGGAAAAGTGTGATGCGATTTGGTAAAAAAGGAAAGTTGATTCCAAGGTTCATCGGACCATATGAAATTCTGGAGAGAGTTGGATCAGTTGCTTACCGAGTGGCTTTACCTCAGATTTTATCTCTAGTACACAATGTTTTTCATGTTTCAATGTTAAGGAAGTACATGCCAGATCCATCTATTGTTTTGAGTCCATAGGTAGTTCATCTGGAAGAGAACCTATCTTATGAGGAACAACCAGTCCAGATTTTTGACCATAGGGAGAAAGGGTTATGGAATAAGGTGATTCAACAGGTAAAGGTTTTTTGGAAAAACCACATGATTGAAGAGGCAACATAGAAATCTGAAAATGCAATGAGGGATAAATACCCCCACTTATTCGATAAGTAAATAAACTGCAGGGACGCAATTTTCAAAAGTGGGGAATTATGTAACATCCCAAGTAAGTAATGAATAATATATATATTTATCTATCTCTATTAATGAATTAGATAGTGTTTTAGAGGCTTAAAATGAGAATAAATCTAATCTGAAGCATGGAATACACTAATATTTTTAAAATATTGTTTTACTGCCTTTTGATGGAAAACCATTTTTAAATCTATCTTTTGACAATTTTATAATCTATATTTGTCAAAATAAACTTATTATTTATGATTGGGACATTGAAATTTACTTTGGATAAATTTATGGTATTTTTCTGATAATGTTCTTTTTTTTAATGAATAGTGAAAAATGTTGTATTTTAATTCAAAGCCTCTTTTTAATATAATTTTTTTATATGATTATATTATCTTTTTAATTGGTTTTAAAGTGAAATTAGAATATATTTTTACCAGTTAATCCAATGGTTGTCATTGTAATTAACTTCACTTTGAAATTGGAATTAAACTAGTGTCAATCTTTTGATACTTATTGTTTCATAAAAACACGTTATTTGCTCTGACAGCGGGAATTAATTATTAAATTAATTAATGTAACTTATATGTTTTTAATTTTGTAAAATAGACATCATTTTTGAATTCTGAATATCAAATATAGCTTTGGGTGAAGTTTTGGTATTTTTCTGAAAAACTTCGATTTTTGATGAATAGTGAAACCACTAAGTGGTACTTAAAAAACTGATTTATCTTTTAAATGAAATTTTACCACCTCTGTGTTTTGAATTTCAAAAATTTGACATACATGGTTGTCATTAAGAGGTAAAATTTGGTTCAATGGGATTAAAATAATTTTTGGTTGAATAGTAACTTTTATGTTTTTAATCGCGATTAGAGGTAATTAGTGCAATTTAAGAAAAAAATGATATTATAATAAAATGAAAATACCTAGAAACATGTCCTGCCCTTATTGGATGTGTCATGGACGACCAAGACAACCCATGGATTGATTCTTGGGACCCCATGGAGCCACTTGGGTAAGATAAAGACATTAATATCTTTTTATTTAATGTTAAAGTAAAAATGTCACAAACATGAGTTATTTTACTAAAATAGTTTTTGCATGGGTTTATACAAGTTAGATTTTTTAATATAAATATTAATTGGAAAGCTAAAAAGATTTCATACATCATGATATTTTTTTTCTAATTCTTATACATTAAATAAATTAAATTATTTATGACACCATGATGATGCAGCGATGACCTCATTATTTAACGATTTAAATAAAATGAAAATATAATGTAAAATATAAGACCTACACTTGTCAAAAACCTATTGGATGGGTGTATTTGGAACCCTTATCACCTTATAATCGAAATTTATAATTGTGGAACCATTTTTATCCGAAAATTATTTTATAACAAAGTATCTTTTCTTAACTTTCCAAGAGTGCCCCTCCTCTCCTCTTATAAAAGGCCCCCACCTCTACCACCTTACCCACACTTCCAAAGCCTTTGTCTCGTCCAAAACCTGCCCATTTTGTCTCTCCAAATCCCTATATAACTATTAGAAGCCTCATGTTTGGCATAAGTCTTCCCAAGGAAGCCTTTGAGCTCAAATCCAAAAGAGTTACCCGATTTAAAGGTAGTGTCTTCTCTTGTGTTCATATGTTTTATTTTGCTTCTCCAACCCCCTAAACTCTTTTTATTAATTTCTTTTGTAATAACACCAGTATCTTCTATATACTAGGATGTTGTTATAAGAAGTATTTGAGCTACACTTACACACACCTACATATAATGGTTAAAGAACATACTGTTTCCGTGGATGGCGAATTTCTGCCTCACGAAACGATGATTGTTCAATATTCTTTTAAAACCTTTAAAGGTGACCATTAAGATGTAAATACATTTATATATGGTATATAATATGTTTATTTTTTACTTAAGCTTCTGTATTTTTCATTCATGGCATACATTTATGGTTTCTATTATGGGTAAACGCGATATCTTTATTTTAGGAAGTGCGGACTACCACCCCCTCAAAGTGATTTGATTCGTTAATGCCATATGTGGGACGTATAAAGGATGTAATTAATGATATTATAAATTATATTATACTAGAATTATAATATAACTTTATATAATTATGATTCCATTCCATAAAATATGAAATAGAAATGAAAGTAGCGTTCATGCGTACGTACGGCTTACCGTATCCCTGAACGGTGCATTTCATTTCTTACCTCTAAATGTTCTGTAATATTATAAATGCATGTATATACTAGATATATATGATATATATGATATCTACATCGTGAGTATAACTCTGGATATAATGGATACATGAAAAACTTGTAATTATAAAGAGATTATTTTTGACTCAAGTACCAATGATCGTTAAAACAACCGTTATTAACTTAAATAATTACATAGTGTTCATGACATGGTAATAAGTGATATAAAATGAATAATGAACTTGAAAAAGGTTCTTAAGCAAGTAGAAATTAACTCAAGTGTATTATTCAGGAGGTTAAAGAATGATCGACTCAAGTCAGACCCGATGTATGGGACTTCGTCTCAATCTCCTTTCATTGAGGCATATTTTGTTTTATACACAACCTTCTTTTATACGGTGTATAAACCCCTTTTACTTTTAAGTTTATCCAAAAGTAATCTTTTCTTATATGAATCATTTTACTAAACTACAAAAGGGAATGTTTTTGTCATACATATGTGGTGACAACGACTTCTCCACCACCGTGACCATTATTTGAGTTTCGGCTTCCTCTACAAGCCATACCTTTTTTTAAAATGAAAAATAAATACCATGTTTTAATTTTATTTTATTTTGGTATTGAAAATGGTTTTCATAATGTTTTTATATCAATGTGTTGTATTGATATCTTGTGATTGAAAACTGGAAATGTTATATTTCCTTTATGCATGTTTTATGTGATACGATTATGTTATGGTTCTTAGGCATTATTATGAAGACGGGTGGTTCCGTGATAAAATAAGGGTGGGTGAGACCGATATATCTCTCCAATGCATTGGGTAACGTGAAGGAGTCAAACGTTAAGGTTTCTCCGAAGAGATTTAGGGAATATACTATGATGGGTATTCCAAACGTAACCAAGAGAGTTACTCCCTACACAAGGATGTTATGAATGCCTCAAGTTACCTTTATGTCTTATGATTTATATGATTTATTCATGATTTGATGAGGTATGTTAATGTGCTTATGTTTTATGAGTAGAGTATGATTTCATTGATTCTTATGTATACATGTACTCATGTTTCCTTTCCATATTTTTATATCCCTTACTGAGCTTTTTATGCTCATCCCAAGTTTTTGAAATGTTTTTCAATGGTCATGGGAAAGGTACATGATGTGATGATAATGTCAATGAAGTGTCAAGAAAGAATCCATGTTTTATTTTAAATATGTTTCCGTTGATGGGAAAAATTAATACTATCTTTTATGTAACCACTTTGTTTAAATGTGGAATGTAATGAAAGTTTTATGATCTAATTCTCTAAAACTCTAAACCTGAAAAGATACTCAAAGTGTATTATTGAAATATCTCAAGATTAAGTAATGTTTAAGGATGGGGCCTTATAATTGATATTCCTTTTTTCTAAAATGTAATACTTCCTTCATGTTATTCCATGTTTATTTCCCTATTATTCTTTATAGATCACCCCTTTCTTATGTATTCCCTCAAGTTATCTCATGCAGTTTTAAGTACGATGGAATAATATGACCATGTTAAGGAAATTTTCAATAATGGTGACGTATTACCAATATTAAGTTGTTATTTAAGGTACCTAAATCCAAAATACACTATACTTATTGATCTTACGATATCTATTATGTGTAATATTATAGAATAAATCATGAATTGATGTGTAATAAATATAAAAGTTATCATAGTATGCATAACTAAATTACCTAAAGTGGTCCCTTATGATTTGTAAAGGAAGAAAAATCATAAGAAAAAATAGAAGAATTCATGTATATCTGGAAACCAGTGTGAGATAACCAAAATGGTCAAACATATAAAGAAGTAATGTTTAATAATTTGTCCAAACCAACTGAAAAGGGACAAATAAGTGGATAAATATAAAATTTATGCTACATCAAAGGGTAAGAAAATTATTTCAGAAGAAGATGATAAAAATCATAAAAATTTATCTATTGGTGATGATCTATAGAATCAAAAGAATCAGTGTGAACAAGTTTGATATTATATAAAGAACTCTATGAAATTATAGTAAAACAAGGTTCTTTACTTACAAAGGAGGATAAGTTTTTATATATGAAGACATCATTCATGGGGAGAATTTTAGTTTGAAAACTATGAATAATAAGAATGATAAGGTGAAAAAATCAAAATATGATATCAATAGGAAGAAGGAAAAGGAAAGGTTGAGAGGAAACATTCATCCTGAGTTCTACTCCTATGAAATAAATAGGTCCATCCTTATTACTTTATATATATATATATATATGTGATTTCTTACTAATATACTAGGAATTGAAGGAGATATATGAATCCCTTGAGGGGTAGAATAGTTTATTTAAAGCTATTAAATAAATAAAAATCCTATTAATTTTATAATCACTCTAAAATTCATAATTTAAATATTCTTAAAAATGTATAATCAAAAGAGAGTAAATATTGAGATAAAAATGGAGAGTCTTATGTTTTTTTACTTGTAATTTATGAGGTGTTTATAAATATTAGTGCATGAAAAAAAAATCATGTTTTTTAAACAATTTTTTATTATTAAGAACTTATAGATAGGTCATTTTTCCCATATAAGATCTAGTTAAGAAAAACATTGTTAAACCATCTTAAAATTTTAAAAATATAAATACTACCATCTGATTATTTGATCTGAGTCAATTTTTTAGTGTCAACATCATCTTATTCCTATGGAAAAGTGTTTTCTACATGCTTCATTGTTCCTCATACCACAATATTTTATGACAGAACCAAGACCATGACAATGTTTTGTATCATCAGTTGACAACATCACATGTTGAGGCCTGTTGTCTAGGCTATAATAATGTTTGAACTACATGATCAAGAGAAATGATCTTGTGATCACCCGGTCATCAAGCTACTGAAAAAATGTATACCTAGAGTTACTTATTGTAACAAATGGATGTATATGAATTTCAAATAATTAAGTCAATGGAGTTTTCTATAAAAAACTGACACTTATCATTACCAATATGTTCTAAATTCATATAGGCTATTTATAGGGAGTTCTCAATTTCAGAAGAGACAAAGGACTCACATAATTTGTTTACATAAAATTTGATTAATCCCATGTGATTTATTCATGAAAAAAAGATCCCACATATACTGATGCATGAAGGATAAGCTAGGATTCTATTTTTGTTGTTCTCATGATGAAAATAAGTTAATGTGGGGTGCCTAAGTCTAGTGAAGAAGTTAATAGGATCACATGATCCAATCACATGAAACTCTTATGTTAAAACATAGTTCATATAAAAAATATATTGAGTTGCATGAGTAAGAGGGGGAACAAACAACTGCATGTCATAATATTCTTGAGTGAAACAAAAAATCAATATTTTGTTGTGTGAACAAACATAAGTATCATGTGATGATGTTACACGAAGAGTTGTGTTTGTAGTAGAAGGAAGAATTGGTTTTTATGAATGATTTTTTCATGTATACATGGAATACTATTAATTTATGAAGATAAGTTGGTTACATAGAGAATCATTGGCATTGAGAATTATTCTTGCATAAATTTGGTATCAAATCGGCATGAAAAAGAAGCATAAAAGTGAGAATTAAAGTGAACGCAGTATATGTGTGATTGAATGCACATGCTAAAATTTTCATGTAAAAAAAAATTTAAATTTTAATAAGACCATGCATTATATTTTACAATCATAAATTTTTATAAAATAACATTAAATAATAATGTGTAGTGATATTTCAGACTAAGGAAGAATATTATTTCAAAATTCATATATCTGAGTTATCGATGTATTGAGTTTATTCTAGATCATTTTAAGTTCAGTGGATTGTGAGAAATATTTGGTAGTTGAATATAAATTTCTAAGTTGTTAAAGAGTATACACAAGCATATTAGGTGACCTAGTTTTCTTAGGGGGGAATATTTCATCTCTAGAAACTGAAAAGGTTGTAAGAATTAGACATATATCATTTTATCAATGGATCAAATCATAAAGAGAAGTGGGAGTCTTCAATGGGACTCTAATGTAAAATAATTCAACAGTGTGGATCTATATAAATCCAGTGCGATGTGGATAACCTTGTAAGATATATCATACATTTCATACTATTGGATTCAAGAGATTCTAGTTTTAGTGGGAACTTATAATCTCTAGGGGGTCAAGAGAGGGGAAACTTTGGGACTCAGTGTTGTTGAGAATATTAATTTACATGGTTAAAACCACCTACATAAATTGAAGAATTTATAACTGAAGGGAATAAACAATTACAGAAATGAGTAGGACTTTGTACCACACCATGTAAAAATCCCTATGTGTTACGCTTTATTTTTATTTTTTCTTGTAGGGAGAGGTAAAGAGTAAACGATGAGGGATCGAGACTTCAATCTACCCTAGAATATGCATTTAAAAAAAGAATTTTTAAACATAGTGTACCAGTGATTCACCCCCACCCCCACACAGATACCTAACTAATCGTAGGGTACTTAATATCCTTTAATTTCATCCTTATATACAACCTTTAAATGTGATGAAGTAAAACAAAACATGTTATTTTGTGGAACTGGTAATCCACAGAATGCATGAATGATGGTGTTGTTTACTTAATGGATGGGGTATATGAATAAAAAATGATAATAAAAATAATATAATAATATTATAATATATAAATGATACTAATATCATTATATTATAGTGGCTATAATAGATGTTAAAGAATATAATTATGGTTAAAATCTTTGTAGTTAATAATACTCACGTCGGGGATTTGAATTTTCCTTGGATGTATTCTTGGAAATAAATTCCTTATGATAACTACTAGTAACCAAAAGGTTTTGAACATGGGATAGGGTTAGAGGAGGATAAATTGGAATCTTTTCAAGAGGAAATTCAATAGAAAGGTGTGTATTGAAGTGGTGAAGATGTTAACCATTTATTACAAAATGAACTACTAGTTATGGGAGTAACCTTAACATTTTGAATAATGTAAGGTTACTATTCATGTGTCAAAGGCCAAAAAATAGACAAAATATGATAGTAAAATGATGTTGGATCAAAAATAACCTCAACCATAACTTTTTTAAACAACTTTAAGTATTTTAGGGGGTTTATTTTAACTTTTCTTCTTTGTCCCTGATTTACTCTAACCCTTGAAATTAATTTATAATATATGTAATTAATTTTAGTAACAAAGATTAATACTAAAATTTTTACCTAATTTGATACTTATAATTTTAAAACTGAATTTATTTTTATCAAATAAAATTGATAATGGTGTGAATAGTTTAAACAAAAATAAATATACTTGATCACATAAAAATAGTTTTTAGAGAAATAATATTTTTAATCATTAAACATATATATAAGATGAAATGATATTAGATACTTAATTTAATGGAATTAATTGATTTATTATAAAAAATAAAGGTTATGATTATTTTTTGGTAATCTAAAACTGAATCCCCTTGAAAATACTTGATTCAATGAAAAGATTGAAAATATTTTTTGTACTATATTAACATTTTCATTAGTTATAAAAATGTGTTCCATAGGTTTACAAAGATCAAAGAATATTTTAAAATAAATAAATTTATTTCCAAATTAATATTTGATTACAAAAAAGGATTTAAAATTTTATAGGTCATTCTTGTATAATAGTAAATTCAACAAATTACTTGTTTCATGAAACTCAGATTTTTTGAATAAAAATCGACCCTTTCATAAAAAGATAAAAAATCATACTTAGTCAATTATTATAATAGGAATTTAAAAAAATCAGTATTATTTATTTAAAATTATAAAATAAATAAATTCAATATTTAAAAAATATAATAAAATATAATTTAAAAACCATTTTAATTGTAAAATTTTGTTTAAAAATATTAACTGTCATTATTATTATTTCTTATATTTTACTAAATAAATTATTTTAACCAATTTTTAATATTAAACATAATTTATCATTGATCATATGTTTCTTAAAATAGAAATTCATATAAAATAAATAAAAATTTTCAGAAAAAAAAATACTTTTTTAAAACATAAATGATCTTATTAATAATTTTAGGTAAATTAATTGAATTTCATTCATATTAAAAGTAACCTTTATATTCTATATACATATGATTCATAAAGTGGCTACTCTTATTAATTCCTACAAATACAATGGAATATTTTTTAATGGTTGTACTTAAATATTTAGATTTTATCTCAATATATATCAGTTTTGTTTACCTATGGTGCTGCATTTGGATAAATTTATCAAACACATTGACTTATTTAAAGGAAATCATATATTATAATTTTGAGGTGTTATAGTGTTGATCTAACCATCAATAATGAAAAAACATGTATTTTCACAAATATCTTTTTATTTTATAATATTTCTTAATCGCCTTCATATTTTTTGTTTCCAATTTTCATTTCTTATTTTTACTTTATTATCATATATTTTTTACCCTTTTTGAAATTAAAATTCAATCTATGTCATTTATTCAACTTGTGATCATCACTAATATATTTTATTTTGTAAAGAGACCTCTCATATTTATCATAAATTTTTATGCTCAATAAAGACTACTATTTTTGGTTTGGTGTGGTAATAACCATTAAAATATTTTCATGAGAGAAATAAAATAGTTAAAAGGTTAGTTAAGAGTGAATGGTGAGCACTCCTGCTACTCCCCTGAGTATTAGTGTGTAGTTTTTAGTGTGAATTTTCATCTTTAGTCTTTTGTTCCTAGTGGAGAAAAACTATTCCAACCATAAAAAAATTTATCCCATTAAAAAAGATGAAAAAATGTATCCATTATAAATTTTTTAATAGATCATATTTTCTTGAAGTTAATAAACCTGGAGGGAAGATGGAAGAATAATCAATATGGGTGAAATAGTTTTTTCAGATAATTTAAATATTATAGTAGTGTTTTAAAGATAATGTAGTGGAAATAAAAATAAGTATACACAAGAGGTTTTCATAGTAGATCAGATAAAACTAATCCTACTTTACTTTTTACCCCTATAAACCACATAGAGAGTCAGTACCCATTAACTATGGAATCATACACTATATTTTTCACACCTAGAGTTACAATCCAATTAAACATAATTTTTCCTTAGGAGGCTTGAACCCAATATTAACATGCCTTTTTCAACTTGGAGGCATAACCTGAACAGTCCTTCCTTACTCCCCTAGAGGAAAAATCCAAACTGAATTTTTTTATGGATTCATAAACCCTTCACGCATAAATTTTAGAGGGGTATTATAACCAACCCATGTTTAGGAACAAAATAAAATAAATAATTATAACACCACAAAAACTAGTTGAAAAAATGTAGTTTATAAATTTTAAGGTAGTTTAGACCACATTATTAAATGAATTATAAAAAATTATTTCTAAAAAATTCATTAGATCCACAATGATTTCATTACGTAAAAGATAATTTTAGTACTTTATAGTTCTTGTATCCTCAAAAATTCATAACTTGCATTATTTTTTTCAACTCTATATATAGAGTTTCTTTATATACAACATCTTTCAAATTTGAAGTCTATTATAAAACATATTTCCCAATGTAATACATGTATATAACATCAATGAGGTAATTAAAAAAAATTAGTGTTGGATTCCGATAAATTTATTCACTTGTATTTCTTTCATAAATGAAAAATAATATTCATGTTAGTCCTCCTTGATATTATATAAAAAATACAATCTAAACAATGTGACTCATTAGGACATTTAATAATAATTTAAATTCCTTAATAATAATGATTATTACTAATACTAGAAGATTCTATAAAAATATATGTTACTAACTCTTAGTATTTCAATCGGATTGAAATTGGATATTTCAAGTCCCAAAATTTCTGCATGAATATCTATATATTCTTAGTCCTGTTTGAATCTAATTTATTAAGATATAAAGCAATCAAAAACCTATTTTCACGGTTTCTAGATAATTAATGATATATTATAGAGAAAATAAAAAACTAATAATATACTTAATAAACTTATAGAAAACGAAAAAATGAAATAATATGAAAAACAGATCATAATTCCAGGTTTAGATAAGGATATACCTCAAAGGTCACATATGATTTTTTTAACTCATATTAAAATTAATTTTTCTACAAAACTAGTTCATGATACATATAAAATATCAAATATGAAAATAATGATTTATAGTTATTGAAATATCATTTTTAGTGTAAGATATTTTACATAACCAAATTATATCAAGTAATGAAATTTATCTACTTAGCTGATTCTCATAAATCCAAATTCGCATGTCCAATATATTTGATAAATACAAAAAACATATCCATTATTTGACATAGTAAAATTCATGTATACTTTTTTAATGTATTTCAATTGAAATATTTAAAGTATTCATGTATCTGAATTCACATAAGAAGAATAACCACATAACCAAATCCATGTATCCTAAATTCTAAAATCTACAAATAGCTCGACTTATCAAAATTCTGAGATAAATTAGACATTATAAAATTAGAATATTTTTTAGATCAAGTTTATTTATATTTATAAAATTTTATTACATTTTAAACAAATCAAGAATCACCATAATCGAACCATTATATCTCATTTTATCATTATATAATAATAGCAAAACAGTTCTAAAAACTGTAGAATTTAAACTGAAAACATGCAATGAATTGGTATGACATAATATAGATAGATTAATAATTTTATGTCTTTAAATTAAATGTAAATAATTTTATTATCTTAGTAACTCAATAATAAACACTCAATTTAGAGTTATTTAACCTACGTTATGACCTAAATACATAGGGTGGCCAGATCTAAAAATTTGGCTATGTGGTTCACAATTTAGTTGTGTGGATTTTCATTTGGCTATATGAATTTATAATTTAAATATGTGGTAATATTACATTATTTTTGAATAGTAAAAATAATGTATAAATGATATTTTTTGGTCCAAAATTTCTTTTTTATCCTGGATGCACTTCATGAAACTTGTATAACTAGTCATTAACATTAAAAACATAAAATCTCAAGATAATTTAAGTAAATAATAATTGGATATAATAGGAATAAAGGATTATTTAAATAGTACACATGATAAAAAATTAATGATAACACTTATTAAAGTTTTAAAAATTATAGTTACTCATAATATGGTATTTTATAATTATCAAAATATTATTAGTGAATGTGGTTCAAGGAGTCTCTTAAATATTCTCCCCTTTTTGATAATTACAAAACTAGTTATAATTTTAAAAACTATCCCAGTTTTTGAAAATAAAAAAACATAAAATTTATATAATCAAGGTCTATTTCAAATTATAATACTTATCTCCCAATTATAGAGCTATAATTCCATAGTTTTATAATTAAAAATAACTCCCAATAAATTTAGCTATGCATGAAAACTTAAAACAAATTTTATTTTAATGATGATTTTTCATAGGTAAATTGACATAAAAAATGAATATAAATATTGTATAAAACTTTCATGAATTGAATATATAAAAATATGTGACAAGAATCCACTATAAATCCTTATATTAATAGAATGTTTAGTTGTATATAGTGAGAATATTTGAGAAATTTCTAAGGACTCGGCCTTATTACATTACACAATCTTGAATTTATTAAATAAATAACTTCCTTTAACATTTAGGATCTTTTAAATTTTAGATATTTAGATAATTGGTACATAATACATTCATAACATTACACATTAATATAGAGTGGATACCATAAAAATAGTATTCATTTCTTCCAAAATATAAAACTTTTCGAATAAAACCTTATTTCATTGAAAATTCTTAAAACATTTTACATGGATTCATTATTTGTATTAAAAATACTTAAAACCCATCAAAATCGTTTAAAAACCTAGGATGAGTGCAAAAAACTCAGTAAGGTATATAAAAACAAGGAAAGAACACGTTATTCCATGAATACTTGTAACAGATGAAATCATTTTCAAAAGACATAATTTTCACCCATATATAATTATTTTATGAAACATGATATTTCAAAAATATTCCCAAAAACATAAGAAAATAAAAAAACCATAAAGTTTTCTTGGGGAATTACTTACATAATCTTGTAACCCTCTCGGCTACCTTAAATTTCTAACTCTCACAGCTACCTTACAATTTGGGTAACCATCGCAGTTACACATGGAGTAATCATACGGCCAACCTCCAACTTCCACATACCCAATGCATTAAGGATATATAGGTCTCATCATTCATCATAAACAATTCCCAAGAACCATAACACAATCATACAACATGAAAAATTGCAAAAAAAATATTTCTTTCAAATTTCATAAAACAGAATTTAAAAAGAGGTTTTTAAAATAATAGTCCCTTATAAATATCATATAATTGAATAGAGACTTAATAGAGTAGATGGAATATGTATATACACCGTAAATAAACATAATTCATCATAATATAAAAAAATTTAATCAAACAAACAGTTTTACTACCATGTGAACAATGAAGTACAAGGTTAACCTAAAAGTATGAAAATTGGGTTAAGAATTCCCTTTCCTCGGTTTTTTCTTACTTAAAACGCATATAAAACTCATATATAATGGTTAAAAGTGAGTTATTAATATATTAAATAAACATATTCATCTTTATAATACCTTATAAGATCAATTAATTACATAATTTCACCCTTTAATTGTTAGTATTTTGTTCCTTGCATTGTTTTGGGTGCATTCTTTACATGATTCCAATGATCGGTTCATGGTGGATATTCTTGTCAATTCGAAGTAAAAATATAGAATTGTAATGTAGTGGTATTTATATATTTATAGAACCATAAATTTTACCATTTATCATTTTGAATTATGACATGAGGATGATTCATAAGTTAAAACATTATTGATATTTGTTTAGGTCATTTGGGTGATTCTTCGATCGTACTGAACTCATATTGTTTTATAAATTAATAACATGTGTGAAAAATGATTCCAGAACCTTATATAAGATATAATACATAAATTATAATCAATTTCAACCATAAAAATAATTTCATGACTAGTAATTAAGGAATTAAAGGAAATTGAAATCACATCATCCACAATGTCGGTAAATCGACACATCACATACGGTGTTTTAATTTCTTGAATAAGTTGGAGAGGAGAAGAATTATAATGGTGAGTCTTCCATAAAAATTTTTAAATCACAAATATTTAATATACTGGATCATTCATAACTCTTGGATAAAAGTATTTGAGGAAAGAATAAGAATAGAAAATAAAATGAAAAGCAAAGAAAGAAAACAGAAGTGGATGTTTACCTCTTGATCTCTTCTCCTTGAGATCCTTCTTAAGGCCTTTGGTTTTGTCCTTTTGGTGTGACCAAAAGCTTTAAAATGTGGGTAAGATATTTCGGAGGAGAATTGGGAAAACTTGGGTAATTCTCAAGGCTTGAGTGGTGTGGGAGGAAGAGGAGAATGATGGTGGTATTTATAGTGGAGGAGGGGAGGGATTTTACATTATTTTAATCATTATTTTAATATTTCTTCTCAAGATTATGAATAGTATTAATTCATGTGAAACAAAATAGTAATAATGGCATGTGATTTCTAATGATGTGGTCTTATATCACTTATTATGTCATCAATAGTTTATTTAACTGTTAATTTTAATATACGGTATTTTATCGTATTTCACAATTCATCAAAAATTCAAGAATTTCCGATAAATCCCAAAAAATCACCCTAACCATTTCCTGACATGTAGAATTCAAAAATGAACTCCATTTTTAGAAACTAATTTTCAAATTAATATTAATTTAATTTTTAAATAAAATCATAATTTATTCAAAAATAACAATTTTAAATCTATAACTCATTTTTTAATACATAGAAAAATTAATCAAGTTGAAATTATCTTAAATCCTTTAGAAAATAAAATAATAATACAATTTAATATTCATTAGGATCATATTACTATTCATAAGGCTATGTTACTATTCACAAAAAAACAAGTTGGTCCTCTCAAACTCTAATTAACTTATTGATCACAATTACAGATGACCACTTTTAAAAATTCAAAAAATAGACGTGGAAAAATTATATATAAAGGCTAATTATAAAATTCTAGTTAAAATAAACTTTTATGTATTTTAATTTATTTTTAAAACCTAGGGGTGTTACAAAACTGTTTATGAATATCAATGATAGGTGCTTCATTAAATAACCTTATATAAAAATTGAATATTTAATAATTAATTATACATAAACTAATATCTATGAGAAGGTATAAAATAATAATAAAATGTTCATGAAAATTAAAAATCGTTAACAAAAAAATTCCAAATTACTACATTTTTCATGTAAATCAGAAAATTTTAGTATTTAAACACACTAAAACTCCCTATAAATTCATGCCATAAAAGTTTAAGTTTTCATCATACCAAGTTAAAAAATTATTTTCTAAAAAATAGTAAAGTCTAGGGGTTTAGTGAAGGTTTTAAACAGTTGAATTTCTATGTAAATAAATTATAGATTTAAATTTCATTTTTGAACATGATCCCTAAGAAAATTAAATTTAATATCAATGTGATTATTCCTAGAGTGTTGTAAGTGATTTTTGGAAATAGAAATAGTAGAATTATTATCTCAGAATATTGGAATCTTATCAAAATATAAAAAATCAAAAAAAAATTAATCTATAATAATTGTGAATAATAAGATGTGGAATATGCTATTTAGATTCAAAATTTTATATAGAAAAAAAATCTTTGAATATCAAGGAACTAAAGACCTTCCATGTAAATAACACAATCCTAAAGATATTTTTCTATCTATCTTGCATCCACCAAAATTAGAATCATAAAAACTAATCAAATAAATATTAGTTTTTATATGGTAATTTATTACAAGAATAAAATATCCCTTAATATATTTAATAATCCTCTTAGTTGACTTAATGTTACTTTTCTAAGGGTCACATTGAAATCTGTCAAACATCCCAAATGAAAACATTAAATCAAGCATTAAAGCAGTTATGTATAATAAACTTCTAATCATGGTTCTATAAGATTTAACATCAATATATTTTCCAATTTTACCTAAATACAATTTAAAAGTTGTAATCATGGGAGTATTTTCACTTTTAGAAGAGTCTAAACAAACTCACTTTACTATCTCTTTATCATAATTTGGTTGATTTAGAAAAATACCATCGTTTATTTGAAATATTTGTAGACTGTGAAAGTATTTCAATTATTCCATCACACTCACATCAAATTCAAATTTCATTAATTATGAAAATTCCTTACAAATATTTTCACATGAAGATATAAAAAATATCATCTACATAAATTAACATAATCAAAATATATTTACAAATTTTCTTAACAAATATAGTTGGATCAACCTTTCCCATATCAAAATTATTTTTCAAAATAAAACTAGTTAACCTTGCATACCAAGCTTGGGGATGTTGTTTCTAACAAAATAAAGAATTAGATAGTTTCAAAACATTATCAAGATGATTTTAATTTTCAAAACTAGGGTCTATCTTTTGTATACTTATTTAGAAATATAACGTATTATAAATTCCCTTTTAACATCCATTTGAAATATTTTAAATCCACGAAAGGCGTCATAAGCTAGTAATTTTATAATTTATTCTAAACTAACAACATGAAAAAATATTTCATGAAAATAAATGTCTTCATCTTGATAATATCCTTAAGCAACTGAACTATAATTATTTTTAACTAAATTTCCATATTTATTAAGTTTGTTTCTAAACATCCATTTTTTCCAATAACATGAGAACCATTTAGAGGAATAACTAGAGTCCACAAATTATTTATAATTAAAATAATTAACTCATATTTTATAGCTATGATCCAATTAAAGAGATATAAATATTCATTAATATTATTATGAAAAAAATCATAAATAAAATCATGATAATCATAAATATTCATAAAAAACTTTCTAGTTTTAAAATTTATCTCTATATTTACAAGAACATTATATATAGAATGATCATTATGATTATATAAATATAATTCATGTATAGGTTTAGACTGAAAAGAAATATTATCCCCCTAAATATGTGTATTTTTATCACAAATTATTTGTCTTCAAAATTAAAACCAATAAATTCATCTTAAGTTTTTAAATATCATCAACCCTTTTATTTAAATATTTTCCATTAAACATAACATGAATTTATTCTTCAAAAATCAGGGTTATTTTATTATAAACTCTATATTCCTTACTACAATTTAAATATCCTATGAATATTGCTTCTTTATATTCTATATCAAATCAATCTAAAATATCAATAGTATTGATAATGAAAAAATTACACCTAAAGACTCTAAAATAGACAATTTTAGGTTTTATACCCTTCCAAGGTTCCAAAGGTGTATTATTAGAAACACATCTTAATACAATTCTATTGTTTACAAAAATATCCATATTCATGTATTCATACCAATAATATTTACATATATTAAACACATTTAAGATGGCCCTTTCCATTTTCTAAAGTGTTATATTATTCCTTTCTACTACACCATTTTATTATGGTGATCAAGGAGCTGAAAAGTTTTTAAAATACATATTTTCTTCACCAAACTAGATTTAGAAAAATTACATAATTCACCATCATTATAACATCTATTTGATTTAATTATGTTAAATTTTTTATTTATAACCAAATTAAAAAAAGTGACAAATTTAGATAAAGTTTCAAATTTAAGTGTAAGAAAATAAACCCATGTGTGTCTAGTAAAATCCTTAATAATGAAAAAACGATATTTCTTAACAGATAAAATATCATGTTTTATATAACTAATAAATATATGAAAATTAGATCAATAGGACTTATATTTTTTACTTTTTTAAAGGACTTGAAACCATTTATATTTTTTACCTTTCAAGAAGGTTTCCCAAATAAAAGTGATATCCACTTTAGGCCTATGTTACTATAGAACTATTTGTTTCTTGGAAATCTAGTGGATTAACCTGAAATTATACTCTCCAAACTTTCTATTAAATAAGATGTTATCAGATTTTATAACATTCAAAATTTTACATTTTGATCAGTTAATTTAGAAAAAATAATTAAATAAATATTATCATTTATTTTTTCAGAGAACAAAATAGATTTATCTTTAAATACAATGAATTGATCATTTTGAAATTTAAAAAACATTCACCATCACATTGTTATGAAATTAATATTAAATTATATTTCAACCTTAATCATATATTTCTTCATAAATAAAACAATTTGAAATTCTAAACTCCCTAAAACGTTTTATCTTTCCTCTTCAATCATCATAAAAAAAAATATTACTTCCATAACATTTATTGAATGATAAGAAATTTGATATATATAAATAGTAATATTTTGGTATAATCCAATATTAATTTTAACAAGAACCCAATTGATTGTTCCAATAAAACTTCAAACAGAAATACATTTAAGGAAGTTTTGGTACCCCTGAAAATTTGGGTCATAAGGGATTGTAATATGAATTCTTAGAAACCCAAACGAATTTCAAATACATGTTTAAAAGTAATATAGGAGGTAAATATTTATAAATTAAAACCTTATTATTTCCATGATGTTGTAGAAATCTCAAGTAAAACAAATTTTCATAATGACCATTCATCTGACATGTAAAAAATGAAGCAGTATATATACTTCTAATATTTCTCTTAACAAATAAATTCATATAAATTTTTATAAATAGTTATTCTAACCAAGACTAGTTATATTTTTTTCATTTTATTGAAAATAATTATTTTATAAAGTTTTCCTCTACAGTGAAGAAAAGTGGATATATTTTACTTCAAACATTCAATTTCATTTCGGAGTTGTTAATTCCCTTTAATAACAATATCAAATTTCCTTACATTAGATTCATGCTATTTTTTTGTGAAATAAATTTCTCTCTTCAATTTTACTTTTTTAGTAATATATATTTTTCATATTAAATTAAGAATATGTAAAACTTTTGTGTATATTTTTTAGGTATTCTTAAATATATTTATTAAGTTATTCATTTTCCTTGAGAGGTTCTTTATCTTGACTCTTAAGGTTCTTATATAAACCAATTATATTTTAAACATTATGATTAATTATTTCATCCTCTTTAAGAAGTACCTCTATAGTGGGTTTTTTAGAATCAAAATTAGAGGAATAATAATAAGTATAGTGACTTACTTGATTTTATGAATCAATTAAGAAAATGTTTTCCACAATGTTTTCTCAACAATATTATTTATTTAAATAATAATCCTCAAGAAAACTCTATAAAGATTCTATTTTTTGCTAATAACTGTTGTATTATTTTATCTTTTTACTTTATTTAATCTTAGACAATTAGACTTGATGTGTCCTTATTTTATTTACTCATAATAGATCATATCATCAGTATCAATTTAAATTAAACAACCTTTTTTCTTCCCCTTGAACTCATCATTGGAATAATCCTTTAAAAAAACTTTAAGTGGAATTTTATTATTCTTTATCCACCATTTGTAACATGTGTAGTATCTTTCTTGTTATTTCTCTGTAATTAAGAATTAAAAGAGTAAGTGGAAATATTTAACTTAAAATAGATTCCATTATTATTTGTATTATATTATTTATTAATATTTGTATACTCAAACACATACTATAATAAGTATCCAATAATATCGTCAAGTATATATTCCTTGAAATTTTAAATTTCATCTATAACAACCTTTTTATCATTCCACTTATTAGAAATTACTCTAAGTACTCATTCAAAAAAATGATTTTCCAAATTTTCTCCTAAAGAACTCATACCAT
This sequence comes from Viscum album, assembly GCA_963277665.1. NCBI lineage: Eukaryota > Viridiplantae > Streptophyta > Magnoliopsida > Santalales > Viscaceae > Viscum > Viscum album. The sequence continues at coordinate 712,005,111 of OY728155.1, forward strand.
TTACAAAACTAGTAAATATATGGATCATTTGATTAATAGTTTCTTATTCACCCATTTTAAGTTCTTGATATTCATCTCTTAAAATTTATAACTTAGTTCTAATGAGCATATCCAATCCAAGATGTGTAACTTGAAGGATCTTAAAATTTTCATGTTTAGTTTAACATGTAGATACCTGACTATACACATTTCTATTAATTTCAAATTATAAAATATATATCACCTTGTAATTCAACAAACACTTTACTATATAATTACCATCTAATGATTTAGGTTCACCTTAAATTAGTTTTTATTATTTTCCCATGATTTATTAGTGATGAATGCTACATTTTTTAAGAATGATTTTATCTATGATTTATAACATTCATAATCTATTTCAAAAAAATGAGTTCTTATATTATGTATCTACACATAATTTGAACTTCTTATATCCATATTAAATATATATTTTCCCCTTGAATATTACATCAAAAACCGGCCTATATAAATAAAAATATATATCTATTATGATTCAATCTCTGATACCAATTCATGGTATCAGGGTAAAAAATAGATACCAAGTATTAAAAGGGTGCGGATAAGAAACTAATTATTTGTCTTGTAGGTGAGATGGAAGAAGATTTAAGTGGGTTGTGAATTATATTTTTCAAATAATATAAATATTATATTATAGTTTTTAAGTCAATGTATAGGAAATAAAAAATATGTAGGGAAAAATGTATTTTTAGAGTAGTTCAAATAAAATTGATCCTACAATACACTTCACCGATCTCAAAATCAGATATAGATTAAACAAATAGATATGGAATATTACACAAATGTTTTCACACCTAGAGTCATAACCCAATTATAAATCCATTACCTTATAGGATTAAACAAAAAACTAACCTTCCTTTTTCAACCTGGAAGCATAACCCAGAACATCCTTCCACTTTCCTCTAGAGGCATAACCCAAACTAAACTTTTTGGGTGGAGGAATATTCCAGATACATATACCTTTTAAATTGGTATTATAACCCACAAACCTTTAACCATAATAGAATTTAAATAATTATATCACCATAGAAACTAGTATAACAAATTACACTTGTGTATGTTGAGATAGTATGGATCACTTACAGAAAATAGTGATGAATTATGAAGTACAGAAAATGTGATTAGATCCAAAATAACCATGAGAAGTGGAGGAAAGTTACAATGCTCCATATTTCATTCATACATTAAAATTAATATCTTTCACTAGTTCTATAAACTCAATATATAGTGTTTCTTTATGCACAAAATCTTTAAAATTTGATGTCTGTTGAAAATAATACTCCTCAAAGTAACATGGGTTTATAAATTCAAGGAACTAATTTTCAGTTATTAATTGTTGGTATCCCATAAAATACTTAACATTTATTTCCTTCAAAAATGAAAAATAATATTCGAGTGATTCATCCATGATATTCAACAAAACAAAAAAAACTATACAGAGGAACTCATTAAAACATTGAATACTATAGTGGAAGATTTAAAAATAATCAGTATTATTGTTATTATATAACTCCTCAAAATTTTAAAAGACAAACTCTTTATATTTTAACTATCCTGAATTTAAATATCGCAAGTTCCAAAATTTTAGTGTGAATATCTATACATGCTTTATCATAAATAGATCTCATTTAATTCATCACAAAACAATATAAAGTGTACTATCATGAATTATAAATAACTAATAATTAATTTTAGAAAAAAAATAAACCACTAATAATATTCATAAGAAACTTAAAGAAAATTAAAAACTTAAGTAATACGAAAAATAAATCATAATTCCATGTCAATATAAGTATATACCTCAAAGGTGACATACGAGTTTTTAACACATAAAAAATGAATTATTCTCTAAAATAATTTTTTGAGGCTTAAAAAAAGATCATAATACTTTATATACTAGGAAAAAGTATATTTATAATCATTTAAATATCATTTATAGAGATAATATATTTCACGTAACTGAATTATACCATATAAGAAAATTGATCTATATAGTGGATTTTCACATAGTTAAATTCATGTATCTCATGTATTTGACATGGATGAAATTATAAATCCATTGTTTAAAGTAGTTGAATTAATATATCTATTATTATATGTATATTAATCCACATAACCAAACTGTTCACATATCGAGATTCACATAATAAAAACATCCACGTAACCATAATAACTTATCCAAAATTCAAAAATCTATAATCTTCTTGAAATAAAAAATATCAGAACTAAATTATACATTCTACAAATTTTAATAAAAAACATTAAAAATTTAATTATATTTATATAATTTCATTATATTTCCAAATCATCAATAAAAACCTTAATCTAACAATTATATATCATGTTTTTATTAAAATACAGAAAATAACAGATCCAAAAAATATAGAATTCAGACTAAAAATATTCATTGAATTATAACATAATTTCAAACATGATAAATATATTTTAGAATATTATATATCCTAATTTCATGTAGATAATTTTATTAGTATTCAAATTCAATAATAATAACTCATTTCGGAGTTATGTATCCCATGTTATGACCAAAATAAAGAAAGTATAGGAATCTGGAAATTTGGCTGCATGGTTCCTAATTAGGCTACGTGGATTTTCATTTAGCTATGTGGATTTTCAATTTGAATATGTGTTAATAGTATTTTGGATATGTGGAAATGGTAAATAAATTGTATAAGTCATATTTCAATGTCCCAAATAAAATTTTTATCCTAGAAACTCTTCATAAAACATGTAGACCATGTTATAAACAATCAAAACAGGAAATCTCAAGGTAATTTAATTAATAATAATAAGATATAAGAAAATTTAAGAATTATTTATGTAATAAAAAAGATAAAAAAAAGAAATATAAAACCTATTAAATTTTTTAAAATTATAATTACTTAAAATATTGTATTTTTTAATTACCAAAACATAATTAGTGAATGTGGTACATGGAGCCACTTCAATAAAAGAGTCTAGTTTTCTTGTTATATTATACCTAGATCATTATGAATATCAAAAAAACATTGATTAGGTTTTGTAATTAAATTTTAATAGATTCTATTTTATTTTTTTTACACTACCTGAGTCCATAAAATAATATGTTATATGTTAAATCATTAAAAAAAGGTTGTTATTTTCCTCCTATAATAACAAGAAGACATTTTCAATAGTATATCTAGTCTAATCTATGGTGTGCTTGTATCATTACTCTCTACTATATGTCATTTTATTTCATTTTTTATTCTATAATAAGTATCCTAAATCTAGTGTTCCACTCATGATCAAAAGTGAAAATTGGGTGGAATCGTGTAAAATAATTATGATCATTCACTTATTCCATTTTCCTATTTATTTGGTTGGGCGTCGAAAAATTTATGTAACATTATTTATTTTAGTAAATTGAGTCAAACATGTTTTTATCACATATTGGTCAAGTTGAACCTATTTTAATGTTTTAAAATGTTATCTTTTGAGTTTGGGAAGTGTAATAGATTGTCTAGGGGCTCTTGGGGATGCATTGGACTAAGTAATGGATTCAGAAGGCCACCAGTCAGCTAGTGGGAATATGTTGGACATCTTGTTGTTTCATATAAAACATCCAAAAGGCTACATATCCCACTAACTATATAATCGAAATCCACTATCCAGTTGGTGGAGAACCCAAGCTACATGCATTCTTCCAATGGCCAGTGGTTAGAAGGTGTTTATATTGGCTAGTTGTTGAGGGACACCGGCTTGCCAATGGTGTTCTATAGAGATTTTTAATGAAGGTATATTTATAAATTTCATTAAATCAACCTAATAACCTCTTACTTATGATTTTTTATCCCTAATTCAACCAATTATTTTGGAGAGTCTTCTCTTTAGCATTCCTGGGTCCCTCGATCACCACATACTAGTACTTTATTCCCAAATCAATCCATTATGTTCAAGTTGTTAAGTTAGATCCATTTTATTATATTTATAATTATTCTCAAATATTGTAATTGGATATTTTTTCTTTGATATATATATCATAGTTTCTTTTCCTTCCTTGTTTCTCATAGATCAATTTTAAAAAAATTCCAGTGGTCGGATCATGTTTGGTTGTGGTGTGGATCAAATGGTTGGTGATGTATATGATATTATTTATTCTACTTCAACTAAGTGGTCACCAAATTTGATTTCTAATATATGAGAATTGATGTTTAACAACTCCTACTATCTTCTCTTATGATCCATTTCCTATTGGTGCATGGAACCAATTGTGAAAATTTGTTTTCAAATGATATTTTTTATCATATGAAAATGGTTATAGAACTGTTTTTTGAATTTTGATGATCACTTTTGAAATTTTTTGATATGAACAGAACTTGTAATCCTTGATTACATAAGTAAGGGTTTGGTATTGGTACTTTTCCTACATTTTTTTGGTGGTTTACATGTCATTGTGTTCCTCTTCTCTCTATACTGGGACACTAGGGACTCGTTTACATGCCATCATTGAGGGGAATTACACATCGGGGTATTCCTTTTCTTCATTGGTCATCAGGTTAGGGATAGGTTTAGTGCACACTAGTCATGATTAATCATTGTATAATAAACCTATCTATCCTAGACCTATGTTATCCTAATGGTTCCCTCTATTATGTTTCCTCATGATTTGTATTTTTTATGACTTCTTTGATAAATAGAAAATGGGATGTCTATGTGGTTTAAAAAATATTTTTATGAAATATTTTCAAAACTGATAAAAATGGTTAATTTCTAAGATTTTGATATAAATTGAATAACTATTTATCATTCTGGGTTTTCTTTAAGTTTGAACATACCTGGTTTTACTTAACAAATAGTGTTTATGGAACACTTTGTGGGATCCTATGGGATTGTTCTTCTCGCAACCAACATACAACATCAATTGTGTATAGAAATCATTTTATGTAAAGAATGAAGAGGAAGGGTTTCATAGTGAGGTGGTGAATTTAATTATTAGATGGGTATAAGTATCTATTGTTGAGATAGTATGATGATTCCCACATATCACATTGAGTGTTTGTCATCGATTTTGAGTATTTTGTGTTTTTATAGATTATATATTATTGGATTGTATTGTTTAGCATTTCATGTATCTATACCATTTTTTGAAATTTTTTGTGGCGTATTTTATTGTCACTTTTCTCCTCTATTATAAATATATTCCATGTTGTTTGGTTTTCTAGTTGGACAGAAATCATTACCAAAGGGTTGTTTTTTATGACTCGTTTTTTTCACCAACCTGTGGGGATCATGAATGCCCTTTGAGCCTTGTTGTGGACTTGGTTGGGTGCCTATATTGATGGGTGATTCAATTGAACTCATGACAAGTTTTTTCCATATGAATTCTCCATTATTCCTCAGGAAAAGGAGGCATTATTTTCTATCAATCTGGTTCCTAGAACTCAACTGGTCTCTATTCCTTCTTATTATATGGAACCAACTAGATTGGAGGATCTTAAGGATTGGTTGGAAGTGAATATAGATAAAGGTTTCATCCATCGTGATGTATTGACTTGTTTAGCCCATGTACTTCTTCCTAAGAAGTTCTATGGATCCCTTTATCTCTACACTGATTATCATAACTTTAACTATGTGATGATCAAGATTAAATATCATTTTCCTAGTATTGATGGTTAGTTTTATTAGTTGAAGGAGGGAAATTGGTCTTTAAAAATTAATCATCATTTTGGTTATCATAAGCTCATATTTATGGATTTAGATATCTCAAAGACCACTTTTAAAAGAATTTATGGACATGTTGAATATCTTATGATGACATTAGGCCTACGAAATGATCTTATAGTTTTTATGGATCGTATAAACCAAATATTTCACCTATACTTTGATTCCATTTTTTGGTATTTATGTATAATATTATAGTTTATTCAATATCTATGGAATAGAATAGGAATAATTTGATAATGGTTTTATGAATCTTGAGGTATCACTAACTTTATGCTAAAATATTAAAGTTTTATTTTTGGATCTAGGATATAAAGTTCTTAGAGAATATGTTTTCATAACATGGATTCTTAGTTAACCCTAAAATTTTGATGGTTATCGAATAATTGGAACATCCATAGATTTTTTTTTTGAGATATGGAAATTCTTGTGTATAGCTAGACTCTATCATTTATTTTTGAAATACTTATAAAATATCACATCACTTTTGACTACTCTTACTAATAAAAGGGTAAAACTATTGTGGTCCACAATGTATCAGGCCTCTTTTGATGAATTTAAAATGTGTCCAAAATTATCTCATAACTGGATCTTTCTAGAAGTTGTTTAGGCCTATATGGTTTATTGTGATTCATCTGGTAATTATCTAAGATATGTTATTATATAGGGTGATATTATAGTGTCTTAAATTTTCTATTACCTTCATCCAAATGGGAAGAGTTATCTCACTCATGAACTAAATTATTTGTGACACTACATATTTTTTAAGAGGTTCCCTATATATTTTGATCATAATATAAAATGTTATAATTTATCTTAGAAATATATGAACCTCATGAAGAGGTTGTGGGTTGAGTACCTTAATATGTTTGACATTGACTTTTCTAAAACCGTTGGGAAGGGTAAAATTATTTCTAAATCTCTTAGTAAAAAACTACTCTCTAATTTCATCTTGGAATTAAAGGAGGAGTGGAATCTCATAGGAATCTATGATCAAGTGCACCTAGATTTTAGGGAGTATGACATGGGTATGTTTTTTTATTTTGTGTTATTGGTTTCATCTCTCCCTCAATCATCTCTTCAATAATAGAATTAGGATGATGAGCTCAAGGGAATTTCGTATTTGTTATATGGTGTCGAGACCGTTGGCGGATGGTCTCTCTTTTTGGATGGATTAATTTACTTTAAAGATCAATTTTAAATACCTCTATCCACCATAATTTTAGTAATACAATATTTTAAAAATTCTTAGTGGGGTTTTCACCCTTGAAGCAAAAATATGTAATATGAAATGAGACACTAGTCCAAGTGGATGGGAATAAAGTGCAACATAGCTAATTTTTTGTATCATTACTACACCTACCAAAAGGTTAATATGGAGCCCAAAAATCCTTCTATTTTTCTTTAGACTCTTTTAGTGTTAATATATAAATGGGATGAGATATCCATATATTTCATTATTTAACATTTAAAAAATACCAAGGGCATAATTCTACTAGTTTGGTGATTCATCAGTATACTAAAATGGAAAAATTCATTCTGATTCTATACAACCCCAAGGATGAGTATTTGGAGAAGTACATGCCTAAAGTTGTGAGGTTTCATGGGATTATATCAGTTATCATCTCAGTTAGGGATCCCAAGTTTACTTTCTAGTTCTGTATGGTTCACTATAAAGGGACATGTCATTTAAGTATGATCACAACATGCTTTTCAGAGAAAAATTCTCATATATAGCACACTATAAAATTTTTTGAGGATATTATCCATGTTTGTGTATTATATTTTGGATGATTATGGGAAAACCATCTAAGAATGGTTGAATTTTCTTATAAAAATAGTTACCATTCTTTTATTATAATGGATCCTTTTGAGGCTCTGTATGGTCATCCATGAAAATCAACTCTTTTATATATGGTGTTGGGAAATGTGTAAGATCCCAACCATTATAGCAATGTATTATACTCATTTTTATGTATTATTTAACCATTCTTTTATCATAATTTGGTTGGGTATTGATTCATGGTTGTTTTTGGTGAATTTTCAAAATATTGTAAGCCCATATGGATATTAATGGTTTATTCATGGTTACGGATAACCATGTGGTATACCCCAGAAAATAGTGTTCCCTATATTGATCTATAGGAATGGGGTACACATTTTGACCAAACCATGCGACCACCCTTCTCAAACCATTCACCCTTGGATAGAGGATTTTTTCATAGTTTTTGTATGTTTTTTCAAACTGTGTTCACACCCAAGAGTAATCATGCACCCCATATAGTATGGGGTCATGGTTAGGGTGCATGGTTTCTCAAACTGTGTGGCCCATCCAAGAAGCCTTCCATGCAGGTTTTAAACCCCTAAAAATTTAAATATAAATTCATAAACCCCCTCTTTATATACCTAATCATCCTTGTTCGAACTAACATGATATTTATCACTTTTTAAATATCTATAAATCTTTATAAGGATCCTTGAACTCATTTTTTTGAATCAATGATCTGGTGGAAGGATCGAACACTCTTATAGTTTGTGATCTCTTCTTTGTTGGATTCCCCTCAATCTAGTTTTTATCCCCCCATTAAGAGGGATGAATTCCTTAACTATTGATGGTTTAGATCTAGATTTTAATGGATCTCAATTCATTGGATCTTGATCCCAGGATTTGATTCTAGATCTTCCCCATATTTGTGATTTTGATCATTCTACATCGAATTAAGGACACCGTTTAGGAAAGCGTTCACCAACAATCTTGAGGTATGTGGTATAATTTTTAATTCCCATAGTATTGATTATGATTGTGTGTATTTAATTATTCCATTATGTTTAAAAATTGTGAAATTTAATTTAAATTAAAAAATTTGAATTGAAATCTATGAAATTGAGAGATTGTTCACAGATCTCGTTGGACCTATTGGATATTTTCAAACAGGCTTGATGAAAACCCATGGGGTGTGCCAATTACCCTTGAAATGTTAATTACTAAATGTCAAAATGGGAATAATGGTTGTATAAAATTGACCTAATTATTTATTTCATGTTTGATAATTGTTTTTAAATGGATAAGTGGCTTAAAATTGGAGGGTTAATGAGTTTTGTAATTATTGATGATAAATGAATTAATATGGTATTTCCCATGTTATTCACTATGATTAAAGTAAATAACCATGGTTTTGATGGATTAATTATATATTTATTTGGGATGTGAATTATTTAAAAGAATGTTAGTGATGTTGAACCTTGATATATATATATATATATATATGATATTTTTAGATGACTGATCAAGGAGTTGTGGATCAAGGACTACTACTCTAAATACCTAAAGGGTCCCAGACTTCCACTCTTAAACCCCATTAAAAGCATATGAATTGTGATATATGTTATTGATAAATGAGTTATTGGTCAGGGACTTCTACTATAAATACACATGGGGTTCCAAACTACTGCTCTAGACCCCCATGTCAAGTATGTGAATTGGTACCTAGACTATTTCTCTAAGGTAGTGAAAATAAAATTGGAATTAAATGAATAATTAAATCCCATTAAATAATTAATTGTGATATCCCAATGGTTTATGGTTCATACTTCAGCATGTGCCGAAGTAGGTATTATTATTTTGAGTGTCACTGTCAACCCATGGGCATATGTGATTTATTAAATAATAATAAATGTGAATCGTGTTTTCTTTTGTAATTAGTTATTTACTCTTTATACAACTGCATTCATTGTTATAAAATTGATATTTCTTTAGAGTTTGTTGGTGGTGGCTTGGTGATTTTTACTCAAACCCTACTCAGAATGCTTGACTAGTACCTGAATAGAATTCATGTTTTTAGTATAGAATCCTATGTTATATAGATGATTTAGTATTTGGGATGGAGCATGGATGAGAGAACCAGCCATGATATTGGTACCCATATTATAGTTTTTAGTGTGTCTTTATTTTGGGTTTCCATTAGACACTTAAAACCTTTATGGAATGACATATTCACTACTTTTTTATATTAATTTATTCTATTTGGATTTATTCATGTTATTCTTGGTATTATATTGATTATTGTCAATTATTTTTCATTATCCTGTCTTGGTTATTTGTATATTGATTTATGCTATTGTGTTAATTTTATAAATAGGGTATTTTCTCCCCACAATACATATTAGTCCATCATAGAAATTTTGAAGCCTCTAGTAAATGTGGAGGTGAACCTGAGGTCATGTGGTGAACTATCTCGGGGAACCAGTATGTGGCACCAAATTCGGGACATTACACATTGGTATCAGATGTGGTTTTTTTTTATTTGTCTTATTATTTTCAAAAGTTAGAAAGGATACTAGGATGAGTTAGGACTTGGTAATAATCTGGTTTATGGGAGTAGTTTACCCATATTTAGGGGAAAACTCAAGTAACTATAGTCATAATGTTCATTTTTATGTTTTATACTACACATCAATTTTATTTCAACTTGGGTGATATACATGTTGTGTGATGTTATGTTTTTTATATTTTATTCATAGTGTCGTATGGCATAATATTTGACTATGCATACATTATTCTAGGCACTCAAGAATTTCTATGACATGTATAATATTATGAATGAATAGAAAAGCATGTTATAAGTAGGTTTTGGGGAATGGAAATAATTTTCTTTATTTGGGTAATTTAAGATGAAATGGTGTCTAATAATAAATTCACAATCCTAAATAATGATTAATGTGGTAATTTGAAATGGTTAAAAATTTGTGTTTAATGGTAAAATTTCATTGAGAAAAGTTTTTTAAATCATGTCAGTCATGTCCTAAGTGAGGGATGGTTGGGTGTATTGATAGTGCCTCATCTTTGACCATATGGAAGCATATACAGGATGAATTTTTATGAATTTATGTGAATCACTTATATTAAAATGTGTTAATGATGTGTTATTTGTCCTATGATGTGTGTTTTTTATTTTACATACATGACTCCAAGACAATGTTTATTGGTAGGATGACCAGAGGACATGGCAAGGAATGTTCCTCCAGTAGTGGAACCAGATTCCCCAATAGTTTCAAGTGAAGGGCCACGAGAGTGGTTCTGTGAAAACTTTTCTTGGTTTATGTGGTTCATAGAAAGAGGCCTAGGGTGGGTTGTGTGAAAGATTTCTACTCTGAATTGGGATTTCTTGTTGATTAAACCACTGAACTTCAATGGAGAATGTGAGCTTAAGGTAGATGAGTTCTAAAATTAGTCAATCCAAATAATTCTTTACCATTTAGAGACTCCTAAGAAAAGATTCATGTTTTAACCATATATGTTTTGAGGGTTCGAAAAGCACTGGTGGGATATTTAGGCTTGTGATGAGAAATTGGATGGAATTTACGGATGTATTTTCTAGATAAATTCCTATAACACTTTAATCCAGATATGCTCAGGTGGGAGACAGTGGAAGAGTTTATATTGATGACCCAGGGAAGCATGTCAGTGATAGACTATGTTGTTCACTCCTCTAATTTATAGTTATTTTTTCTATTTATGGAAGGATGTGAGGAAAATATAGTGATACTATATTAGGATAGACTTAAATGTGATATTAAGTCCAAAGATAATATCTTTTATATGAATAAGTTTATTGAGGTAAGGAATTAGGCTCTCATTTCTAATTGGAACCTCAAGGAGGCTTCCATTAGAGTACCTTCAGTTTCTATTGAACAACTAGGAGTTATGCCTTAAATGTTTAGGAAGAATTTATATGTGAACATTTACTAGGGAAGTGGAAAATATATTATCCAATGTGAAGGATTAGTTATGCATAATAGTAATCGAGTGTACTACCATCGGTGTGGTGGGTCAAGTTGCATTTTAGTCAATGCCTCATACCACCAGTTTAGTGATGGAATTTTGTTAGGATGGGACACTTACAAAGGTAATTCAGAAACCCTAAACCTATGGGTAGTTATGGAGTATCTTGGAAAAACTAGAGTACTAGAAGGGGATCTTCTAACTCATCCCATTCGGGTAGTTAGAGTTCTTAAAGACATGGAGGTCGATGGGAAGAATGTGGTACTTTAGTGAAAGAGTTTTCATTTTAGAATATTAGTGTAGCACAAGGGAATTTGACTAGATCATAGTATATAGGAATAGGTTGGTTACATGTAGTTTATTTTGTACTTGTGAATAGAGAGTTTGGGTCGTCGATATTTAAAGTTATTATTCTTTTAGCCACTATGTTGGATTGAACTTTATTTGACATAAGAGCCTCTCATAATTTTATATCTTCACAACTTTTGAATGGTTTGAGTCCAATGGTGGTGTTTTAGAGTAGTAATTTGATTACTGATACACCTATTGGTGTACGATCAAAGGAAATATGTCTATAAAAGGTATGTTCCCTCAAGTTTGGTGAGTATCATTTCCTTTATCATATTTACATACTTTATATGTCAGGTTTTGACATGATTTTTGGTATAGAATGGATAGTATCATGCTAAGAAAAAATCAAAAAAAATCATAGGAGAGTGACCATTACATCTTCTAAGGTTAACATTTATGTTTATCAAGGACAATGGGATATTCAAGAAGGTCATGTTAGGACAATTCATCAAAAAATGTGGGATCTCACTACCTATGTTGTTACACTTTTTTAGATGATGGGAGTATGAAGTAAAGTTTTTTTACACCCTTAGTAGACATATTAAAGTATGTGATTCCTAAAGACTTCTCAGGGATGCCACCTGAGAGAGCTGTTGAGATTACAATTGAGATGATGCCTGGAGTTGAACAAGTTTACATTCCACCTTACCAAATTGAACCAATAAAGATTCAAGAGATTAAGACATTGCTGAAAGAATTGACGGATAATGGATTTATCCATCTGAGTAAATCTCCATGGGTTTCTCCATTTTGTTTCTAATAAGGCTGATGGTACATTTCATTTCTATGTAGATTACCAGAAGTTGAACTAATTGGTAGTTAAGAACTGGTATCCTCTCCACATATTTATGATCTCTTTGAACAATTGAGTGGAACTTTTTTATTCTCTATGATTTACTTGAGGTTGGGGTATCATCATCCGAGATTTAGACCTTTTGATATACAATGGGATGCTTTCATACATAGTTATAGCCTATATGAGTTCTTCATGATGTCATCCAGGATAAAGAATTCTCTAGTTGTGTTTATGGCCTTGATGAGCTAAATATTTTTAATGTACCTATATCAATTTGTGGTTGTTTTGTGGAAAACATCTTGGTGTACTATAAGACTTGTGATTATCATGTCTAACATCTTCACATTATCCTATGTACACTAATAGGGAATTGTTTATATTTGGATATATATATTTTTTAATTCTAGATTGACATGGTACATTTATTGGGTCACATAATCTTTGAGGAAGGTGTGAAAGTGGACCTAGGGAAGGTACTGAAAGATGTTTATTAGGAGAAATCAAAGAAATTTTTTTGATAATAAAATCTTTTTTGGGATTACCACGATATTATCATAGATTCATCTAAATATTTTCTTTCTTATAAATGATGATTTTTGGCCTAACAAATAAGGGTATCAAATTTGAGCAGTCTAGGGAATGTGAGAATACTTCCTAGGATTTTGATGAAGTGTTTGACTTCAACACTAATTTTGATCCTACCCAAGCAGGGTGGGAAGTATACTTTGTTTTGTGATATGTCTAGGATTATAGTTGGATCTGTTTAGATGTTGGTAGATCAAGTTATGATTTATGGGTCATGAAAGTTTATTTCATATTAATGGAAATACCCTACTCATGATCTAGAGTTGGATGTTGTGGTTTACGCCTTAAAGTGTTGGTGACATTACTTATTGGGAGAAATATTTACTGTGAATAACGACAATAAAATCATAAAGAATATATTTTCTTAGTGAGATTTGAATCTCCAATAGTGGAGATGGTTTGAGTATATACAGTCATTTGACTTTGATCTAGCCTATACTCCTAGAAAGGGAAATAATGTTGTTGAATCTTTGAGCTAGAATACATAGACTTAGGCAGTCCAATATTATAGTTCTAAGAGAAAGATGGTGGATTTATTTTAAGAGATGCATTTATAGGCTCAGTAAGTCCACAAGTAGGTGAACCATGTAACCTTATCAATTGAGTCCGCACTTCTGAACCAGATCAAGGAGAGGTGGTATGAGGATCTATATTGTTTTTCCTTGAAGTAAATTCTCAAAAGAGGGGAGTAACCTTCTGATTGGTCTGTAGATGAGGATGAGATCATCTATGTCTGGGGTCATTTTTTATCTCCATGTGTTTGTGTGAGTGGTTGATTATTGATTTTCATTCTTTTAAGTGTGAGGTTCAACCTGGTTTGAATAATATGTACCATTACCTATGTCAAAAATATTGCTGGTCAAGCATGAAAAGGGAGATTAGTGGTTTTTTGAAATGATGTTACACCTTTTAATAGGTGAAGGGTGGGTATCAATGACCTAGTAATTTGTTATATTCATTTCCTATTTTCTAATGCAAGTGGGAATATGTTACATTGGATTTTTTGGTGGGCCTTTCAAGGAAACATTGGAAGAATGACATGATATGGGTCATTGTGAACAAGTTAACAAAAGTATCGCATTTCTTTCCTATCATGGAGACATTCATAGTTCATACCTTAAAACCTAAACCCCCCCCCCAAATAAATTTCCCCCCTTAATCATACCCCTAACCCTAACCACCAACTCTAAACCATCCCTTACAGCTACCCCCCCCCCTCCCGAACCATTGGAATTTTATTAGCGTTGGGGATGGATGGTGTTGGACATCAAACCAAACCTCTGGAGTTTTTCACATGAAACATTCTGGTGTAGTCGAGTGGTACTTATATATATTAAGGATTTTCCTTTCACTATTGATTTCGATGGTTATCACTAGTTCTTGGGCATTCGGACCTCTCTAGTTCAACCACCTCATGTGTGATAGGAAACCCGTGTCCATCTCTTTGACCACCATTTCCTAGTACTTATATATATTTCAGTAGAAGAAAAGTACCTAAGATGCTTTGAGTTTAGTTTATTCCGATTCACATGTTTCGTTGTGGGATGAGTTGTTCCCGCTCACTTGAAAATCATTGACTAGATGCCTTGTTGGAGTAAAAATAGGCTTGGTGGTCTTGTTTGTTCCCCAGACTCGATGTGTTTTTTTTTTTCTCACTCCTATAGTACCATCTGTAAAAATAGCCATCCTAGTGGAACCTGGACTAGTTGATGACCTGGAGGAACTATTAGAGTAGAGGCTAAATGGATTCTATGAAAATCAAATAAGGGTAACTACAACTAAACTACCAGCACCGGTGTATTCGCCATCATACTGACATGAGAAAGGGGGAACAATACCAAGACTATGAGTACACCAATGAGAGAAACTTGGTTTGGTGCATCAATGGTGGAATCACCCAATGACCAAGCCAGTTGAGTTCATGACATGCTAGTGATTCTTTAAGAAACCACTCCCACCAGCCACCCCATTGGTGTTATTATACCGGAGCACTATCTTTCCCGATTGGTCGAGTCACTCTGTTGTGGTTTTCTAGTGGGTTTATTCCATCTATCCACTAACATAGAGTATCTCATAAGGACCTTCTTTTTTCAATGTTCACAACGCCAAAAACAGCTCATCAAATGGACACATGGTTTGAATGTTATGGTTACTCATCCATTAAGCTTTAGGTCAATCAGTCCCTTGCTTCTGTCTTATCCCCTTGAAAACAGACTCCATTTTTTCTTTACTTTAATTAAATATGGATAATATTTTGATGCCTAAGTACTATAGTAAAAATATGGATTTCTAATGAAAGTCTTCCTATCCTAGCAGGGCGCTTCTTACTTTTAGGAAAGTGACACATATTAATATGTTCAAGTTATCCCATCAGTGTCTTTTATGATCTTCCCTTCTACCACCATAACTCGAAGGTTCTCATAATTTGGACCATTATAGATGAAGTAAGTTAGCAATTTGAATAATGAAAAGGTTACAGAAGTGAAATTAAGACTAAAACTAGGTATTTGGATAGATAGTAGCAGTAATAATTCCAAGCACAAGTTAACTTGAAGCAATAAATCTAAGGAAAGGAGGGGCTGAATGTTCCTAGCTCCCAATTCTCAGCACTCAAACTCCTCCAAACTTCATCCAATCCTCCTTAGATATCAAAAAACATGGAGAATAGGAAAAGGGTTGATCCACATGGATCTGGGCCCTTAAATAATTACTTTTACTAATCTTTTTGGTCAAAAACTATATCGACATTAATATAAATTATAAATTATTTTGATTATAAATATGGAATCTATTTTTCAAAATTATATTCTAAGAATTATAATAAATTAACAATGATTCATAATTTATTTGTGATGTGTATCGATTATTCTGATTTCAAACCCACACATTATTCCACTTCTATGGCTCAAAATGTGTGTTTCTAGTTTATAATGACATTTTAGTAAAAACGCACATGGCATACTCAAAACTAAGGAAACACATTCATATTATTTTGATATTTTAGGAAAATGATACATGATTCATTTGGTACATCCATGGTACCTTTTGGTATTGGAAGGTTCCACCTTTCTATTAAAACCCCCACAATATATATTAGTATCACTACAAGAGTCCCAATCGCATGTGGACAACCGGGTCAAATAAAGACGTTTCACTTGGATGACTCATGGAACATAAATCGTAATTCTACTATAAAAAATAGAAACTATTCTTATTCTAATATACTATATAGAAGAGTACATGATCTATTTTTGTTTGTCCACAACTAATCAGGGGAACACGATGGAGTGATCGATGGTTGGTCAGCCCATGTGCAGCCATGGAGACTTGATCGGGCTGGTAGAATGAGGGCCAGACTGGCGGTAGGTGGGCCACAAGCTAGAGAAATAGGCTAGGCTGGCCAGAGAGGGCTAGCCCAGGTATATCGGTCTAACCAAAATGGGTCGTACTTTTTTAAATCGGGTTGGGCCCCTTTAAATGCATGTATCTCCCAATTTGGGTGTCTGTTTGACACATCGTCTATGGCCACGAGTCCCTCTCTTCGAGATGGATCTTTTTAGACCAAATCAAGACTAAAGTTTTCGTTTCATTTCTCATTCGTTAATATTATTTATCGAACTGGAGGATCTTTCTAGGATGCCTTGGTAAGAAATAAACCACTTATGTAGGCACAAACTCCCAGTTCTTTCTCTTATTTATTTTTGAAAGTCATGATCAGAATGAAAGGTGGTTCATTAGATTTGCCTTTTGATCCCAAGAAATTTATATATGAATACCCAAGATTCCAAATCTTGAAAAGTTATTTTTGGTCATATATCTTGGCCTTTCTTCTTATTGTTATATTCTGTTACTTTTTATGGTTCACTTCTTTCTTCTTAATTGGTTAGTCCTTCTTCTCTTTTAATTTGATGATTCCCCTCACCAACTATTATGAATAGATAAAGGGTTGAACCTAATTCCATATATATACTACTGGTCCTCTTCAGTAGAGGATTTTTCATTAGGCAGGACTACTGGAAAGAGAGAACCATTCTCGAATTACCAAATATTTTCTTCATACAAACACAAAAAGAACCTCCCCATCCCCTTACCCTAAAGGGTTATATCTTGTAAAACCTTTGAATATTAATTTTTTTCTCTATTTTAAAATTACTTCATTCCACCTTTCTCTTCGTCATGGAATAGGCTTTAATTTCCCCTACTCTTCTCATTTCCACAACCCCGCTTCATGCTAGAGGAAAGAATGTCGATATAAACACCCCCGTATTAGAGAACTCCCTCGGAATACTTTTCACATATACTATTCTTTGAATACAAAAAGAGGATATTCCCCTCCTTTCTTAATATTTCTTTCTTCAAGTTAACTTGTGCTTGGAAGTCTTACTGCTACTGTTCTTGTGACTACCTAGTAATAGACTTACTTTTACTCCTCTAACCTTTTTTATTCTTTAACTTTATAACTTGCTTCCTTTGCAATGGTCTGAAGCCTAATAACCCTTGAGTTCTAGAGGAAGAAGAGAAGATCAAAGTGGAAATTGATGGGATAACAAGAACATATAAATATGCCTCACTTTCCAAAAAGCAAGAAGCACCCTACTAGGCTAGAAAGATTTCCATCAGTAGTCGGGCTATGCAACCATAGTCCTTAGGTCTCAAAAGATTATTCATCATTAATTAAAGTACAGGAATAATACTGTCAATTTTCAAGGGGCTTAAAACCCCTAAAAACTATTAAAATCCATTAAAAACATTAAATTCGGTAAAAATTGAAAAACCCATAAAAATATAAAAAAAACCAAAAAAATCCCCAAAAAAATTAAAACCCACAAAAATGGAAGCATGTTCCCCATCACTAACTAGGAGGTGGTGTTCAATAATCCCTCTATATAATAACATATAAAAGTGTGTGTTGGATAGGATCTAGACATAGACAACAATCAGAAGAGAATATAGAGTGGATAAAGAACCTTTTGTTGGTATTTCAATGTAGCAACTTCGGACCCACAATGTTATGAATAAACCTAGAATGGATTACATCCTATATTTCCTAAAATCCTTTCTACACGTGGTTAGGGTGCATTGGCATAGAAATTGGATTCCCTTCTAAACCTATTTAAGTATCCATCATTGGAAAATAATTTGACCCCCATATAGAGGGGACCAACCATCGTAGACCAATTTCGGTTTGTATTTTTTTAGTGCTAATTTCCCCTTTAATCATGGTTTTTTTGTGAAACTCATGATTTTAAGGTAGCCTCATCTACACCCTGTCATGTTTTTAGGGTGTCTCTTAAGGCAGCATTGAAATAATTTTCTGTAAAGTCCCCTTTTCTAATTGATATGATTCTTGAATGGAAGGATT
The DNA here is from genome assembly GCA_963277665.1 of Viscum album. NCBI lineage: Eukaryota > Viridiplantae > Streptophyta > Magnoliopsida > Santalales > Viscaceae > Viscum > Viscum album. The sequence goes on from OY728155.1 coordinate 712,023,726, forward strand.
TTATATACGAGATACTTTCATTTCAACTACTACTAGCCTATGTGGGAATTGAAGTATGGGTTGAGTGGCTGGGTTGGGGTCTGATCAATTGTCTTGAGCCCACGCAACAGAAATGATGGAATTGAGACCTGGGGCTAGCAAGCTGCAGCTACGGGAATGGGAAATCTGGATCTTCATACAGCGTTGAAGCATTGATGAATGGGGGAAATTATAGTAGAGTACTGAGGATCAATTTGGTTTAGAAATAGTTCTATTGGGATAGTCCAAAATTCAACTATGTTTAAAGGGAATATGGATACCATCTGAGAATACCCAACTTCCCGTAAAATCATCATATTTTTGTACTGTGGATTGATAATGATTGATACGAGTGATTGATACAACAAGAAATTTTGAACTGGAAATGGTCCGAGTAGTGCCAATGGAACACTCTCCACTTTGTTACATACATAATATTCTAGGTTCAAATATCTAACTCAGCTTGAAAAAAAACATTTCATTGATTACAGCTGCTCCATTTTTCTTAAGTGGGGAGATCTCTCTATCTCCTTCCACACTAATAACACTACTAAATATGGGTGATCTTAGTCCCCCTACCCTAAGTTCAAGCAGGTGAAAAGGTTAAAGATGAACCCAAAGTTGAGTTCAAGGATAAATTGGGTGGTCTATAAGATGGAATAATACATGGAGAGGGATGGTAGTGTCATGCACATGGATTTTAGTCTAATAGAAAAATCCAACCATAAGTGCTTGGAAATAGCTTAGGCTGATGAGATCATTTGAATGATAGGGAGATGTAGCTGGGGAGATGAAGTGGATACACCTATTGATTCAAAGAACTGGGACGATGGTAAAACCATTAAAATACATAATTACATAAAATAGGTATAGAATAAATAGTTTTAAAATAGTGTATCTTCTTCTTTAATAAAATGAAATCACCCTTGGTCAGTATCCAAGATCTTACACCTTATAAGATCCATATCCAAAACCATCTGATCTATGATCTTACATCATTTCCCTAAAATGGTATCTTCAATATATAGTAGGTCTAGTAGGTTCATAACTTGATATTATAGATTTGGGAGTCGGTCTAGACCCCCTTACCTTCCTTGGTATGATTGAAAGAGGGTGTTTTCCTCTTTACATAGAGATTTCCCACCTGTCTGTTAGGTACTAAGAAGAGGATATCTGAGTGAAATATATATATAACTACCAATTTCAATGAATTATGAATCTGAATATTGAATTTCCAGTATGAAATCCAATATAATCTTAGGGATGGATAGGTATTCATCACTTAGGTTTAGCCATTAGGTAAACAAAGGATCTAAATCATTGGTTTATCAGAATCCATCAAGCATAAAAGTAGAAAGGATCCAAGTATGTGGAAAAATAATGAGTCCCTAGAGAAGGAAATAAGGACATGAGAGGCATAGAGAGGACTCAAGGACAATGCATGACTTAGAACCCGGAAATTTGATCTTCATTGGCCCTATTGTCTGCTGATCGGTTACTCTCCTTTGAAGGTGAATCCCATTTGAATTAAAGTCATGGTACCTGGGATAAAGGTAAATAGAGGTTTCAAAGTCTATTAAGAAATCAGTAGTGATACCTGGATGAAGGCTAACATTTTCTATTAGAATATAGGGATGTGAAGATCAATTCAAATTTTCACTCTTCCATCTGGAGAAAGTTTTTCATGAGTTAGGATAAGGATTCGGATAGTACTCTACTCTAATAGTCCAGTATATCAGTTCATCTTCATAAAAGTATCAGGGGTGCTAAATCAAAAAAGAAAAACACTTCTATTATTGATTTATTTAGTCGGTTGATATCTAAAAATGAAGGTATTTGTCCCTGTACTCGAACTATATAGAGTAAAGTTCAGTACTTTATTCTATATAGTCTACTCTAATAGTGTGGATTCACCTATCTTTTATATGATATTGATTGAAGATTCTAGAAAATGTAAACTTGAAATAAACTATTACAAGAGTACTGATGACCAAAATTTATTGTGTGAAAGTAGTTCCCTAATTTAGCTTTGACTAGCCAGTCATATTCATTAGAGAATACAAGTACTAGAATACTCTAGAGAAAGGTAGGAGTTCACATGAAGGGAGGACCATACTATTCTATGGTAATCTTATATATAGTTATAGAGATGATACCAAATGAATTCTAGTAATTATATATATTATCATTACTCTACTAAAATAGTGTCCCAATTTAAGGTTTGATCTCAGTACACTACTCTAATATTCAGGTATGGTGGTCGTGCACCTTGAAGGGCTGAGGTAATGAGTGAACCCGATGGAACTCAGGCTTCTTCATATCGAAAGAAATTAGTCTCATAGATAAACATTTTTTTCCTGATATTATTATAATATAAGGCCCAACTGCCATTCAAATACTGGGAGTTATAACATTTGATTAGGACCAGTTGGCACAAATAGAAAGAGACTCTGTATAATATAGTTATTAGACACTCTGGAATCCCTTTTCTCAGTGTAGACAAAGGGAGAATAGATGAGGGTGGATGAAGAGTGATCTTTAAGGGTCATAGAAAGCTTTAAGGCAGTAGATTTTCCACTCTCTATGCAACTATTAGTGTAGAGTATTGAAATATTTTAGATAGATAGAAACCTTTCTAAGAGAACAACCTTGTACTCTCGGTATAATATATGTATTCTACTATCTATATTATACTGATGGTTTGTGTATAAAATCCCTTTTAAGGACTCTTAATTAGTAATAATAGTTTCTCCATTTCCCAGGGATCATGAAATATTCATTTTTTTAGACTCTAGAACCTTCAGAATCCCTATAGTCAAGGCCAACACTATTAAAAGAGTACTCAAGGTGTCATACTAAAAAAGTAATATGGGGAATAATAGAAAGTTGGGATATATGTATCTTTAGAAGATATTCTATTTGTTCGGGTTTTTATATAACATAGTTTAAATCTTTATTCTCACTTTACATCACACTTCTGGAAAGTATTATAGAAGGAATTGGGTATCAAGTGTTTCCGGATATGGATATTCACCCATAGAAAGATGAGAAATTAGAGCATACTATTCAGTTACTAGAGGACATACTATGAGCATGCATCCAAGAATTTTTGGGATATTGGGAGAAACAATTAGTTCTCATTGAGTTTACTTATAAAAATAGTTATCACATGTAATATCCCATATTCTAATTTCACTTAATGGTTCCCCGTACCTGGTTGGCCACATGGCCTTAAGCACATTTCTCCAAATTCCAAAGGCTGCCGACTAGTAGTGAGGGCCTTGGGTGTGATAGTGAGAAAACTATGCCCTCATAAGCAGAGTGTAACACAACAGAATAAATAAAAAATAGTGGAAAAAGTAAACAGCATGAAACTGAAGTAAACAATGGAAAGCTGAAAGATAAAGATAAACAGAAGTCATATAATATCAAAATGATGTAGCATGTAACATGTTCTAGGAAAACAGTTAAGACAGGATACACTGTAATCAAGTTCAATAAAATACCAAAATACAGTAACACCAAATGAAATAAAGCAGCATCACAAGCCTTTTCTTGGTCCCATAATCTTCTACTCCTAAGCATTAATCAAGTACCTATTCAAGCATCCTTTCCCCTATTGACACCTATAGAAATATATTCTATTTGGGCCCAAAAACATGACCCAAACCGAGTGTGAAAAATAAATCTCAGTAGGCAACCACCAAATTTCTATTCCAAACTATCAGTGAGTATGTGAAGTGGTAGAATATAATAATGAAAGCATTAAAATAGGAATTACTCAGAAGTAAAAAATCCTACAATTCGTGTTCCATTTATCTTGTTCATGTTCATTAAGCAGTTCTATTACATCAAATCATAAGTTCTTGGGATCCAGCCATAGCCAGTAAATCCCCAATTCAAGCAAACACAAAAGATACCTTATCAGGAAAACTATCAAGTAAAATAACAATAGAATACAAGCTTGTGCTTTATCTTGGAAGATGCATCATAAGTCATTACAAAACTCAAACCTTAGTTCAAAACCTTGCCCTCAATCAGTCCACAAACAAAATAAATCCTTGACCAGGGGAAATTTCCCAAATGCATAACAAAACGTTGCCCACAGGATATAAAAACATAGCCCACAGTCAGAGTAAATCAACAGGGCCAAGACCGACATATAAGAAATTTAAATTGGTAATAATTTAATTAACCAATTCATTTCAAACAAACCCTAATAAGAAAAATAGGGGTGTAACCACATTTATCCTCATCCAAAAGGTCCAAAAATAGTTATCTAAGTGAAACGAACCCATAGGGTGGCCTTAAATCAAAACAACTAGTCACAACGTTCTTAAAACCATATAATTAATCACTTAACCATACTTAGGAATTAAAATGGGTCAAAGTCTCAAAAAAATGACACCCTAAACATTGGCGTGTGGAATAACAACTCATATAAACAACTTGACATTGAGAATTAAGAATGATACCACCTACATTGTCATAGTATAACTATCCTCATCCAGTCTCAACTTCCAATTCAAGCACTCACTGATTGGGTTCAAACAAGACCGTCAATGACTGATTCAGAGTTTGGATGATCAATCGGGAAGGGGTTGAAGTTCTGGATATCCTCTTGAGTTCCCCTGGTAAGCCCACTACCCAACCCATAGAATGGAAAGAATAGTGCCAGTTTTAAGTGAGAAACACAAAATACATGTCATGCAAGCTCATATACATGGTGTGTATATCATTTAATTGTTCATCTGGCCGCTGAATTTCACCTACTTTCTTTCTAGGGCCTGCCGACAAGACTACACAACGTGTACTAGGAAGTAAAAGGTGGGTAGTTGTTTTTTCCTCTCTTCCTTGTCAAAATTCCCACACACCATGTATTAACATCATACACAGCCAAAACTACACTGTGTGTACTTAGGACTACATGGCATGTAACTCCTGATTCTAGTACTTTGACCAGATCTTCCTTATTTTCTAAAAAATTCTAAGGAAGAAAGAATAAAAGAAACTCTTACCTCGAATTAAGAACTGAGTTACTAAAAAATTCCCCCCTTGGAGAAATTTTTCCCTAAATTTCTCTTCCAAGGGTGGTCAAGAAATATCTGAGAATAACTCGGACCACTGAGCATGTATGTCTATCTTCCTCTCCCAAGTCTCAATTTGTACTCGACTGTGCAGCCATAGCACTGATACGAGAGGAACTGACCAGCCTCAGAGAACCTTCATGATCCTTCCAACTATACAAATTGTATGTTTCTTAAAGGATGCATCAACTTAAATCTCAACCTCCTTGGGCTGAATAATGTGACACAGGTTTGAGTGATAGTGTCATAGTTGAGACACTTGGAAGATGTCATGTATGGCTCGGTACCTATGTGGTAACTATAACCGATAGGAAACCGGCCCCACTCTCTCTAGAATATCAAACAAACAGACATATCTCGGTGAAAGATTACCCTATCTCTTGATCCTCTTGTGTAATAACCTCGGTGCGACATGTAGGAAAACCCGATCCCCAACCTCAAACTCCAAAAGTTGTCTATGGCTATCAGTGTATGATTTATTATGAGACTGTGCAGTATCCATCCACTTCCAAATCAACTGAACATGTTCAATGGCCACCTGGACAAGACGAGTTCCCATCATAGCTACCTCTCCAACCTCTAGCCAACATAGGTATGATTGGCATGGCCTACCATAAAAATCCTCATATGGAGACATCTGAATAGTATCCTAGAAGATATAATTATAAGCAAACTCAAGCAGGGGTATGTGTCTTTCACAAGAACCCCTAAAATTCAGGATGCATTCCCAAAACATTTCCTCTAGAACATGAATCATGATCTCTAAATATATATATATGTCTAAGGATGGTATGATGTGCTCAGAAGCACATGTGTACCTAAATCCCTCTGTAGCCCTTTCCAAAAACAAGAAGTGAAGTAGGCATCACTATCTAAAATGATAGAATGCGGAACCCCGTGCATCTGTATAATCTCACAGATATAAAACATCCCAAGTTCATAAAAACTAAAGGTTTCCTTAATCAGTAAAAAAATTTCAACCTTTTTGATCCTATCAACAATAACCCATACAACATCATTTCCTTAAGGTGGTCTTAGTAAAAATGTCAAAAAATACATTGTGACATCATTCTATTTCCACTTAGGAATGGGTAAATGTTGTAAAAGACCTACTGGTATTTGGTGTTCCGCCTTCACCTACTGATAGGTCCAACATCTCATGACAAAACCAGTTATGTATCTCTTCATACCGGGCCACCAATACTGACGATGTAAATCCTAATGCATCATGGTGACACCAGGACGCACTGCCCAAGCTAAATCATGAAAATCCCGCATTAGTTCCTCAAATATATACCCTGAAACCCATACACATCCATGGATATGAAAAACTTCATCCTCTCATATTGTACATCTAGGAAGAGGGTCCTCACCTACCACACTCTCTCGTAGAACTAGGCCTTCGGAATCAGATAGCTACCTCATCCTTACTCTGTCCAGTAGGGTAGAGCTATCAACCAAATATGAAATACAAGTCTATCTTTGAATGTCGTGAACCTCTAAATGCATCTCAAAGAATAATTCCATAAGATTCTACTCACCTCTAGCCTCCTACAGTGCATATGTTTTATTTCTCCAACTTAGTGCATTAGCCATTGCATTGCCTTTTCTAGGCATATAGGCAAGCTCAAAATTGAAGGACTAAAGGTATTCCACCCACCTTCGCTATCTCATATTCAAATCTTGCTGAGTAAAGATGTATTTCGGACTTTTTTTGTTCATGTACTCCAAAAATTGTTATCCTAATAAATAATGTCTCCAACATCAAAAGTAATGAACAACTGCAGTTAACTTGAGATCATGCGTCGAGTAATTCCTTTCATATGGCCTCGACAACCGAGACCCATATTCAATAACTTGATCCCCTTGTATAAGAACTGCTCCCATACCAATAACTGATGCGTCATAGAATATAGGTTAACTCTTTCTTGGCTCTAGAAATATCAGTATCGTCACTGAAGCCAAACTTCCCTACAACTCCTGAAAAGTTGCATCATAAGAATCTGACCACTCAAACTTCACACCTTTCTTAGTCAATCTCGTCATTAACACTTCAAATCATGATAATACTTGTATAAAATTCCTATAATAACCATTTATCCCCAAGAAACTGTGTACCTCAAAAAATTTCTTGCGCTACTCCCAGTTAACTACTTCCCTCACCTTCTCTGCATCCACTGATACTTCTATCTCAAAGATGACGTGACTCATGAAGTGAATCTGATCTATCTAGAAGTAAAATTTTGTGTGATTAGCGTATAACAGATGATCTCTCAATGTATTCAAAATGATCTAAATGTTTTTTTCATGGTCGTGTCGATTGTGAGAATACCCCAATATATCATCCATGAAAACCACCACAAAAGAATATAGTTAAGGATGGAACACTCGGTTCATCACCACCATCAAACTGTAGGCGCATTTGTGAGACCAAACGGCATAACCAAGTACTCATATGGACCATACCTACTTCAAAAATTTGTACGAGGTATGTCTTTGGGTCGAACACATACCTGGTGATATCCTGACCTTAAGTCAGTCTTCGAGAATACTCGAGATCCTCAAAGTTGATCAAACAGGTCCTCTATCCGTGGAAAGGGATACAGGTTTTTAACTGGTAACTGCTTCAGCATCCGATAATCCACACAAAGTCTGGGGGTACTATCCTCCTTTTTCATGAAAATGATAAGAGAACCCCATGGAGAAATACAGGGTTGGATGAAACCCTTTTCTTCTAGATCTTCCAATTGCCTCTTGAGATCTTGCAACTCCATCATAAACATTCTGTAAGGAGGAATGGATTCTGGTGCACCTCATGTCACTAGATAAATAGTAAACTCCACCTCTCTGGCCATAGGTAAGCCTGAAAATTCATCCAAGAAAATGTCCAAGAAATGATCAACCACTAAAGGGAAATCTGATAGACATGTTCCCTTGTCATCTAGATATAAACTCACAGTCTAGAATTTCATCCTACCCAACTCAAGATGCTTGGGTCCAACTTTTCTATTTTAGATATCCCATTCTCCCTTGTGTATAAAATACCCACCCTCAAGTCATGTAAAACTCACCCTCTAGTGATAGCAGTTAACAAATTCTTGAAAGGATACCAACCAATCCATTCCGAGAATGACATCAAATCATGTTATATATAAAATATAGATGTTACATAGAAAGTGACACACACCAATCTCAAGGGGGAACTCCTTTCACTAAAACACCCATGTCATTCTAATCCCTAACAGTGTGTCTAGCATTATAACCTTAGGAGAAGTATAAACACAGAGCCCAAGACTTTCCACAATGGCCACAGATATAAAACTATGTGTAGAACCAGTATCAAAAAGTGAAAAAGATAAAAAAAAATGGTGATTAGGATTGTACCTCTAACAGTAGAAGGTCTGGGATCCTGATCCTGTTGGTTCTGTTGCACTACATAAGTCTGACTTGCACCGCAGCCCGGAGACACTGCTTGGAAACCCTGAGTTGACCCGCCCTGTTATCGCTGAGATCCTGGGGTCTAACTACCATGGGCACAACCACCCCCTTGGCCTGAACACCCCGATGTATTCCAGTTTCCATATTGGTGAGAAGCTACTAACCTTTCCCCTACATGTGGAGTTTGTACATAACCTCTCTCAATAGCCACTTGTGGAAATGCCCTGCAGTAGCATTATAGATGGCCCATCCTGTCATAAGCTTGGCACTCAACTGGGTCCCTTGGGCACTGAGGTCTCTTGTTCCCAACTTTCTACACTTGTATCATGTCACTTTCTCATTGGAGGAAAAATTCTAGCTGATACTATCACCACAAGAGAACTCTACATGACACTTCCTCTTTCCAGAAGAGACAGTACCAGAAACTGGTACTGAACCACTAGCTCGCACCACTAGCTTCCTGCATATTGCGCTTGGTGATCAGCTCTTGATTCACAATTGCGGAGATAGAAGGAAACCTAAATACATTCACCAATGATCGAATATTGAACTTGAGACCATCCTCTAATCATATAGATTTCGAAACGTCATCACCCATCAAAATAGGATCGAATCGCTGAAGATCATCAAATCGGGCAGAATAGTCCATAACTAATAGTGTACCCTGCTCCGAGTGCATGAACTCCTAGGATTTGTTGTCTATCAGTGTCTAAAGAAAATAATAATCATATAAGGTTGTCTAAAAATATTCCCATGTCATTGATCGCATTGTCATGCGTGTCAAATTAGTTGTTTAGTTTTAACTAGAATTTCTGTAGTATAGAAACAAACTTATATCATCTCTCGATGGAGCCTTAGATCATTAATTGAAAAATAGGGTTTTGATTATTAAAATAAAAGGGTAATGGTATTTATTAAAACTTAGGGTTTTATGATTAAATATTACAACAGAAAAAACTAAACTGATAAAACAATCTAGAAATGAACAAGATTAATTAAACGTGATCAACCCAGGGGAGTATCGTAATGCTCATCCTTCATCACTTCAAGATAAATGGTATATATCTTTTAATAACTGATTTATAACACCTATTAACATAATTTTACTAATTTTATACTAGGATAACTCATAGGGTTCAGACGAAAACACACAATGATTCACCGAACACCACCGATGATTGGGTGATTTGTGTTTGGCTTCATAACCGAAACTCGCCAAGGAAACACACAAAGAACTCGATGTGTTGTCCAGTATTGTATGTTATTTCTTTTTGATTCCAAGAAATAAATATACATAACCATGTAAGTTCATATGTGAGTTAAATTGGCCAATACAAATCACACAAACACTATAATTGAATGAGGGAGGAAAAAGGGATGAATGGTGTGTGAAACATCACATGAAAGGGTACCCCCAAACATGATCATTTGGGTTTGAGTATAACATAAAATTATATAACTCAATTAAATAAAAATATAGGATGAAAAAACACAACATACAACATAGAATTAAAATTATCATTCAAAATAATTCAAGTATGAAGATCGAGATTACATCACGTTCTTCCCTGGCTGATCACAAGGGGTTTAGAAACCCATGGGACGGGAGGAAGAATAATATGTTGAAGTAGTACTTCCCATAGCCTCCAAAACTTCTAGAAATTATGGGAAGACACCTTTGGGACTCCAAAATGGTAGTACCTTTCCTCCTGGCCGAACTCCCAAATGAGGAGCCTAAGGATCCATTTTATAGAAAAATTGGAAGGTGGTTTTGGGTACACAGATTTATTCAACCCAATTATACCACCCATTTAGGCCATTAGAAAATAGAATCTCCATTCTAAAAAAAATGTAAAGTTTTAGATCCACTTCCTGAAAATCTCCACTGAATGTTTGGCACAAATTGGACAAGTAGATCCAGAGATAAGGATAGATTACAAAATTCCACTTTTGACTTCTCACAAATCCAGTGTTCTGGTCAGATCAGGTCGGCTTGGCCCCTTTCTGGAAGAATTGGTCTTGTGTTTCTTCATAAGAGTTGTATAAAATTAAATTTTGGACCATAATACAAAATATGAGCCCATTTTTATGCACTAAATTTCCTAAACTGTAAAAATAGTGTAAAATTCTTCATGGATCTATGCAATTTTGGCCCATTTTTCTTCCACTTCATCATGGACCCTCCAAATCATCTCCTCCTATATTAAAATCCTAAAAAAAGTAACATTGACCATTTTAATAGTGATAAAAATAAAATACTGTAATCAAATATGATTTTCAATTTGTTATTATTTTTATAATTTTAAATACAAAACAAGTTTATCACAGTTGTGTAAGGGTGAAAATGAAACAGTGAACCGCGATACAATCACACCCCCACACCTAAACATCTTCACTTATAGGAAAATTATAATATCCTAATCATGTGTCATTACTAAATAAAAGGTTTGAAAACATCCAAGGTTATTTTTAAATGAAATTCATCATGTCTCGTTTATGGATTCAATTTTCCTGCCATTTTTCTTTCCTCACACATTCCAATTTGTTCAACTTCATTTGTTCACCCATGCAACATGTCGCAACCTACCACACCTAAAATGTTTTCCTCTTCACTCAAGGGAAATATAAAAGTGGATTTATGCTCTTTTACCATAGTTCATGTGATCTTATCATATGCTTTCCAAGATTCTCATTTCTCTATCTGTAGAAAGTAATGTGCTACTCAAGAGGACTTCCAAAAGGTTGTTCTGAGGTTTAAGGGATGGTAGGATTTAATGTTTAAAAATCCGAGGTAGAAGATAATTTTTTAATATCTTATGTAAAGAATATTTCAAAATTCAGCAAGTGTTCACAATGAATGTACACACTCAACCCCTCAAAAAGTGTATCTCCTCCAACTCACTCTATACATTGTCTATTTTTGTGGGTCACAACCAACTAGAGAATAATAGTGAGTAAAAATCCTCTTTTCTCCATTTTTTTTGTTCTATATTTCTTCAATTTAAATAACTATTTTGGTTAATGTATAGTTGTTTTTTTGGAGATAAAAAGGGAAACATGTGTAAAAAAATTATGTAATATGGTTTGTGAACCCATTTCCCAAAGAAAATGTAGGCACCCTTTATATCATCCCATAACAATGATTCTCTCCCCATAATTACCGTGGAAACAACCACTCTCCCACACTTGCTAAAAATAAAACAATAATATACATAAGAGATGGCTAGGTAGGGATATATTAGCTTGTAATGTGGCTATCTAACATGAATTTCATGGTCTCTAAGGCTTAAGAAGGATAAAATGTCAAGGTGGCTAAAAAATAGAGGTTAATTGTACAGACCCAGAGTTTTCATGTAATTATTTTTAAATATATGGGAATTTTATGAGTCTGAGAAAATTGACGATGCGTGATTCTGAGGCCTGGTGTGCCCAGAATGAGTTTCTGAACTTTTATTTGGGTACGTTCAGTAAACGTACGAGCGAGTTTTTCTAAATTTTGAAGTGGTGCTCGGAATTGAAATTTGGGGACACCGTAGAACTTGCAGCACCGGTATTCGATTAAGGAGACTTTCACCTCAACCGTAGTAGGTCAAGGGTGGAAGTTAGCTTTTCACATATTCGTGAAAGAATAAAATAAAATAAAATGGTGTAACTTTTAATTTTTATTTTATATTGAAACTTCCATGTGGATATTTCATAGGTGGGGACCCCCTGAACTAAAAACCTCCCATGAGATTTTTTAGAGGTGGGGACCACCGAGCCTAACCTCCCATGAGAGGTTATGGCGGTGAGGACCACCCGAGGCTTAAACCCCCTTGAACTCCCCTCTTAAAGGAGAGAAACCTCTTGAACTCCCCCACTTAATTTGTGTCATCCCCTTAATTAATTATACCAACTCAATGTAATTAATTAATACAATTTGAAATTTATAGGAACAATTAAATTGGGTAAAAACAACTTAATTGGCTACTTTTTCTTTTTGGTGGAATTGGGAGGAAGGAGCCTTGGTAGAAATCTCTCCAATGAAGAACGCCAATGAAGAATGTTGACTTCGACTCCAACTTCTTCCTCAGGAAATCCTCTAATGTGGGATGTCTTCAATCGAAGACCATCTTTCCCTCTTAATCGATGAAAACAAATGAACAAGGTAGGGTGTTATTATTGAATTCTTGAATTCACTCGATTAATTTCCTCATTATTGTAAATCATGGCGAACGTGGATCAACCAAAATGAGTTGATCCACGATTCATATTAAATTGTAGAGTTTTTCATTCTTGACTCCTGATTTTGTTGAGCCGATTTCTACTGCTCTAACGTGGAGGGTGTGGGCTAAACGAACATGGACAAACCTCTCCACCATTCAACTTTTTCGGGGTGTTCTTCACAATGGAAGAAGGCAATGACCGGTGTCGGCAGTTGGCACCGGTGGAACTCAAGAACCACGACGAATGAGACGAAGGCGATGAAGGAAACGGGGCCGCCCCATGGCACTCCACCACCTGCGGCCTATCGCGCCTCCCTATGGCCTCACTGCGCCGCCCTATAGCCTGTCATACCGCCCCGGGGTCGAGCCGCCCCACAGTCTCGCACCGTCTGTGGCCGAGCCGCCTCGTGCCTTCGTGGCACCCCCGCGGTCGATCCACCCTCGCAGCACCCTCCGCGGTCGAGCCGTCTCGCGGCCTCGCATCATCTGCGGTCGAGCCGCACCATGCCCTCACGACCGAGCTTCCCTTGCGGCACCCCAATGGCCAAGCCACCTTGCGGCCTCACGCCTTCCGCAGTCGAACCGCTCCACGGCCCCTCGCAGCCCTCGTGGCCTACCAGACCGCCCAGCAGGCTGGGCAACCCCATACGGACCGGGCCATACCCAATGGTCCGGGCCGCCTAGAGGGTCGGGCCAGAACCAACGGGTCGGACCGGATTGACCCAGACTGGGTCGGACCAGACCCAGACCCACTTCGACCCATTTGTGCTCTTTTGGCCACAACTCTGGCATCAGGCGACTGTTTGATGAACCATCAGTGGTGCCAGAAACCTTGGAGTGATATGGTCCATTTGAGTATACCACAATGGATATCTGGATTAAGATGGGGTACGTTCGGGTTGGATTTAGCACGAATCCAACGGGGCCCCCGGGACTAAAAGGCTAATAACTCACAAACATGGTCCATGGTTGACGCACTGTCTATTGTGTTGAGACCCCTATGACATGACGGTCCTTTGAGATACTTCTTCATGAGACTTGGTGGTAGTTGGAGTATCGAACAGTGTCTTGGGGAACAGACTCTCCCAGAGGCGATCAAGCCTAGTGCGGGAACCCAGTAGTTGGCTGTGACGAGAAGAGTGAATAGAAGTAGTGTGTGAGTCCGCACCTAGAGATCCTGGGTGGGTTAGCTTCTAGCGATCCAATGTGGGTCATCTCCTAACGATCCTATTTCGGTCAGCTCCTAGGGATCTTGTGTGGGTCAGCTCCTAGCGATCCTGTGTGGGTCATCTCCTAGCGATCCTATGTGGGTCATCTCCTAGTGATCCTATGTGGGTTAGCTCCAAGATATTCTTTATAGGTCAGAAAAACAGCCTCTTAATGGAGTAAGATGATTTAGTAGTTATAACTAATAATCTATACTACCATACCTAAGTTATACCAGATGTGAGCTGAGTTCATACATGTGTGGTACTTTCCATCGTGGTAATACCTTGGTGGTATTATTCTGTGTGGCATACCTATGTGGTACTTGCCTTTGTGGTTTTTCTTTCCTTTTTGGAATAGTTGAGCTTTGGGATTTTTGGTTGGACCCTATGTTTCCTCAGGATTGATATGGGTCTACTTGATAACTTAGGTATATTTATGGACATATACCTAAGTAGGGTTGACATTTTACTTCATTTTTTGAGGTTTTTCCCTTGTATATTTTGTGAGACCTTGAGGGTCTCAGGGTCCCTACTAAGTATTGTTATACTCACCCATGCATAGGATATGCCCGCACCTCGTTGTATTTGTTGAAAACGAAAGACAGCGCTGATAGAGGATGAGAGTACCAAGACTGGATGGTGCTCGGAGGTGGACCATACGGCGTGTTGGTACACAGAGGAGACGGGTGGACGTGGAGTGTTGAGGAGGCGATCCGTTCCTACCATTCAGGTAGGAACCTCAGAGGATGATCTAGTAGTTGTATTTATCTTTCTTCAGTTGTATTGTATTCCAGTTGTACTTGAACTTTCCATTTGGTCTTGTATTCTGGCCCCTTTTACTTACTACACTCACTTTGTTTACTGTTTAGTTTACTTGAGTTCGTATCTTGTTCTGTGCTTGGTTGTGTGTGCTTACAAGTTATAAAGGCAATGCCTTCCCAGTTTTAGGGAATACGCCTTCGGTGCTAGTCGCCAGCCCCTGGCCTATGGAAGGTGGGCTCGGGGTAGTCACGGAACGGGTCCTGGGGGAAGGGTCATGACAAATTGGTATCAAAGGAGTCGGTTATACCGTAGAACATAAGACACTGATCTTTTTAACGGCAATAGTGTTAGGTGTAGTGAGTGTGGTTATCAGTTTAGGGAATCTAGTGTTGGTGCGGCGGCCGACGTATCCATACACCAGGACCCTAATTTCTGATTTCTGACTCAGTGCACGAAAACATAGATTGCGTGTGTGTGTTTTCAAGAGTCTTCTTTGTGAACTCTTTGAGTCAGCTCACCAAGTATAACGTATTGACCATGGCGCACCTATTTCTTTTTTGGATGCCTCCACGCATAGAGTCAGCTAGGGTTCCGAGAGTTGTACGCACTAACAGCCCACCGAACGACAAGGCCTCAGTGTAGGGCCCTCTTCCAGTAGAGGCACCAGTGGAGGCACCAGCGGTACCATTACCCGTTGGGACACTGATGCCACCAGCTCCAGCAGCAGAGAATTCACGCTGCTTGAGTGCATTGCATGAGTTCCAGCTCCAAAGGCCACCTAGGTTCAGGGGATAAACGGACCCATAGGCGGCTAAGGATTGGTTGGAGGTTGCGGTGAGAGTCTTGAAACTAGTAGGGACACCAGCCAATATCATGGTGATCCTTTCCACTATCCTCCTATAGGAAGTAGCAGGAATATGGTGGAGCTTGATGCTCCAAGTTCACGACGAGGTGACGCTTCTCTGGGAAGACATTGAGATCCTGTTTCGAGTGGAGTTTGTTCTAGAAACTCTTCAGGCAGTGCACATTCAGGAGCTGCTTCATCTGCAGCAGGGAAGCATGATGGTGGCTAGTACTCAGCGAGGATCACTGACCTCTCACACTACTCCATATATATGGTGTGGGGCCCATTATTCAGGTCATAGACCTTCAAGAAGGGACTCAGGTGAGAGATCAGGTCTTCGATGATCTCACTCAACATCCTGACGCCGGTGGGGGTGTTAGTGCGAGCCCTCTTAGTGGAGAGTTTTCTTGCTGAGAAGACACCAGAAGTGAGACCCACCACCAGAAATGACATAGTGGAGTCTTCTAAAGCTGGCAGTAGACAGATGTCACAGATGTCCAAGAGGACCAAACTGACAGTTGGATGACTGCATTATTTAGAGTCAGTTGTTCGGGGCACCCGAGGTAAAGCTCATCATGCTAGGAGCGGGCAGTGTTACGCATGCAGCGGGTAGGGTCACATGGCTCATGACTATCTGACCCTCCATACAGATGATCAGCAAACGGTTGAAGGACCACCCAGTCATAGATAGATATTCGACCGAGGAGTTCCACAGGGAGTAGAAAGACGTGGTAGAGGAGTTGGTCGTACAGTTGGAGGTGGGCGACGATTCGAGATGTTATCACCACCACAACCAGGAGGTCCACCCCAACGGCAGGGAGAAGGTGGACAGGGGAGATCCCAGCTCCAGGTAGTTTAGGCCTACGATCACAGTGCTCCGGAGATGATATGAGGTACGATATCTGTATACTCCACCTTAGTTTCAGTACTTATAGACATAGGTTCCAGTCATTATTTTATTACCACTTCCCTCGTTCAGAGCTCAGAGATTTCGACGGAGTCGTTGGCTCGATCCTTATGCCTAGAGACTCCTACAGGAGTGGATTCGATGATTACACACTGGTGTCGGTAGTGTGAGATTACTCTAGGAGGAAGGAGCTTCGGCTGGGATCTCCTAGTAGCGTTGTCGAGGCCTTATGATTTCATTTTGGGTATGGACTGGTTATCTACAGTCCATGCTCATATTGACTGTATTAGGCACAAAGTGTGGTGTGTCCACGCAGATGGGATCAGTTTTACCTTCACCGATGATAAGGGAGCCTTTGCAGCACAGGATGGAATTACCGGGAAGAGAATGTATTGACTTATACCCCAGAACGGCACCAATATCTACACCGGCATACTGGATGGCTCCCGCGGAGATTCATGAGCTGCGGGTATAGCTAGAGTACTTTCATGGGAAGGGACTCATTTGGCCTAGTCTTTCACCTTGGGCAGCCCCAATTCTATTCACCAAGAAGGAAGATGGGAGCTTAAGGCTTTGTGTTGACTATTGGCACCTGAATCAGGTGACCATGAAGAACGAGTACCCACTTCCTAGGATTGACGACCTCTTTGATCAGCTGAAGTGAGCACGATGGTTCTCAAAGATAGACCTCAGATTAGGCAATCACCAGCTCAGAGTGCAGATGAGGATGTCTAGAATATGGCCTTCAGATGTCGGTACGGCCATTATGAGTTCTTGGTTATGCCATTTGCTGTAACCAACTCTCCATAAGTGTTCATGGGACTCATGAACATGATCTTTCTGCCATACCTTGATCACTTTGTAGTAGTCTTAATCGACGACATTCTGATCTACTCGGCTAGTGAGGAGGAGAATGCCTACCATTTGCAAGTAGTACTAGACACACTCTAAGAGCACCATCTTTATGGTAAGCTCTCAAAGTTACGGTTTTGGATCTGAGAGGTTCACTTTCTGGGACATGTCATACCAAAGGCTAGAGTTGTAGTGGATCTAGTGAATATTGAGGCGGTACTTGATTGGGATCCACCTAGAAGTGTGACGGAGGTACAGAGTTTCCTGGGTTTGGCTGGATACTACCGGAGAATTGTGCCAGATTTCTCTAGAGTTGCAGCACTAGTATTAGCATTGAAAAATAAGGGGAAACCCTTCATATGGTTAGAGAGATGCCAGCAGAGTTTTCAGGAGCTGAGAAAAAGGCTGACTAGTGCCCCCATCTTGAGGCTTCCAAAAAAGGGTGTAGGGTACTTAGTCTACTGTGATGCATCAGGGACCAGACTCGAATCTGTCCTGATGTAGGAGAGAGCAGTGATCACATATGGTTCTCAACAGCTGAGATATCATGAGCAGAACTACACTACCCGTGACTTGGAGTTAGCAGCAGTGGTCTTCCCCTTGAGGATGTGGCGATATTACTTGATGGGTGAGCACTGTACAGTGTACTTTGATCACAAGAGTCTCAGGTATATATTCTATCAAAAGGACTTGAACCTGAGACAACGACGTTGTCTTGAGTACCTCTAGGACTATGACTTTGAGATAGTCTATACTCCTAGGAAGGGGAACGTTGTTGCAGATACACTCAACAGGAGATCTAGTATACAGCTACTATGCGAGGTGATGGAGCAGCTAGCCGCTTTGCAGATATCCTTTGTCGATAGAGATGGAGCAGCTTTTCTTCAGTCTCTTACATTCACTCCCCAACTTCTTTAGCAAGTCTAGGAGGCGAAGCATGGGGATGATGACTACGAGATGTGACATGCTCAGATATCCACAGGATAGGCACCTGATGGATTTTATGAAGGTGGGGATCACATAATCCTCTTCAGAGGATGTACCATGGTACCAATGTTACTTCCGGAGGAAGTGTTTAGGGAGTTCCACAAATCCCCTCTAGAGGTACATCCAAGAGTGACTAAGATGTAATAGGATCTATGACAATAGCACAGGATACCAGGAATGAAGAAATCAGTAGTAGAGTTTGTCTCTTGATAACACACTTGTCAGCAAGTGAAGGCAGAGCATCAGGTACCAGAAGGCTTGGTTCAGCCTTTAGAGGTCCCAGAGTGTAAGTGAGATGGGATATCCATGGACTTTGGGATAATACTTCCACGTACATCCAGGGAACATCACTCAATTTGGGTGATCGTCTACCGACTCACCAGGTTGGCTCACTTCCTACATATCAGAGAGTAGGGTTCAGTAGAGAGATTGGGACGCCTCTACGTGCAGGAGATTGTGTGGCTTCATGGAGTACCCTCAACGATTTTCTCTGATCGTGACACATGTTTTACTTCCCAATTATGGAAGGTGTTGGAGGAGCCTTTCGAAACGTTGCTTCATTTGAGCACTGCCTTCTATACTTAGATGGATTTTCAGACTGAGCAGACCATTCAGACCCTCGAGTACATGTTATGTTATTGCATCCTCAACTTCAGTCATAGTTGGGAGGATCACTTTCCATTGGTGTAGTTTTCATACAACAACAGTTATCACTCCACCATTGGGAAGGCACCTTTTGAAGAATTGTACAGGAGACCTTACAGATCACCTTTGTGCTGGACTGACCCAGGGGAGTCAGCACTAGTGGGACCAGAGATGGTACGGGCTACCATAGAGAAGGTGCAGATCATCCAAGAGTGGATGAAGACTGCACAGAGCAGGTAGAAGTCTTACACCACAGGTGAAGGAGATATCTGGAGTTCGAGGATGTAGACCATGTCTTTCTACGGGCCTCACCTCAATGAGGTTTGTAGAGATTTGGCCGAGGCGACAAGTTATCTCAAAGGTTCATCAGACCTTTTAAGGTCCTCGGCAGAGTTTGAGAGGTTGAATACTACTTAGATCCTCCACCTCAGTTGCACCGGGTGCACGACGTCTTCCACATATCCCAACTGAGGAGATAGGTGCACTACCCTTCTCACATCATCGACCACGGCGAGCTAGATGTCGATGATGGGGTGACTTTTATGAAGGTTCCAGTAGAGATTGAGGATCAACCAGAGCAGGTCCTTCATGGGTGGTCGATACCTCTAGTGTGTGTTCGTTGGCAGAATAGGAACCTCCAGGAGAGCATATGGGAGCGGGAGGCTCCGATGCATGCATAGTACCCCCACTTGTTTACCTAGTTTGAGTTGTGGATTACAGGGATCCAAAGCCCTGAGGTGGAGAGAATGTAAAGACCTGGAATTTTCATGTATTTTTTTTAAATATATGGAAATTTTACAAGTCCAAGAAAATTGACGTCGCATGATTCTGATGCCTGGTTTTCCCGGAATGAATTTCTGAACTTTTATTTTGGAACGTTCAGTAAATGTACGAGTGGGTTTTTATAAATTTTGAACCGGTCCTCGGAATTTAAATCTGAGGACACCATTGAACTAGTAGTGTCGGAATTCACTTAAGGAGACCTTCACCTCAACCGCAGTAGGTCGAGGGTGGAAGATAGATTTTCACATATTCATTAATGAATAAAATAAAATAAAATGGTGTAACATTTTAATTTTTTATTTTTTTTGAAACTCCCATGTGGATATTCCATAGGTGGGGACCGCCTGAACTAAAAACCTCCCATTAGAGGTTATGGATATGGGGACCACCGAGCCTAACCTCCCATGAGAGGTTATGGTGGTGAGGACCACCCGAGGCTTAAACCCCTTTGAACTCCCCTCTTAATGGGGAGAAACCTCTTGAACTCCCCCACTTAATTTTTGGCATCCCCTTAATTAATTATACCAACACATTGTAATTAATTAAGCTAATTTGAAATTTGTTCCAATAACTAAATTGGGGAAACACAACTTAATTGGATACATTGCTTTTTGGTGGAATTGGGAGGAAGAATCCTTGGGAGAAAGCTCTCTAATGAAGAACACCAACAAAGAACATCAACTTCGACTCCAACTTCTTCCTCGAGACATCCTCCAACATGGGACGTCTTCAATCGAAAAATGTATTTCCCTCCTCATCGACGACAATAAACAAATGAGGTAGGGGTTATTATTGAATTCTTGAATTCTCTCGATTAATTTCCTCATTCTTTGAAAGCATGGAGAATGTGGATCAAAAAAATGAGTTGATCCATGATTCATATTAAATTGTAGAGTTTCTTTGGTGTGTTCTTCGCAATGGAAGAAGGCGGAGACCGGTGTCGGCAGTTGGAACTGGTGGAAATCAAGAACCATGACGAAGGAGACAAAGGAAACAGTGGCACCCCATGGCCACAACCACCCGCGGCCTCCGCGCTCTACCTCTTGTGGCCGCCACACCCCGCAGTGATTCGCCGCCCTCGGCCTACCGCACCGCCCTGCGGCCGAGCCACTCTCATGGCACCCCCGCGGCCTAGCCGCCCTGCGGCATTGTGCCATTCACGGCTGAACTGCTTCACGAACCCTCGTGGCCTGCTAGACCACCTAGTGGGCTGGACTTTCCAGTGGTTCGGGCTAGGTCAACCCAGACCGGGTTGGCCTAGGCTGGGTCGGACCGGACCTGGACCCACTTTGACCCATTTACTCTCTTTTTCCATAACTCTCGCACTGGGAGACCGTTTGATGAACCGTAAAAGGCACTAGAAACCTTGAAGAAAGACGGTCCCATTGATTATACCCCACTAAAGATTTGGATTAAGATGAGGTATGGTCGGGTTAGATCAAGCATGAATCCAACCAGGCCTCGGGGACTAAAAGGCTAATAACTCATAGATCGGGTGTCCAATTGACGCACCATATATTGCATTTATACCCCTATGATGTGACGTCCCTTTGAGATACTTCTTCATGGGACTTCATGGAAGTTTAAGTATAAAACAGTGGCTTGGGGATCAGACTCTCCTGGAGACGAGAAATCCTAGTGCGGGAACCCAGTAGCTGGCTGTGATGAGAAGAGTGAACAACGATCCTGTGTGGGTCAGCACCTAGCGATCCTGTGTGGGTCAGCTCCAAGCGATCCTATGTGGGTTATCTCTTAGAGATCATGTGTGGGTCATCTCCTAGCGATCATGTGTGGGTAATCTCCTACTGATCTTATGTGGGTCAGCTCCTAGTGATCCTCTGTGGGTCATCTCCTCGCAATCTGGTGTTGGTCAGCTCCTAGCGATCCTATGTGGGTCAGCTCCTAAAGATCCTGTGTGGGTCATCTGCTAGCGATCCTATGTGGGCCAGGTCCTAGAGATTCTATTTAGGTCAGCATAAGAGCATCTTAATGAAGTTATATGATTCAATAGTTAAATCTAATCATCTCTACTATCGTACCTAAGTTATACCTAGTGTGATCTGAGTTCGTACCAATGTGGTGCTTTCCTTCATGGTAATACCTTGGTGGAATTCTTCTGTTTGGCGTACCCATGTCGTACTTTCCTTTGTAGTTTTCCTTCCTTTGTGGAATAGTTGATCTTTGGGATTTTGGGTTGGACCCTGTGTTTCCTCATGATTGAGATGGGTGTACTTGATAACTTAGGTAAATGTATGGGCATATACCTAAGTAGGGTTGAAAGTTGACTCCATGCTTTGAGGTTTATCCCTTGTGGATTTTGTCAGACCTTGAGGGTCTCGGGATCACTACTGAGTATCATTATACTCACCCCTACATGGGCTATGTCCGCACCTCGTTGTGTATGGTGCAGATGACGGACAATGCTGATCGATGCTGAGAGTACCAAGACTAGACGGTGCTCGTAGCTGGACCATACGGCGTGTCAGTACGTAGAGGATATAGGTGGACATGGAGTGTTGAGGAGATGATATGTACCTACCCCTCAGGTAGGAACCTCAGAGGATGACCTAGTAGTTGTGTTTCTCTTTCTTCAGTTGTATTGTATTCAAGTAGTACTTGTACTTTCCAGTTGGGCTTGTATTCTGGCCCCTTTTACTTACTTAACTCACTCTATTTACTATTTAGTTTACTTGAGTTCATATCTTGTTGTGTTCTTGGTTGCATGTGCTTACAGGTTATGAAGGAAATGCCTTCCCAGTTTTAGGGAATACACCTTCGATGCTAGTCACCAGCCCTTGGCCTATGGAAGGCGGGCTTGGGGTAGTCACGGCACAGGTCCCAAGGGAAGGGTCATGACATTAATTAAATAAAGTTATTTTCAATGAATGATTGCCTCTATAATTAATGTATCATACCTGAATCTTATGGATTCAAAAAGAAACAAGGAAAGTTCTAGTTTCTCTACATGACCAGACTCTCAAGAAAGTGATTAAAAGGAAGAATATGAAATAAAGGGATTAGAATATCTCTGAAGTAAGGGATTAAAATATTGGTCAGTGCTAATGAGGCAAGGGTTTCAAAAATCCATTAAAAACCTAATAATGATTTGAAAATAAAAATTATAGAAAAAGATTTCATATCAACATTCATTTGAAAAACATTTTTCCAAACAAATGGAATTTTTCTCACAATTGACTCAAGCATGAAAAATGATTTTAGATGTTGTTTTTAAGATCTATTTTTATCTAAAAACAAAAACTAATGAAATAAAAAATGAAAACACATTTTTCTTTTTTTAATTTTTTTTTACTTTTTTTGTTTAATCCTAACTATGACATGTCACCCTCCCCCACACCTAAAAGTTACATTTTCCTTAATGAAAGTATTTTAAATAAATCAACAATAAATAAAGGTATATAGAAGGGATAGCCTGCTAATTGGTGTCATATGTGGCATCTATCTGTTGTATTTCCTCCACGATATGCTTTGGAAAATCCTCATATAAGTGTTTGAGCCTTTTCCCATTGACAGTAATCTATTGTCCACTCCTCTCCTGAAAAACCTGTATAGCACTAAAATGATAAACATAAGTAATAGTATAAGGACCGAGCCATCGAGAACAAAGCTTACCTGGGTGGACCTTTATCCTGGAATTGTACATGTGGACCTTCTCACTAATATGGAACTTCTGCTAATGAATCATGCTATCATGGATATCCTTTGTCTTCTCTTTATAGATCCGAGAGTTCTCATATGCATCACGTTGAATTTCTTCCAACTCTTGAATCTGAAGCTTTTTATACTCACATGCATCTGAAATATTCATATTACATTTTTTAATATCCCAATATGCCTGGTATTCTACCTCCATTGGGATGTGACAAACCTTTCCAAACACAATTCTGCATGGTGACATTCCGATTGGGGTTTTAAAAGTTGTACGGTATGCCCAAAGTGCATCATCCAAGCACAAACTCCAATCTTTCATGTTGGGTTGTACTTTTTTTCAAGATTCTCTTAACTTCCCGAGTTGAGATTTGTTCTTGTCTGTTAG
Organism: Viscum album; assembly: GCA_963277665.1. NCBI lineage: Eukaryota > Viridiplantae > Streptophyta > Magnoliopsida > Santalales > Viscaceae > Viscum > Viscum album. The sequence goes on from OY728155.1 coordinate 712,047,516, forward strand.
TTTGGGGGTGATATGCTGTAGATACTTTATGAACAACCACATACTTATGAAGCAAATTTTTCATGTTGTGATTGAAAAAATTTGAACCCTGGTCACTAATGATGAATCTCGATAAACCAAACCTACTAAAAATCTGAGACCTCAAAAAATCATCAACCACTAAAGAGTCATCGGTCCTGGTGGCCTTTTCTTCCACCCATTTAGATACATAGTCAACAGCCATTAAGATGTACAAAAATAAAAATAAATTTGGAAAATACCCCATGAGGTGAATGCCCCATGCATCAAAAATTTCACAGAATAACATGGGTTTTTGGGGAATTTCATTCCTCTTGGAGATATTCCCTGTGAATTGAAAATGACTACATGACTTCAGAAATATATGGGCATCCCTATAAAATGTTGGACAATAAAGTCTTGAGTCGAGGAACTTTCAAGTTCTACGTTGAGAGCCGAAGTGTCCCCCATAGACAAAATTGTGGTAGAAGGTAAAAAGATAGGTGAACTCATGGTCAGGGACACGCTGATGAACTACTTGGTCACCACAAATTCTCCACAAATATGGGTCATCCCAAATGTAGCACTAAGAATCAAGCTTAAGTATCTGGGATTGTAAAGTTCTAAAATCAGTGGGGACCCTATATGTTGCTATAAAATTCACAATATCCGCATACTAGGGTGTAAGGTCCACAACATCACAAAGGTTCCCATGAGGCAAGAATTCTCCAATGGGGAGGGGTGAGTCAACATAATGGTCCAATTGTGGGGAAATCCTGATAATGTAGTCAGCTACTACATTTTCTGCTCCTCTCTTATCTACAATCTCAAGGTCAAACTTCTGGAGGAGTTGTATCCACCAAATGAGGCGGGGTTTAGCTTCAGGTTTCTTTAGGAGAAAACGAAGGGTAGCATAATCAGAAAGGACAATGATTTTTGACCAAATAAGATATGAACAGAATTTTTCCAAGGCAACATAATAGAAATAAGTTCTTTTTCAGTGGTTGTGTAGTTTTACTGGGTAAGGTCAAAGGTATATGAGGCATATGCAATGACATGAGGAGCATTCTCAACCCTTCATGATAAAACTGCCCCAACTACAAAGTTAGAGGCATAACAAATAAGTTCAAAGGGGAGATCCCACCTTGGTGGTTGGATGAAAAGAGGTGATGTGAGACTCCTTTTTAGAGAATTGAAAGCATCCTCACAATTTTTATCAAACACAAACTCAAAATCCTTTTGTAATAACCGGGACAAGGGAAGGCCAATCTTATTAAAGTCTTTAATGAATGGGTGGTAAAAACTAGCATAACCCAAGAAAGATCTCACCTCACAAACACATTTTTGATATATAAGGGTTGAAATTAATTCAATTTTTTATTTCTCCACTTGAATTCTCTCTTTTGAAATAACATTCCCAAGAACAATCCTCGTCCAACCATAAATGGTATTTCTCATAATTTAATACAAGATCTTTTTTTATGAAACGACGGAGGATAGAACCTTGGAGATCCAAACAGTCATAAATGGAAGTTCTATAAACCATGAAATCATCCATAAAAACTTCCATGAAATTCTTTAGGTAATCAGAAAAAATAATCAACATATATTGTTGAAAATTATCGGGAGCATTACATAGACCAAAAGGCATCCTTCTGTATGCAAATGTGCCAAATGCACAGGTAAATTTTTCCTTTTCTTGATCCTCAGGGGCTATATGGATTTGAAAATAACCCAAATAGCCATCAAGAAAAAAACAATGGGACTTATCAACCAATATTTATAGAATTTGGTCAATGAAAGGTAGAGGAAAATGGTCCTTCCACGTGGCTTGATTTAGTCGACGGTAGTCAATATAGACTCGCCAACTATTTTTCACATGTGTTAGAACCAATTCATTCCTTTCATTTGACAGAAACTATTATTCCTGATTTTTTAGGCACAATTTGCATTGGGATAACCCATTTACTATCATATGTAGGATAAATGAACACCACATTAAGTAATATAATGACTTCCAATTTTACCACTTCAAGGAGAGTGGGATTCAACCGGGGTTGGGATTGTCTTACGGGTTTAGCCTCATCATCAAAAAGTATATGGTGAATACAAATAGATGGGATAATCCTAGGAATATCAGTCATTGTCCATCCTATTTCCTTTTTAGACTCTCTCAAAAGGTTGAGAAGTTTTGATTCCTGATGTTGAGAGAGTTTATTGGAAATAATGACAGGAAATTGGTCAATACCATAAAGATTGGCATATTTTAAATAATATGGAAGTGGTTTTAATCCCAACACCGAGGGGTTTTGGACTAAGGTATGGGATTTAGGTGGAGTGAGGTCCATGAAACTTTATATCTACTCATGTTTATTCTCTAAATATAGGTAATCTGTAAAAATTATATTTTCATAATCATCGAAAGTCGTGGGTACCTCAAAGTGAACACACTTATCAATTAAAGCACAAAATTTACAATTTTCATAACCCACAAAACACTAAAAACATGAATCAAAACTCAAATCATACAAGGGTGAAAAATAGGAAAATGAATTAGATTATGGGTTGAGGAGAAAATTGTGTGTTTGTGCATCATTTTAGAGAACTTCCTTTGAACAGACAGGAAGAGTGGAGTGCTCTTCAATGGGGTTTTTCTTAGCATCCATGCTGTTAAAACATGCCTTTTCTCTTCCAAACTCCATGGATAGTGTACCATTGTGAACATTAATGATCTTCTTTGCTGTTTTGAGGACTTTCCTCCCATGTATGAGAGGAGCATGTCCTTGGGTTTGGGTATCTTCCATCTCAAGAAAGTATAAATTATTAAGGAAGATGATATTCTTCACTCTTATAAGGACATCCTCAATCACTCATATTGGATGCGTAGTACTCCAGTTTGAAAGTTACTCGACAATGCCTATTGGTTGAAGCTCTCCAACCTATATAGAAGTATACATAGAGTGACACATTACATTAATGGAAGCACCTAAATCTAACATAACATCTGAAAAAAATGTCTCCCCTATGGTACATGGTATTGTGAATGTGCATGTTTCATTACATTTGGTGGGCATTTCTAGTTGAATAAAGGCCGATAAATTCCTTCCCATGTGGACTCTCTCATTCCCCTTCAACATCCTTCTATGGGTGCAAATATCTTTAAGAAATTTTTCATAATGGGGAATTTTTTTGACTGCATCCATTAAAGGAATATTAACTTGAACTTTTTTAAATATATCCATTATTTCAGTATAAATCTCATTATCAGAATTTTTATTATATTTAGAGAGTATTTGGGGGAAAGGAATAGGAATGGATTATTCATTTGAATCCTCGATGATAATTTAATTACTCTTTTTATTTTTATTTTCATCATTGGAATCTTTTATGGGTGGAGAAAGAGTGTTTTCAAGAGGGGTACATACCTCTTGTGGAGAATCAGTATGAGGAGAAACTTATTTACCACTAAGAAATGTAACTACACATACATTACCTTTTTATTTCGGATTGGAAATGGGTTGGGATGGTAGTTTTCCAAAATGTAGAATCTTAAGCTCACTGAATGGGGTTCTCTAATTTTCCCACTTGAGTTCGTAGGTCTTGAATTGCTAATTGTGTGCTCTGTTGAAACTATAGGTTCTGGATTTTCATTTGTTTCACCATGTCCTCGAGGCTTGGTTCAAATTTGGGAGGAGGAGGATGATTGTTTTGAGAATTTCAAGGATAATAATGTTTCATAATTTGGCCTTGTTGATACCAATTCTGTTTGGGGTAGCTTGATTTTCCTCCTTGTTGGTACTGAGGTGGTGCTTGCCACCCGGGTTTTGGATTTATCCTGAATAGTTCTTTCTTGAAGGGAGGTGCTTGTTGGAATGGATGCCCTAGGAACACGACTTCATAAGGCTCAGATGAATCTTGAAGTTGTGGGCACTGGTATGAAAAATGAGTATTCTCATAACAAATTCCACAATGTAATGGAACAGGAGGAGATTGTGAGTTAACTTATGCTTGAGATAATTTTCTTAAAAGGGTATTCATATCATCAAGATTGTGATCTAACTTTTGTTCTAGAGATGAATGACTTACCTCATGAACTCCTCGGGTTGGTGCAATAGCTCTTGTACCAAATTGTTGTGCATTTTGAACCATGTTGGCTATTAAGTCATGAGCAGTGAAAGGCGTTTTATTAACTAGGTTACCACCAGATACAGCATCAGTCATTACAAAATCCATTGGGATAAGTCCCTCATAGAAGTATTGGATTAATATTTTTTCACTAATCTGATATTGGGGTCAGCTTGAGAAAAGTCTAATGAATCTTTCCTAGTATTCATGAAGGGTCTCTCCTTGTGATTTCCTAATTTCATAGATTTCCTTCCTAATTGATGCAGTTCAGAAGGCATGGAATAACTTATCTAAAAAGAGCCTTTTAAGATCAATATATCCCCCAATCATGGTAGGAAAATATTATATCTAATCTTTGTTTACACCATCAAGGTAAAATGGGAATTCCCTAAACTTAATTAATTCCTCAGACATATTTGGGGGTTTCGTGGTGTAGCACACTATGTGAAACCCCTTAAGGTGTTTATGATGGTCCTCACCAAGAAGACTATAGAATTTAGGAAGAATGTGGGTGAATCCTAATATTAGCTCAAATTTGGATGCTTCCTTGGGATATTGGATGTACATAGGTTGGTACTCCACATCTAGGGTGGTCAGTTCTTTTAAGGTTCGATTATTTGTAGCCATGTTTTCTTAGGTTTGATTGGATTCAATTTTTGATTGGTTTATGGACACTTGAGGTTCCAAAAGGGGTTCCCCGATGTTACTTTATTGACCTTATCTAGATTTCTTTATTTGTTAATGGAGTGATTTTTCAATTTTAGGGTCAAATTGAAGTAGTTTTTCTTTACCAGATCTTGTCATAAAACAATGATGTCCAGTTTGATTGATTGATTGTTTGTTGTTATTTTTTTATTATTTTTTTAAATTTTTTATGGAAGTTGAATGAAATAAAAATACTTAATAAATTAAAGGAGTAAATAAAAGATAATTTTATAAAAAAAAATTAGAGAGAGAGATGGATAATAAGAAGAAAAAAAGATAGAGAGAGAGAGAGAGAAAGAATACACAAAAATAACTGAATATAGGAACATAAAAAAACAGAACAAAAAAAATTGAATGGGGGTGGGGTATTAAAAGGGGTACTAATTAAGAATTAAAATAAATAAATAAAAGGAAATAAAGAAAAAAATGATCTTGGATCCCAGGAAACAACACCAAAATATGATCGTGTTGTCGAGCGCATCAAATTAGTTGTTTAGTTTTAACTAGAATTTTTGCAGTATAGCAACAACCCTAGGTCATCTCTCAACAGAGCCTTATATCATTAATTGAAAATGAGAGGTTTTGATTATAAAAATATAAGAGGAATGGGATTTAATAAAACTTTGGGATTTATGATTAAAGATTACAATAAAAACTAGATCGATAAAATAAGGTAGAAATGAACAAGATTAATTAAACATGATCAACCCAGGGGAGTATCATAATTCTCATCCTTCATCAGTTCAAAAGAAATGGTATAGATATTTTAGTCCCTGATTTGTAACACCAAATACCATATTGTTACTAATTTTATATGAGGATACCTCATAGGGTTCAATCTAAAACACACAATGATTCACCGGACACCGCCGATGATTGGGTGATTTGTGTTCGACTTCATAATTGAAACTCACCAAGGAAACACACGAAGAACTCGATGTGTTGTCCAGGTTTATATATTATTTCTTTTTGATACCATGACATAAATGTACATGTCCTTGAAAATTAATATGTGAGTTCAATTGACCAATATGAACCACACAAACACCACAATTGAATGAGGGAGGAAAAAGGGATGAACAATTTGTGAAACATCGCATGAAAGGGTACCCCAAAACATGATCATTTGAGTTTGAGTATAAAATACTAGTATATAAATCAATTAAATAAAAATATAGTATAAATAAAAATAAAATAAAACTTTTAATTAAAAATATCATTCAAAATAATAGAATTATAAATCTTGGGATTACAGCATGTTTTTTCCTAGGTGATCACAAGGGGTTTAGAAACCCATGGGAGGGGAGGAAGAAGAAGATGTTGAAGTAGAACTTCCCATATCCTCCATAAGTTCTAGTAATTATGGGGAGACATCTATGGGACTCAAAAATTTCATCACCTTTCCTCCTATCCTAACTCCCAAAAGGGGAGCCCAAGGTTCCATTTTATAGTAAAATTGGAAGGTGTTTTTGGGCACATAGATTTCTTCAAACCATTTGTACCACACATTTCGGACATTATAAAATCGAACATCCCTTTTGAAAAAACTGGAGAGTTGTAGCCCCACTTTTTGGCTATGTCCACCGAATTTTTGGCATCAATAGGGCAAGTGGATCCAAAGATAAAGATAGATTACAGATCTCCACTTTTGACTTCTCACAAATTCGGTGTTCTGGATAGATCTGGTCAGTTGGGCCCCGTTTTGGAAGAATTGGGCTTGGTTTTCTTATTAATAGTTGTAGAACATTAAATTTTGGACCATAATAAAAAATATGATCCAATTTATATGCACATAAAGTTCTAAACATGCAAGAAAGTGGAAATATCTTCATGGATCCAGCCAATGTTGGCCTATTTTTCTTCCACTTCATCATGAGTCGTCCAAATCATCTCCTCCTATATTGAAATCATAAAATCAAGTAACATTGCCCATTTTAATAGTGACAAAAACAAAAGAATGGAATCAAATATGAAGTTCAATTTGTTATTATTTTTATAATTTTCAATACACAACAAGTCTAGCACAGTGGTGTAAGGGTGAAAAGGAAATAGTGAATCATGGTACGATCAGTCATATCATGATGATGCCCTACCAGAGTGATAAAATCCCACCATCTCTTGGAAGAATCAGATAGAATATATGTCGTGATCTTGAATCTCCTATCAAGAGTCATATCTAGATGCTTGAAGATATTCATCATTAATTCCAACCATGATTATGTATCATGCGGCCCTCTATCCCATGAAAAAGCAGGAAGATGTTGCTGATAGAATATACACGTCAACTCTGCCATAGATGTGGCAGCTTGAAATTCTACCTGAAAGGTTTACATGAACAACACAAAGCCATCATGGAACTGTGCATCTGTACCTGCGTCTGGTACATTAGATGGTACTGCATCTAGTACAACTGTAGGATCCATTGGTATCCCATAGACTACCATCTCCAGAGTATGATCATTGATGCTCTCCTGGCATATAGATTGTGGTCATCGCAGCATCATGACTCTGAAAGGTCAAGAACATGCCTTAGTTCAAACTCATTGTCAATGTTTTCCATTCAAGAGTTCCAAAATGGAATAGGAAAAGATCCTCAAAGTTTGGAAAAAAGGGATTACACGGCATGTAGAAAGAATACACGGTGTGTACCCATAAACTCTTACATGGTAATAATATACCGCTAGCCTGGGCGTGTATCAACACCAGGTACACTGAGTGTTCCACGAGTACATGGAATGTACACAGGTCCATGCTCCTGGCCATGTACTCCCACACGGCTAGGTCCACACAGGTTCTATATGGGTAGGCTACACGGTGTGTACAGAAAGTACACGGCGTGTTCTAATCAAAACTCAACCGCCTGTGTTTCATCACACACGAACCATTACATGGTCATATTCTAAAAGTCTTATACACATTGTACACAATGTGTTCTTCTGACAAATTTGGAACATCATCTTCCCCAAATAGGAATAACACACGATGTGTTAGGAAAAACAACACACAGTGTATACTGGGTTTTTCAGGACAGAATCACCAGATTTCCCAGAAAACTCCAATTCTATAGAAAAACCAACCAGTGGTATATCAACATCCGATCTTTGAGGGCCCATACTCCCGAAGAATCAAATTTTGGAACCCAAGCATAACACATCACAAAAAAATTCTATACAAGGGAATGAATCATGATCCACCAAATTACGATCCAAGAGGGACCATACACCTCAGAGATCAAAGTTTGGCATCCATCCAATTCGAACCATATCACGTACCAATACACCTATCACAACACTAGGCATATCTATCAAGGTATTATCACAACAACATAAATTTCTATCATGACATATTTCATAATAGCATGAAATATCTAATGCATCATAGATGGCCTGGCATAATGCATGGAATGTGATTATAACAAGTGTCTATATGATGCATGATATAAAATACCCTCATCTCATTAGGTTTCAAAAAAATATAACCACAATAATATCAATAATAATAGCACAAAACAAGGGTGTCACCCAATAGTGAAATTGAATCAATTGTAATAGATCAAAATCCAAAATCACAATTTAATTTTAGGAAACCTGGATTTTCCCTATAAACGGTGTAGCTACTCCCAGGCATAGGTAATTACCAAATTCCATATCCTTTATATCGTCACCAACTAGTAAAGAAAACTAGAAAATAAACTCTCTAATAAAACTATGTAACGTCTCATATCTGTATGCCACTAAAAGGTTCCTCGTACCCTGTTGTCCACATGGACTCAAGAGAATTTCCCCAAACACCAGAGGCTTCCAACTAGCAGCAAGGGCCTAGGGTGTGATGGTGGAGAAACAATTCCATCATTGGTAGAGTGTAACACAGTGGAATAAATAAGAATAATAGTACAAGTATAAAAAACATGTAATTGATGTAAACAACGGAAGGCTGAAAGATAAAGATAACCAGAAGTCATATATTATCAAAATGATGGAGAATGTCACATGTTCTAAGAAAATAGAGAAAATATGATACACTGAAATCAAGTACAATACAATACCAAAATATGAAAACATAAAATGAAACTCTACAGCATCGCAAGCCTTGTCTTGGTCCCATACTCTCCTACTCTTAAGAAATAATCAAGTACCTATATAAGGATACTTTCCCCTATCGACACCTGCAAAAATATATCCTTTTTGGGCCCAAAAACATGACCCAAAGAGGGTGTGAGAAATAAATTTCAGTAGGAAACCACCAAAGTTCTACGCCAATTTTTCAGTCAGTATATGTCTCAATGGTGTATAATAATGAAAGCATTAAACTATGAAGTACTAAAAAGTAAACAATCATACAAGCCTTGTTCCATTTATTCTATTCATGTTAATTAAGTAGTTCAATTACTTAGAGTCATATGTTCTTGGGATCCGGCCACATCCAGTCAATCCCCTATTCAATCAAACACATCAGATACCTTAGCAGGAAAACTATCAAGTAAAATGACAATTTAATCCAATCTTGTTCTTTATCTTGGCATATGCATCATAAGTAATTATAATAGTCAAACCTTAGTTCAAAACCTTTCCCTCAGGTAGTCCATAGACATAAAAAATATTTTCTCATAGGAAGTTGCCTACAAGCATAAGAAAACGTATCCCACAGGCATTACAAAATATAGCCCACAGGCTGAGTAATTCAACAGGGCAAAGCCCGACATAAAATAAATTTACATTGGTAATTGTTTAATTAACCAATTAATTTAAGACAAACCATAACTATTAAAATAGGGGAATAACCATAGTTATCTTAATCCAAAATTCCCAACAATAGTTATCTAGGGGAAACGCACCTGTGGGGTCGCCCTAAATCAAAACAAGCAATCTCAATATGCTTCAAACCATATAATTAATCACCTAAATATCCTTAAGCATTAACACGGGTCAAAGTCTCAAAAAGATGAAACCCTAAACATGGGTGTGTGGAAAAACAGTGCATATAAATGACTTGACATTGAGAAATAAGCATGATACCACCAAATTCATTGTAATATAACTCTCGTCGTCCATCTTCGACTTCCAATTCAAGCTATATCGGTATAGATCTATAAAACAAGGATAATCACTAATCCTTAAATAAATTAGTCAATAAAAAAATTCACAAATAATGTCTCAAGAGTAATCGATCACTCACCTATTGGCTTCAAATGAAACTGACGGTGACTAATTAGTAGTTTGGATGATCAACCAATAAGGGATTAAAGATATGGCTCTCTTCTTGAGTTCCCCTGGCAAGCCCACTGTCCAAACTATAGAATGGGGAGCCTACTAGACGTTTTAAGAAAAAAACACAAAATATGTGGCATGTAATCCAATATACATGGCGTTTATATCATTTAATTGTAAACTTGGTGGATGAATTTTTCTGACTTGCTTTTCAGGGCCTACTGAAAAGAATACAGGGCGTGTACTAGGAAGTACACGACGTGTAGTTTTTTTTTACTCTCTTCCTTAACAATATACCCGCACACTATGTATTCTCATCATACATGGACAAAACTACATAGTGTGTACTTAGGACTACATGGAGTGTAACTCTTTATTCCAATACTTTGCCCAAATTTTCCTTGTTTTCTCAAAAACAACTCAAAATAAAAAGAAGAAAATGAACCCATACCACCAAGGAAGAACTGATTTCTTACATCACATAACTATTCAGATGGAACCATATAAGGAACTTTATGTTATTCCATGTATATCACCACTATGCTTGATAGAGCTGGGTGAGTCATAGTTTTCAGGATCTAGTTTTGTGCAGGAGACATTAAAATGTGTTCAATAGATTCAAAAACGTATAGCTACAACTCAAAGTAGATAGAAATATTATACTGATCAATGTCGTTGAAATCTTGAGTTTAAATTGAGTGATCATTTTCTTCCAGGTTTCAATAAAATGGGACACCATAGGAATTAGAGGTTGGTCTAGTTGGCACCGTAGTTTGTTGAATCATTTGAGATTGCAGAGAGAATTAGACTAGTGGCATATTGATTAGCACTTCCATAGAGGAATAGTTCTATGCATGATTTTTTTAATGTGTCACAAATTAGGTGGTATCACCTCAATCCTTATCATGTGATTGAAGTTGATGATGTTGATCTTGTGGCTGCTACATCCTTTGAGGAACATCCGGTTTGTGTTGTGGAAAGTATTGAGAAACTTTTGTGGGGAAATATTGTGTCATTGGACTATCTGTTGTGGTAACATGGATGTGTTCAGGTGGAAAAATAGAAGAGGGAAGAAGATATGTGGGCTCAATGGCCCAAACTTTTTACCTCAGAGGTTTAGTGATGTTTGGGAGTACAACTCAAGGATGATCTATTATAAGGTGGGGAGATTGAAAGATCCTGACTTATATAGATATGTCTTGTACTCATTTTCAGATATTATTTTACCCATGATTCGATCATGCATTCGTTGGTTCTTTCTTCACGGTATTTTTGGATGAATTAAGAGAATTTTGGATGCCCATGGGATTTCAATAGTTTTCGCATGGTTAGAGAAAGTTGTTTAGTTTCCCCATAAACTATGCGCCCCATTTTGAGGCATAGGAAGGGGGTACAAGGTTTGACCAAACTATGTGTCCACCCTCCCCAACCCTTTATCCCATGGATAGATGGATTTTTCATGGTTAGAACATGTTTTATCAAACATTTCACCCACCGTGTACTAACCATGAACCCCAAAAAGTATGGGCGCATGGTTAGGGCGCACAATTTATCAAATCATGCGGCCCATCCAGGAAACCATGCACACAGGTTTTTAAACACCCAAAAATTTAATTATAATTTGTTAAACCTTTAGTTTATATCCCTAATCAAACTATCATGATTTTCATCACTTTTGGAGGCTCCAAATAGGGTTTTAATCCTCCTAGAACTTCTTTCTTTATAAATCGAGGATCCAGTGTAAGGATCGTCCTCTCTTTGGGTATGCGATATCTTCTTTGTTGGGTTCCTATCTCTCCCATTGTTATATCCCAATTATGAGGGAATAATTCCTAAATTTTTATGGTTTAGATCCTGTAATACTTTGTAATGTTTCTACATATATTTCCAGAACTAGGTGTTGATACAGCTAGAAATTTTGAGGCTGGTGTCTCCAGAATATATTATACAAAAATATTAAGTATATTTAAAAATATGTACGTGATGGAAATGAGATATCTATTAAATGGTTGATCAGATCAAAAATATGATACCTTGGTTGGTTTTGGAACGCGGTGTTTACCCTAGGTGAGACATAAAATATGTCGGCATGGGACATTTGTACCCCTCGCTTGTTAGAGGTATATTAAATGAATTAATTAATTTATTAATTCATTAATTTAATAGCTCAAATCCAAATAACTCTCAAAAGGTAACTAGGATCATAAATTTGAGGACGTGGTTGAGTCTGGAGCATTCTGTTTACCCTAGCAGGGGTATAAATTTTGTTCGTGCAGACCTTATATAGAAAAAGACTAGGAGGGAAAATCGTAAATAAAATAATTAAATAAAATTTTTTATTTGAAATGATACTTAGAATAGCTACTGAACGGGGAATTGGATTAGAAATTTGAGACCTCTATTGATTTTGTAGCATGATATTTTCCCTAGGTGTGACCTCAGTTGAGAGGGCACGGGAGGATCGTATTCCATGACAGCTGGTAGTCTCCTATAAATAGGAGTTAAGATAAGTGAACCCGAGTTAGCTCATTTCTCTTGCAGATGGTGGAGCTCTGGCCGGTGGCGATTTGACATCTGAACTTCATTAGATCATAAAGAAAATACCAATTCTAGTAGATCAGATTGCAACGAACATAACAGTGGATCCAATAGCTAGGTAGGATTTCTAGTTTGGATTCCGCAGCTCCCCTTTTTAATTTCGTTTGTCAAAAATCACTTCTGATCATCTTCAATTCTTTAAAAACCTTCATTGATGGCCAAACTAACAACATCCACTGATCGTTTAATTTTTGGATTACTCGTTCTTCATCGTTCTTTTCGTTCTTCATCGGTCAACTTTTCGACTCACTGAATCAACATCCAAATGTTGAGCGGAGCATAGATCTGTGAAGGTCATGATCCAATGATTATAGAACTACAACGGTCTTTTGTTTCAGTGTAACAGCCCAAGGTTCTGTGGTACGCTTCTCTTTGAATAATACAGTAGCATGTGTTGTACGCAACTTCGAGTTCTAACACACACTACAACCAATCAAACTAGCTGTTATTAATAGTAATACCCAATTTTTGAAATTTTATACATTTTATATTTCAAAATGGAATTCATTTTTAGATTTGGAATATAGAAATAATCTTAGGGTGAATTTTTTGTACTATTCTTATAACTTTCATATTTTGATGAATAGTGAAAATTACTAAATTTTAATTAAAAAAAACTTTTTTTAATCAAAATAATTAATAGTGATAAATTATGAATTTCAGTGGTTTTAAAGTATATTTAGAATATATTTTTACCATTTAAAAAAAATTTGTCATTGGACGTAATTTCACATTTAAATCGGACATAAACAAGTGTCAATCTTTTGATGGTTATTATTTCTTAAAACCACGCTTTTTGTTTTGACAGCAGGAATTAATTTTAAATTAATTTCTGCCACTTCTATGTTTTGAATTTAGAAAAATGGATTACATGTTTATAATTAGGAGGTCCAAATTGTGTCATTATGTAACTTTTATTTTTATACATTTTGAATAATTACTTCGGTAAATATTTTATTTACAATGGTTAAAGGGTAAATCCGGTTAATAAGGGTGAAAAAATAATATTATAATAATAATAAATTACCCTAAAACATGTCATAACCCTATTGGTTGATACATTTCCGACCATAGGCATATTTGGGTCGATTTTGGGACCCCATGGAGCCCCTTGTAAGTAATAATGACACTTTATATTAATTAAGTTAAAGTAAATACAAAAATCACATAAGCATATATCTTTTAGAAAAATAGTTTTTACATATGGTAATAAATGTTATATTTTCGACTATAAATATTAATTATAAAGATATAACTATTTCCTATATAATGGTATTTTATTTTTAATTTTTATACATTTAATAAATAAATATATTTGTGACACAATAATGATGTAGTATTTTCCTTATTAATAAATGAATCATATAATTGGAATTATAAATTTTAAAATAAATATAATTTGAAAGTTTTTGATGACATCCACGAATTTTATTTGTTAATATGAATTTTTAGGATTTTATAAATGAATTTTTTTCGAATTAATAAAGTTTTTAATACTTCAACAAAAATCAATTATTAAATAGTGTTGAAATTGACATAAATGAGTTTTTAAAACAAATATTATATTATTAATTGATATTCTATTTCTAAAAATCTTAGGTTTAGAAAAAAGACTTATATCATGATAGGTGTATCATTAATGGACCACTTGGGGTCTCTTTTAATTATATAGTAAGTTTATTAACTATATAATATAAAAATACAAAGAGACATGGTAAATGTCAAACTAATTAACTAAGAGTTAAAACTAAAAGATAAGATTAATAAAGTGACCCAAACCTGTCTAAAACCTATTTTTTGAGTAATTTTCGACCTATACCCACCTTAAACTTTAAATAATCCACTTTTGAGCCATTATAAATCGAATATAAATTTATTATAAAATAATATTTCTTTCTTTTCCTAAGGTTCCCCTCACCCCTCTTATAAAAGGGCACTCCCCCTTCTCACTAATTCACACCTTCAAAGCCTTTTGGCTCAGACAACCCCCACCCAAATATTCTCTCAATATCCCTCACTTCAACCTAGAGGCATTATTTTGATCAGAAAGCCAACCTAAGGAGCCATTTTGATCAAATCAAAAGGAAGAACCCGAAGAAGATGTAATGTTTTCACCACCCTCTTTCAAGTTCATTTCTTCTTCAAATTCTTATTTCTTTGTTATTTAAATTATAAAATAATAACTTCAGTATCTTCTATATACTGTGATGTTATTATAAATATGGTACAACCATATTCATTATTCTATCCATCCTTTGAATGACATGTCACCATACGTGCGTATGTACGACTTACCGTCTCCACGTCGTGGTGTAATTGTTATTCAAAACATTATTATTTGAATGGGTATGATAATGATGTGTAATTGATCTAAATAATAAATATAACATGATAATTATTCTTTATATATGATATAACATCCAATTATATATTATTTTAATATCAAAAGATTGATATTGTCGCTCGTACGTACGTACGGACTACCGTCTCCACGAACGCGATGAGATTCATTCCTCATCGTATCCATGCAAGTCTAATTTTCATTTGATGACTAAACATAATGTTAAAGGACTTTATATCATTCTGTATATGAATAAGATACAACCTATTCATAAAAAACACGACTTAGGTAACAAAACATATAAAATAAAACAAGTAAGTTAACACCTGAAACGATGATAATACTAAGATATTATTAACAAAGCAATGTTAAAAGATCATATATGATATCATATTAATGTATACGATTCTTGTATAACTTAATAACAATTATTTCACCATTATATAGGAGTTTAACCTACCCTCAACCAAGGAAAAGTACAAGGTAAGGGTTTATTTGACAATCTCTTCATTATCCGAGGTTGTTTATACGTAATTATCTATTGGGACTTCTTTATCATCCACATCCATGTTTCATAAAAATGTATTTCAAATCATTCTTACTATTTTACAGACTATGGGTTAAAGTCATTTATACCCTTTTTTTACTTTTTATAAGAATTTTATAAAGTAATCTTTCCGTCATTTTCCAAACAAGGTCCTTTTTAACCTTTTCGACAAAATTAAGGTAAGAATGTCTTTTTTTAACTTATACAGCGGGTGAGGCTATTTTCTGCCATTACAAATTCTTCGAAGCTTCCCTTACAATATTATAAGGATATTTTCAATGTAAATGTTTTATTTTATAATTATTTGACTTTTAAATGTTTTTTAAAAAAGAGATATTTCTCTCAAATTGTTTTGATTTCATCTATGTCAACATCCTTTGATGGATTTTAATCTTATTTGAAGTTGATTTATTATGATACATAACTTACATATTGTATTGAAGGATTTGTGATATGTTTGACTGTGGATGTGTTATTTTTATACCATTCTTGGTTTATGGAGAAAGTATTGACATTTCGTATGGTAGTTTTAATATGAATGTTTATGTTATGTTTAAACCTGTTCATATGAGGAATGAATTGGACTTAATATGTGACGGGTGGAGCCCGCTATAGCTCCTCGATGCATCTGTAGGTCTCATGAGAAAAACTAGTGTCTTGACACAAGGCCTTGATAGAATCTTATTTTAGCCTTGGAAAAGGCCTTGACTATGTGGTTATCATAGTCTGGCATTATGAATTCCATCATTATGAAAGTGGTTATTGATATTGCATGTGATTATTCGACCAGTAGAATATCCATGTGAATAATTAAATGGAATTATTTCATTTTATTTCTACCAAATTATGATGAAGATAAAGTTTAAAAGGCTTTTGTTTTAGTTATACATTGCCTTAAATGTTTATGCTTATTTTTGAAAGTTTCTCATATATTGATATCCTTACTGGGCATCTGAGCTCACCCCTTTCTATATTTTATTTTTTCCAGGATGTGAAGAATTATTTTATGAATGACCTATAGGGATAGTATGAGGGGATATGAGTGTGGTCTATGGAGACAAGATGTTGTTGTAGTTTTTCACTTTATGATGTAATGAAATACTTATGAATGTTTCTAGTGTGTCCAAGGCTACTAAACTAATAGGTATTTCGATACTTGATCTATTTTGATCATGCCAATGTTATGTAATAATGCACCGACTCTGGGTAACTTGGGTCGGGGCGTTACATTCAGGCGTCGGAGGAAGCACAGTGGTGAGCGGAAGGAGCAGTTCCTTCTCACCATGTTGAAACGTCAATGGATCATCGATCAGAGGTTGGAATTGTGAAGATCTCATCTTGATGACCACTGATCCGGCCTCGGAAACATTTTTGGGAAATCAAGGTGTTCCCAGTGTCCTTAATAAGGTTCGTTGGAGAAGGTAGGTGGTGGAAGTCCAGTGGGAGTTAGCGGGGTCGTGGGGACGACGTGGTGGTGTGGCATGCATGTAGCACGGAGGCCGAAGGGGGAAACAATCCGACGGGAGTCCGAGGCGGAACAGGGTGGTTGGATTAGGCTATTCCAAGGGGTGCAGACTAGTAGGACTGGGCCGGTCCAGCTGGTTTCAGCCCGGTCAGGCCGGGCAGGCTTCAAATGCTCCTATCTCCAAAATGGAGAGTGTAGTTTTCATGTCGTCTCTGACCATGCATTCCTCTTAATGAGACATACCTTTTAATATAAGTTTGAGAACTTTTTGTTTTGGTCTCAATACTTGGGGGAAGAAAACGTTTGATTTTAATAATAATGATATAATTATTACTATTCTGAATACCTGCATCGGATTGTACATCTGCATACGATGTCTGATTGACACATCGTCAGAGGTGTTGTGACCCTGGAGTTGGGGAAGTCCATTCAAGACTAATTTTGGGGTCTTAAACCAAATTTTGTGTTGTGGGCCTCGTGATCCCGTTTTGGGTGTTTGCGGTGAAATTTTGGTTTTTCACTGAGTGTCCATTTTGGACAAATGAATAGATGATCCCGTATTTCTTTCTTAGGGGATAGAAATGATTTGATCTATTTGATGTGTTTCAGGATCGAGGCATGGGCCCCATGGGGCACTATTTGTACACAGCGTGATAGAATGCAATTGCTTCACCGGGAGTCCGTTTTGTGTGAATGATTAGTCAATATTTTGTGTTTCACCACAAGGATTGTTACAGTGGGATCTGATTGGTTATATAGGTCCGTTTATAAGAGGAATGTCAGCAGAATTAATTTTTTTCCCTTTGGATCAGAAACGAGTAATGTGTGATCATTAGCCTTTTTCCTAGAGGTGTCGTGTACTTTGGGAGTACACTAGCACGGCTTGTGGGTACTTGATCATAGTTTAGTACCAAATTATGGTTAGATACATGTCTAGGAAATGAGTTGGGGTCACACATCTTTTGGACCCCACACACATCGTGTACCACTTTTCAAATCTTCTACCTCTCAAATCTCCTTCTTCTAAACTTAGATTTTGGCCTTCAAGTAGCCTTCACAAAGTGTTTTTCCTCAGATAACGTGATGGTTCCCTCTGTAGTGGATTTGGAGATATGATTCAAGATATTCTAAGTACAACGCCTATTTGAGTTAATGCTCGATGTTCCGAGTGTCACACCTACTCGAGGAAACACTTGATGATGGAAGTGTTGTTTTTTGGACTTACCCTCCAACGAGGCTGGGCAGTGAGGTTCATTGTTTATTCATCCGAGCTTACCCTCCATCAGGTATGGGAAGTGAGGTTCATCGACTAATCTTTAGCAATTACCCTCCAACGGGGATGGATAGTGAGGTTTGTTGTTTATTTATCCCGGCTTACCCTCCATCATGGCTCGGTAGTGAAGTTTGTTGACTACTCTCTATGACTTTCCCTCCAACAGTGTTGGGAAGTGAGGTTCATCGTTTATTCATCTAATCATACCATCCAATGGGGTTGGGTAGTGGCATTCGTCGTTTACTATTCATGACATACCCTCCAAAGGGGCTGGGAAGTGAGGTTCGTCATTTATTCATCTGGGATTACCCTCCGGTGGGGCTAGGCAGTGGCGTTCACTATTTACTCTTCATGGCTTACCATCTAGCGGGGCTGGGTAGTGGCATTTTCCATTTACTATTTTAGGATTACCCTCTAGCTTGCATGGGGAGTGGGTTCTCTGATGACCCTTCGGGGCATACCCTCTAGCGAGGATGGGCATTGGCGTTTGTCTATGACACTTCTGAGCATACCCTCCAGCAGGGTTCGGTAGTGGGTTCTCAACTTTGTAACACAATCTCTCGACTGTGTGGAATAGTGAAGATACATTATTTGACGTGAATTTGGACTCTCAATAAAGAGGATTGATTTTACCACCAATATTCTTCCTTCTGATGCAACATAAAATCTTGTGGATGAGACAAACCTACCCAAAGCATATAGTATCAAGGTGAGGTGATTGAGTCCCTTTGACTTTTAATTCAGGGTAGATGTGTGGGATATTGGGCATCGATGGGGTTACTTCTAGAACTACTAAAGAATCTATTTTATTGGGCTAAGATTGTGATATGGAGATAACCTTATTCTCTCATTTGGGTTTCTTTGACTGAGCATATATATATTCTATTTCCAGTTCCCACTACTTGGGAATTGGCTACTCACCTTCCAGGAGAGACGAAGACACACAGGGTATGCCATGTGCTTTCCATGTCTATATTATCATGTTTGGATGAGTCTAATCTCCTACTATCGGTAGTGAGGACTTGATGAGAAATTCACCTTCTCACCATATCTATCTCCTTATGTTTAGATGATCTTACTTTACTCCTTTTTTGGGTTGAGCTGCACTTATTTTATTATACCTTGTTCTATCTACCGTTTCCCTCTTTAGTACTTCTCTTTTTTCTCCCCTGAGCCTTTGGGTTATCCTACTAGGTATATTTATACTCACCCTTTCATGGTATTTTATTGTACTTGGTGTTCCCTTATAGACAACAGACAGGGTGATCATGACTTTAGAGGAGCTAGGGATATGGGGTTCTTGGACCGCATGTGGTGGTAGTGAATTGGTATTCAGGAGTAGGGATCTCCTAGATGCTCTACTTTTCCACCTATTTCTGGGTTGTTTCACTTTTCTGGTTGATTTATTATTTTTCCCCTTTCCCTATCAGTTTACTTTTCTGAACATGTGTGGTTTCGAGTTCGATGCATGTTTTTCGTTTATTTATACAGAATTGTTGTATCTTGTTTTATTTTCCCTCTGTATTGTTTTCACTGAGTTGGTTTTTTGTGTGTGTACAGGTACTTATGAAAAGGCCTCCCTAATTTTTTTATGCCTTTAGCACTGGTTACCAGTCCCTGGCCTATGGAGGTGTGCTTGGGTAGTTGTGGCTCGAGCCCCGACATGGGGTCGGGTCATGACAGATCTAGTTTTTAATGGTTCCCATTTCATTGGATCATCATCCTAGGTTTTGATCCTAGATCTTCCTCATCATTGTGATTTTCAATTATTCTAAATCGAATTAAAAACTATGGTTCTATGAGTGTTCACCAACAATCCTGAGGTAGATGGTCTAATTAATAATTCCCATAGTATTTATTATGATCATGTGTATGTAATTGTGCTATTTTGATTTTACATTATGCAATTTCATTTAAATTGAATAGGTTAATTGAAATACTTGAAATTAAGAGACCCTTCACAGATTTTGTTGGACCCATTCAAGATTATGAAACTGGCTTGATGGAAACCCATGAGGTGTTCCAATTACCCTTGAAATAATAATTATGAAATGTGAAAAGGGGAATAATGGGTGTATGGAATTAAACTAAATCCTTATTTCATGTTGGATAATGGAATTAAGAGGGATAAATGGATTAACCAAGGATGGTTAATAATTTCTATAATTATTTGTGATAAATGAAATAATATCAGATTGCACATAAAATTCCTTATGATTAAAATAAAGAACCATGATTGTGATTGATGAGTGAAATGGTTCTATATGATGTGAATGATTGATAATAAGGTTAATTATATTGAACCTTAATATATATATATATATATATATACATTGGGGGTGGATGTGGGTGTGTGTCTGATATTTGTTAATGATTGATCAATGAGTTATAGGTTAGGGACTGCTACTTCCAATACACATGGGGTTCTAGACTGCCACTCTAGTCACCAATTGAATGCATTTTAATTGTGAAAGATGTGATTCATCAATGATTTCTAGTTCAGGGGATACTACAAAAAATACCCTTGGGGTGCCAGACAACAACTCTAGGTCACTGTTGCATGTAAGTGAATTGGTACCTAAAACTAAGTTACTATAAATTAAATTGGAATTAAATAAATAATTAAATATCTTACAATAATGAATTGTGATATCCCTATGGTGTATAGTTAAGACTCTAGCATGGGATAAAGTAAGTATGATTGTTGGGGTGTCACCATGAACCCGGGGGCCTATGTGGTTCATTGACGAATAATAAATGTGAAGACTCTTTACTTTTTTCATTTTTTTCTTAATTCTTTATACAACTTCATACACTATTATAGATTTTATATTACATTAAACACCAATAGTAGTGGTGCACTAAGTTTTACTCACACCCTACTCAATATTCCTAATTAGTACCTAAATATACATTACGTTTTAAGGATAGGATAAGAGAAAGAGCATTATGATAGATGGATGAGTCGGGATTTTGGATGGTGCAAGGATGAGGGAACCATACGTGATGTTGGGACACTCTTGGGAGTCTTCAGTGTGTATTTATTTTTGGTTTTCATTAGACACTTAACACTTGTATGGAATGACATGTTTAATGATTTGGTTTATAGTAATTTTTCCTCTTTAGATTTCTTCGTATGATGATTTTTCATATATTTATTATTGTTGATTATTTATCATTTCCATTTTATAGTAATTTGAATATTAATTTCTGCTGTTGTACTGATTTGATAAAGAGGGTATAGTCTCCCCACATTACATATTAGACCCTCACTTCTAGTCAGAAACCTTTGGATTACATGGAGGAGCACCTAAGGTGTTGTTGTGAATCAGCTCAAAGCACTAATATGTGGCACCTAGGTAAAGATATTTCAAAAGGCTTCACTTGGTAGATCAAGTATGTTCTAGGACACATTTTTTATGATTTTAGTTATATATGGATGATTATTAATGGATAAATATCATCAAAAATCTTATGAAATTCACCAATATCATCCCTTGGAATTCTCAATTAGTGACCATGTTTTATTGAAAGTATCTCCTCATTTGCATCACCCTTGGATTAGGAAGTAAGGAGAGTTGGATCAAATATTTTCTGGACCGTTTAGAATCACGAAGTGAATTGTAAAGGAAGATAATCATTTGGAATGACCATTTCAATTGACAATAAATGATTATTTATTCCACATATCTTATTTTAATAAATATCATCGTGATTCCTTTCATGTTTTGAATTGGGATGAAATAATTTTGGACTTATATGTATCAGTGGTTGAGTAGCCAGTGCAGATCGTTGACTCTCAGATGAAGACTATGGGTTTTAAATTGGTTGTGTTGTTTAAAGTGTTATGTAAATACTCATCATATTCTTATGAGTCTTGAGAGAGTGAAACATCAAAGATTGATTGGTTTCCTTATCTATTTTTAGATCATCCCTCTTCTGCTTCAATTTATAGGGATAAAAAGTCCTATGTTCAGGATAATTCTCACATCCTATATGTGGTACATCTCTTTTTATGTTTTATGATATAATCTATCAGGTTTGGGAAGTTATGGTGATGATTCTGTAAATCTTGGGGGTGTCTTGGCCTTAGTGGTAGTTATAAAAGTCCACTTACTAGTCGGTGGTTTCAGAGAAAAAAATCACCCTAAGGCAGAAGATCCCATTGGTTAGTCGGTGAGAATCCATCGACCAGTTGGTGGGTCACCACCAGCCATTTGATGGCGTTTTCTTAGAATTTTAATTGAGAGTAGTCTTTTAATTTCACTAAATCACTCTATTATCCTATTTATTTAGTTTTTCAAATCCTAATTATTTCATGGATCTTGTATAAGATTATCTTTTGTGTTCTTGTCTCCCTCGATTGTCTATATTTGGAACTTTAATCATGTATTGATCCATTGTGTTCAAATTGAAAAGTTTGTTCTGATTATTTAGTTTCCCATTATTCTATTATATTAAACATGGATCTATGCTAAATTGATCTGATTATTGATCATATATTTCTTCCTTTTTGTTTTTTATAGATCACTTGTGTGTTTAGATGTTAGAGACCAGATTTTTTTTGGTCATGGTATAGATCTCATGTTTTATGAGGTATGTGTTATCCTTTATTCTCCATTGACCATATGATCATTGAAACTGATTTATAAGATGTGGTGATTTATTTTTAGGGCCTCATAATATATTTTCTTGTGATCCCTTTCCTCTGGGTGCATGGATCCTATTGATTCCATTATGTGAACCGAGTATTGAGGTAAGTGGTTTCTTATGAAGTGTTTGTTTAATAAACTACACAAATTCATTAGTTTTAAAACATTTTCTCTAAATGGTTGTTGGAATAATCACTAATTTCTAAAAAACTCTTGTCTAATGGATTTAAATATAAAATGGTTTTCCCATTGAAAAGTGATAAATAAATTATTATTCAAAAGCAGCAATGTTTTATTTATAGAAATTGGTTTTCAAATAATGGTTTTGATGATATGAAAAGTTTTATATAAATATTTTTTGAATTATAGTGATCCCTTTCGAAATATTTTCATATTCATTCACATGTGAGACTAGGTTACTTAGTAAGGGTTTGGTCTTCCAAGTTCTCCTTGATTTTTCATGTGGTTCATAAAATGGGGTGTTTATCCGATATCTATGTTAGTGCATTGGAGACTAGTGTACAAGTCATTTTTAGGGGTAATTATACATCTAGGTATTTCTATAATCCTTTTTCATCATGTTTATGACATGATTAGTTTGTACTATTCATGATTTATCACTGTATAAGAAACCTATCTTGCATGGACATATGTTATCCTAGGGGTAACTTCCATTGTTCATTGTTATGGTATGTATTTTTTATACATTGGATGATAAATAGAAAATTGGGTTTTTATGTTTTTTGAAAACTATTGATATGAAATTTTTTCAAAACTGATAAAAAGTGGTAATTTTCTCTCTTGATATAAATTGAATAATTTTTTATCATGACAGGTTTTATTTAACTTTGAGAATGACTAGTTTTATCTAAAAATAATGATTATGGAACATTTTGGTATCCTTTGGGGATTGTTTTTTCACACCCTCCACACACCCATGGGTGTTTGTAGATTTTATTTTATTTCACATAATAAATAAAAATTCATTGTTGTGAGTTGATGGGTTTCATATCTAGTTAGATATGGGTATATGATAGTGAGATGATGGGATAAATCCCATTTATCACACTGAATGGTTTTCATTAGTTTGTATACTTTAGGTTTTGTTCCTGTATAATATTTGATGGGATTTGATTATTTAGTCATTCATGTATCACAAATTCTTTTTAACTATGTTTGTGGGATGTTTTATTATTCCTTTTCAACTCCCATATATATATATATATTTCCATGTTGATTATTTTTTAAAATGGGAATAAATCATTTAAAAGGTTGTTCTTGATACCGAAGTTATTTTTACTCGCCTATAAGGATCAAGAATGCCCTTTGGTCCTTGTTGTGGATGAGTTTGGGTTCCAATATTGATGTTCAATTGGGGTAAGTTCATGAAATTTGTGTTTATTATTATTTTAACGATCAATACTTTATGTCTACATACATCAAGATAATTATTGAATTTATAGACCATTGAGGGTAGATGTTCTATGACCAACAAAATCACCCATAATAGCCTTCATCAAGGATAAATTATTAAGGGATAATTTTGAATTGATTCATATTGTACCTAATACCAATCTTTCAAAAATAGTGTTAAATACAAAAAGGAACATTATATAATCATAACTTAGATTTATGGAAATAATTATTAATCCATTTTAAATTTAGGGGATCTATTTAGATATCTATTTTTCTTCATTTTTAAGAAAAAAAACCTAAAATTAAAATAAATATGCAGTCTTAATATATTTCTTTTTATGATAATAACATAACTGGTATATTTTAGAAAAACCAACCAATTCATAATTGAGTTCCCACTCATCTGGTATAAAAAAACCTAAGTATGATTCGTAATCAAAAAAATAATTAAAAATCTAAAATTTGTTTTCATACATACATTTATGTATTATAAATTTTAAAAAACCAATCCATGATCATATAGAGTGCATCAATGTGAACATGAAATCCATAAACCTATTAAATATGAATTATGATTCATTTATTTGGCATACATTAAACTATAACTATAACATAAAACATTAACATGACCCAACACTGTAATAATCGTAAGAAATTTTCCTTCCTTTTGAAGAAATAACATATTATCTAGTCACCATTATTTAATAATCTAAAATAAAAATAAAAAAAGGGTCTAACCCATTCAGTTTCTCCCTCTATCCCTCTCTATTAATTTATACTTTAATTACAAAAGGCTCTATGGGATAATTATATGGATACCTGGTGTTAAAGATATTGGTTGTATACAATCTATATATCGAACCCAAAATTATTAAATCTAGACCAATAGAAAATTATTTTTTATATAATTTCATGGACCCTAGTGTAACATCCATATATTTTAAAAGGAAACACCATGCTCAATATCATACAAGATACACCACAACAAGCTTAAAAAAGGAATAAATATTTTTATTTAAAGGTGATTTTTATCACCTAGTCATTGAAATGGTGGGAATAAATGAGATAAACTAAATTATGAAAATTTATTTTACACATTTTTATAAAATTAATTATTTGTTTAAAAATTAATTATAAATGAAAATAAAAACCAATTGAATATAAAGGATGTGTTTTTGTAAAAAAATAAATTATGAACACAATTGAATTTTATTTTAATAAATTAAATTAATAACTATTATAGAAGTATATTAATGAAATTTATATGTTATATATTCAATAAAATGATTTTAAATTCATGTAATAATTTTTATAGGCTTAAGATATGAATTAATCCAATTTTAAGCATAAAAAAGAAATATTTTTCTAAAAACAATTTTGTCGCCTTTTTGATAGATCACCTATTTCAAAACTAAATTTTATAATTTTATAAATTTTATTTGTAAAAATAAAATTAATTTTTTAAATAAAAATATGAAAATTATCTAAGGGTGAAATTTTGGTATTTTTTAGAAATGTTTCATTTTTAATGAATAGTGAAAATACTAAATTTTAATTTAAAAATAATTTTTATTAAAATTTATTTATATAGTTAAATTATATTTTAAATTGTTTTAATATTATAATTAGTTAAATATTAAATCACTTAAACCAATTTAGTTTATTTAAATCAATTTTACATTGAAATTGGATATAAAACATTTTGAACTTTTGAACTTTTCACTTTAAAAACATGCTTTCCAATTACATGTATGGAATTAATTTTAAATCTAGTTTTTCCATTTCTATAAATTGAATTTGTTAAAATGGATTCAAATTTTAGAATAATAAGATCTAAATTAGGTTTCAATTTCATTATGATTTTTAGATATAAAAAAGTCACCATGGTCAAAAGAAAGTTTTACCACAATATTGGTAAAATATGTATTGGGTTAAATTTAAAAGGTAAAATCTTACAATACATTAAAAATTCAAATTTTAATGTGTGTTTGGTGTATTTATTGAACCTAAACATCCTTTAAAATATTATTTGTCATAAATAATTCATGGAAATTAATGTCGCCTCAATGTAGCTAACTTTAAATATAAAATAATTATTATTTAATCACTTTTTTTACAAAGGCCAGGGTCGAAGCCTCATTTATTATTTAAATCAAAGAAAAGACCTATTTTAACTAGGTAGAGTGAGACCCATTACATAGCCCGAAGGCCCAGCAGGCATTTAGCCCATTATTTATCTTAAAAGGAATTAAATACCACCCCTCACCACATCATTTATCTTAAAAGGAATTAAAGCTCCTAAAATATATTCTAAAACCTATAATCCTCACTCTCCCTATATCCCATTTCATCTAGTCTCGCCAAAATATAAAATCAAATTTTTTCAAGGGGTCCCTCGTGGGTGTGATATTCAACAGGTAATTTTCTCAAAGCACCTCTCTTGATTTGTTTTCTTCTTCTACGTTCTCCACACCTACTTTATTCATAAAGTCATGATAACTCCATAATAATTTATATACTAGATTTTTATGTTTCTAATTCAATATCACATATCTATTTCATTTCTCATCTCCTCTTATTCGAAGAAAAAAAACCCATGTCCAATATTGTGGTTAATTGTTTTCATGATTAATGATTTTTCATTTTACATTACTGCCATTATGTATGGTCATAAAAGTATCATTGTGGTTAAATAATATTTTAATAGTTATATTATAACCTATTTATAATATGTAACTAATACAAACTCATAATATTAAATATAATGAAAATATTTCATGGTGCTGAAAAACTGCCAAAATAAAATAAACATTTATCATTAACATTTTATCAAATTAATCATCCTCATATAAGAAATAAAAATTATATATAAGAATATTCATACATATAAAAGTTAATTAATTCTATCTCATTCTAATTTTTTAGTTTTAATACCATTTTATAAGAACATTTATAATTATACACAAATGAACCGATCATGAAACCATGAAACGAACGCACCCAAAACCATGAAAATAATTTATTTATTTATTATTTCATTATTTAATGACTTTTTAAATGTTATTCCTTCATAGGGTTTATGATTCAAATAATTCAATGTGGTATGGCACACTTTTATTTAAAATCCCTTTTTAAATGTTAAATGATTTAATTTAAAAATATTTTACTCCATATCAATATTCATGAAATTAATTTATATTTTCATATGAATATAAAAGTATCATAAGTAAAATGTTATGTAAATTTTTAATTTCATTTAATTTTTTTCAAGAGGAATATTCTTATGTGTTTTATACAGAATGTTTTGACAAATGACAAAAGGAATGTTCAATTCTCAATGTACGCTGTGACAATGACTTTTCCATCATTATGAATATTATTTAATTTCTATATTTCTTTGAAATATTATATTTTTTATTAAATTAAAATCATTCTTTTCATTTTTGATATTTTGGAATTGAATATTTTTTTCAAAGAAATCCATGTTTTGGTATTGAAAATGGGGTTTTTAAAAGAAAAGAGTATTTTTATATAAATTTTTTTTTATATGGGATTAAAAGATTTTTCTAAAGGGTTTTATGATAAAATTGATTTATTCATGAAATGGTACTTGAGAATTATATGAAATGGGTTATCCTGATAAAGCTTATACAAAGGGTCCGGCCCCTTTATAGCTCATGGATGATCCCAGTATAACTTATATGAATGGTTGAGCTCCATTAAGATCATGAGAAATATGTGAGACTAATATAGCTTATACAAAGGGTTGTGTCCAATTATAGATAATGGGTGATCCTGATATAGCTTATATGATGGTTGATCCCAATTATATATTTCTAATTCCTTGTGTAATAATAATATTGGAAGTTGGTCGTATGGTAATTTCAATTGAAGGTTTTTGAAAGGGTTTTGTGTAGATTATTCTTTAAGCCTCCTAAAGTGGTTTTAAATTTCATTCTATGGGTTTTAAAGGAATTATTTGAGAAAACCATGTATGTTTTTTCTTGTGAAAATGTTTTATTTCATTTCTTCAAAATAGTCTTAAATGGGTTTTCATGTTTTTCACTAGACTAGTGGTTTCCTTTATTTTAAATCCCTTACCAAGATTTTTATGCTCATCCTAAGTATTAAAATGTTTTTCATGGGGTTTAAATTAGAGTAAGTAGAAGTATGATATCGAGGGGAAAACTTTGAAGATATTTCATTAAGAGAAACCATGTTTTATTTTAAAGATTTATTTTCTTGTTTTATGAAAATTGGATACTATGTATATGTGTCCACTTGTAATGTATGGGTTTACTTTGTAAGGTTTTTTCTTAATTATATAAAACTCTAAAATAAAATATCCTCAAATGTAAATTCTAGTTAAAAAACACTAGAATAAGTAATGTTTAAGTATGAGTCCTTACAGTTGGTATCATATGAGATTTTATAAAACATTGGAGATTTGGATTTTTCTCTGTAAGGTTTTATTAAGAGATAAAGATGTCATTATGGGTTTACAAGTTTAAGGATAACTATAATTTAGAAGTTTTATACGCTCCTTTAGTGTTTTAAAGTGATGGATTTCTAGGAGATTGTTGATATTTTTTGAGATATGATTTAAAAAGGTAATTGATTTAGATATAAAGGATTTGAATGTTAAAGTTTTATATGGTTTATTGGGGTATCATCTTTGAAAGGACCATTTTAATTTTAACTTGTAACAATTAATTTTGTGTTTTAATTTTGTTCCTTTCTACAAATTAATGATTTTTTATCAATATAGAAGGAAAGATATCATTCACAACATTCTTATCCCTTTTGGTTGATTTTATTATCACAATTATTAAAAAATATTGTTCAAATTATTTTTATATATGTTTGAGTATTCAAATCATCTGTAAGAAACTATTTCACTTACTAAACACCTTTTCTTTTCACCAAAAATTTTATGGGTCATGGTATATTTTTCATTTTATTTCAAAGTCACAAATTTACCTTCTCACTTGAAAAGAGAAATTCCAAAAAAAACATGACCTCTTACTTTCTAGAATTTGGGAATCATTTCCAAAGATAAAGGGGATATCAAAGAAATATAGATATCTAGATTTAAGATATTAATTATTTTCTTATATTCAAATTTTACACAATTTTTTGATTGATAGTGATGAATCATAAGGATATAATAACTTCATTATGTTTTGGAATGAATTATTAAGGAATAAGATGATGAAGAATGGTTAATTGTTTATGAAGGAAGTTAAATAAAGGATGTGTTTGCGTATTAAGTTTTCAAATCTATGATATAGTGGTATTTTATAAATATTATGGGAATCATAAAACATATAAGTATTTTTCTATAGTAGGTTTTTCTTTCATAAATTTGGAAACATATGTTAGATGGAATCGATACCATTGAAAAGTGGTAAAAAAGTGATAATTTTTATGGTACATATAAACCTTATTTTTAAGATATGAAAACAGTTATTTTAAGAACAATTCCTTTATATTTGGTGGAAATAAATTTAAATTAATTGGTAATATTTTTGGTTTATATGATCTCTTAATTTCAGGAAATTATGGGTTCTAACTTCTTGGGGTGAAAATGAATGGTACTAGAAAATCATTGAGGTTAAAATATATTAATGTTATTTTTTAGAATGTTTTGAACAGATTATATTAATATATATTTAGAAAATAGACATCCTATAGGATGGGTGACAATCTATCATGTATGGAAAGGCCATGAGGATCAAACCCACAATCGAAGGGTGAAAAGAGTGTATCACCTACCGTTGGTATATGTGATGTCCTGATTATTATGAAATTTATTGGATAAAGGTTAAGTTAATTTCTGGATTGTATATTTATTATATTAATAACCATGGAAATAGAAATGGATTTTGGGATTAGGTGATCAATGTTATTTTAGAATATGTTAACTATTTTGGGAACCTTATATGATTAGGGTAAATAGAATACTATTGGATTTTATTAAGAAATAAAGGATGAAATGTCTTTTGAAATCATATATTATTTATAGTGATTCAGGTTATTAATGGAAATGATTATGTGACTAGGGAAATTACATTTTATAAAATACTTAAAGAGTAACTGATATTATTTAAAGGTAAATGATAAATTTATATTGGAAGAATATGTGATCAAAACCTTTTGATTCTTTTGGTTTTAATTTTAGTCTGTAATATTTTAAGGAATTTAAAGGTTAGTTTTTTATTCAATGATCTATAATAATATTTGGGTACTATTGTTGAATTTTGTATATTTAAGTAGTTTTTCCTCATATAAAGGTTTATTATGTTTATAGAATTAATTTATCTTTTACTAACCATTTTGGTTTTAGTTAATTCCTAAAGATATGAGGAATGGGTAGTTATAATTTTGTGGATTTTTTTTTGGTAGAAGTTGATTCTAATACTTCAGGTATAAAAAATCCATCTTGAATACTAATTATTTGTAGAAAATATGAGGATGAAATTATTCGTGTTAGGTAAGAATATTTCCTTCTATTATTAGCCTATATAGTAAAATAATTCCTCAAATCTATAAAAAATATTTAAAAAAACATTATTCGACTTCTTTTCATACTGATAAATCTATTCTCTTTCAATCTATCATAGATTTACAGTGTTGTGGTTTTTAACTTTCTGACAACCATGATCTATATCACTCTCTATCATTCCTTGAACATTATATTTTCTATTATATGTACATGTTTTCTAAAATTGAAACCTAGAATGTTTAATTTTAGGTGACCTTCGTACTCTCCTTTCTCTCTATTCAAATGGAAGTTTTATTGATCCTTTTTCAAATGTGGGATTTCAACAAAGGTATTTTGAAAATTGAAACCCCTAGTTTTTTATTCTTATTTCAAATTTTAAGGGTGAAATTTATTAAAGGGGGAGAATGTAACATCCTAATATTTTAAAATGAAACACTATTCTCAATATCATACAAGATACTCCACATCAAGATTAAACAAGTGACTACATATTATTATATAAATGTGATTATTATCACCTATTTGTTGGAATAGAGAGAATAAAAGAGATAAAATAAATTTTCAGAATATATTTTACACATCTTTATAAAAATTAATTCTTTTTTTACAAATTAATTATAAATGAAAATAAAAATCAATTGAATATAAAGGATGTGTTTTTATAAAAAAAATATTTTTATGCCCATGATAGCATTTTATATTCATAAATTAAATTAATAATAATAAGTGAAATATATCAATGAAATTTATATGTTATATATTCAATGAAATTTTTTTCAATTACTCTAATAATTTTTATAGTATTATGATAAGATTAAATCCAATTTTAATCCTAAAAACTATATTTTCCTAAAAGGAAATTTTTCCACCTTTTAATTGTGAAACTATTTTAAAACAAATTTTATAGAATTTTATTAATTTTATATGAAAAAATAAACTTCTTTATTTTAAATTTTAATATCAAAATTATCCTTGGGTGATATTTTTGCATTTCTCAATGATGTTTCATTTTTTGATGAATAGTGAAAAATACTGAATTTTAATTGAAAACTGATTTTTATTATAATTTATTTATATAGTTAAATTATATATTACATTAGTTTAAAAGTATAATTATTTAAATAATGCATCAATAAAATAAATTTAGGTCATTGGAATCAATTTTACTTTTAAAGTTGGTATAAAAACATTTCAAACTCTTTAACTTTTCACTTTAAAGACATGCTTGCCCATTGGGTCTGTAGGACTAATTTTAAATATAATATTTCCAATTTTGTGAATTGAATTTGGTAAAATGGATAACAAAATTTGGAATCAAAAGGTACAAGTTATTTCTTAAGTTCATTTTCATTTTTATTCCTAAAAAATATATCATGGTAAAAATAAATATTTACCTCGGTATAGGAAAAATAATGAAATGGGTTAAAGTTAAAAGGTAAAACCTTAAAATACCTACAAAATATAACTTTTTATGAGTTTTTGAGGTATTTATTGGACATAAACATACTTTTCAACAATAATTATCATCAAAATTTATGGAAATTAATGTCACCTCAATTTTTTTGTCTTTAAATATAAAAAATTCATTATTTAATCACATAAACCCACCTCTCCTCAAGTATAAATACCATCGCTCACCACCCTATTTCTCATAAAAATAATTTATACTCCAAAAATATATATCAAACTATATCCCCCTCACTCTACCGATGTCCAAGTTCTTCTGGTCTCACCAAAATAAAAAATCAAAGGTCTTCATGGGGTCCCTCAAGTAGGTGATATTCAAGAAGTACTTTTCCCAAAGAACCTCTCTTAATTTGTTTTGTTCTTCTACTTTACCCATACCTACTTAATTTATCAAATAATGATAAATTTTTATTAATTTATATACTATATTTTTATGTTTCTAATTTAATATTACATACCCATTTCATTTCTCATTTCCTCTTATTCAAATAAAATAAACCCATTTCCAAATTATGGCAATTAATCGTCTCCCAGAAAAATGAGATTTTTGTTTTCCATTACTACCATCACGGCTGATCATAAAAGTATAATTATGGTTAAATATTAATTTTATAGTTATATTATAACCTACTTCATGTTCTAGAACTGATAAATACTCATAATATTAAAAATAATGAAAATTGTTTCTGGAGCTCAAAAAAACATCCAAAATAAGTAAACATTTATTAGTAACATTTTATCAAATCAATTAAGATCATAAAAGAAATAAAAATGATATATGGAGCCATTAATACTTATAGAAGTTCATTAATACTATTTCATTCTAATTCTGGGTTTTTAATCCCATTTTACAATAACATCCATAATTATACACAAATGAACCGATCATGAAACCATGAAATGAACACACCTAGAACCAAGAAAATATTGAAATATTACAAATCAAAGGATCATAAGATTTTATAAAATAATCAAATAAGGTATTATAAATATGAATATAGTTTTGGAATGAGTTAATAACATTATTTAAACTATTACACTGGAGGTTTGAATATGTTTGAAGGAAGTCAACCCTCATGTAAGGGACTTTATCTCAATCTCCTTTCATTGAGTCATATTTTGATGTTATACAAGCATCCTATTTTATGAGGTTTATATACATACCCTTTGACATATCTTATCATGAATTCATTTATTATAATTTTATTTAAATTTTTTTTAAATTTTATTCCTTCATAGTGTTTATGATTTAAATAATTCAATGTGGTATGGGACATTTTGATTTTAAAATATATTTTCAAATGTTTAAAGATTTCATTTCAAAATATTTTTTCCCATTTCAATATTCTTGAAATTATTTTTTACATTTATATGAATATTAAAGGATTATAAATTAAATTTTATTTCAATTTTTAATTTCATTCAATGGTTTTCAAAAGGAATCTTTTTACCTATTTTATAAATAAATTTTTTATAAATGAAAAAAGGAATTTTATGTTCCTAACATACACGGAGAAAATTAATTTTCTATAAATGTGACTATTATTTAATTTCCAGATTACTTTTAAATATTACATGTTTTCTTAAATTAAAATACTTATTTCATTTTTTTTGGTTATTTTGGAATTGAAGGATGTTTTTAGAAAAAAAAATAGTGCTTTGGTATTGAAAATGTGTTTTTTAAAAGAAAAGGGTATTTTTATATGAAAGTTTTTTCTATATGGGGTTAAAATTGTTTTTCAAAGGTTTTCATGATGAAAGTATTTTAGTCATGAAATTTCACTTGAAAATTATATGAAATGGGTGATCGTCATTGAACTTATACAAAGGGTTAGGACACATTATAGCTCATGGGTGAGACTGATATAGCTTATATAAAGGGTTGATCCCCATTATAGCTCATGAGAAATGGGTGATCTCGATATAGCTTATATGAAGTTTTTATCCCCATTATAGCTCATGGGTGAGATAAATATAGCTTATATGAAGGGTGAACCCGATTATAGATCTCCAATATATTGAGTAATGACAATATTAGAAGCTGACTGTATGGTTATTATAATTTATGGTTTTTTAAGGGTACTAAGTAAATTATTATCTAAGTAACCTAAAGGGGTTTTAAATTTATTGCTACAGGTTTTAATGGATTTATCTAAGAAAAATATGTGTGTGTTTTTCATGGGAAAATGTATTGTTTCATTGTTGCAAAATAATCTTAAATGGGTTTTCTTGTTTTTCACTAGACAATTGTTTTGATTTATTTTATATACCTTATTAATCTTTTGGTGCTTATCCCAAGTTTTAAAATGCTTTTCATAGGGTTTAAGAAAGATTAAGGACAAGGATGAGATCAAAGAGAAAATTGTGAATATTTTTCATGAAGAGAAATCATGTTTTATTTTAAGGATTTATTTTATTGTTTTATGAAAACAAGTATTCTTTGTATATTTATCCACTTGTAACATATAGGTTTAATTTTTAATAGTTTTTCCTAATTCTCTAAAACTCTAAACCAAAAATATCATTGAATGTTAATTATAGTTCAAAAAAACTAGAATAAGTAATGTTTAAGGTTGGGTCCTTAGAACTTGTCTTGGATAAACAATAAGAAAAAAATGATAGGACAATTTGAAACACTCCAATTGATTTATTATTATATTTTTTAAAAAATTATAAATATTTGGAAGAATTTGAGTTAATAAAAGTGATAAGAGTGATAGAATGTGAATAAATATAGAAATAAAAAATGAATACATATATGGAAATATAAAACCTATTTGTTTTATTGTATTTTTCCCATATTTTGGTTTCGATGTGTTAAGGGGTAAGAGGGGTTACTTAACTTTTATATTAAATGGATTTCATTGATATTAGGAATCAACTCAATAATCAATCAATATTTTATTTCAAAATTTCATGTAATAATTGTTGTGTAGTCCTGATAAACTTTCATCGTAATTAATACTCCCCATATAACTTCCACAATCTATTAATGAGTATTGATTCATATATATATTAAAATACCTTATAAAACCCATTTTAAAAAATGGATGCTTAAAAATAAAAAAAATGAAATGGGTTTAACCACATTCCAAAGAAAAGTACAATACAATAAATATTAGACAATTTTTAATCTTCAAATT
The DNA here is from genome assembly GCA_963277665.1 of Viscum album. Classification (NCBI taxonomy): domain Eukaryota; kingdom Viridiplantae; phylum Streptophyta; class Magnoliopsida; order Santalales; family Viscaceae; genus Viscum; species Viscum album. The sequence goes on from OY728155.1 coordinate 712,082,957, forward strand.
CTTATATCATGTAAATAATTTCTAAAAACTATATTTGATACTAAATTCTTGAATTCATTTTCCATATTATTTATTGATCAAAAATACTATTTTTAATTTTATTTCTTCTCTGCCAACTCTTGAGTAGAGAATAATTGTTTTGGTGTGATTTGTTTTGTTCAATCACTTTTTACGTTTCCTTCATTTATCATATCGATAAATATAGAATTTTATTATAGTAATGTTATGTTAATTTCCCCAATAGTCCGTGCAAATTTCTTTTAAATTTTCTGGGTTATATAATGTAAATTTTTTCATTCTCTACATGACTCATGTCATCCTATAACATTTACTATATTATAGGATAGTATGAGAAGTATATCCTCTAATGATTTCATGGAGATGATTATAACTCCAACCATGAATGAATGCCCACTCAATTATCTCACCATATGTGGATTTTATAAATTACCTATATCTAAAAAACCATCAATTTTATGTTTAATTAGAATTAAATAAAAATAAATCAATGGTTCCACATGAATAAAATACAATAAGTTTAATTATATCCCTATAAATTATTGATTAGAATATTTTACAATATGCTCTTATATTTATTTATTATATAGTGTTATTTTTTCCTTTTATTTGAAAATAGGTCCTTATATTTTTTAAATGCATAAAGGATATTAAATACTTTAGATATTTTCTTATATATATATTTATATATATATTATTATTAATATACTTACATATTGAAGGTTTAACAACTTCGACAAGATGTATTTGATTCTTTTTATCTACAACAAGATTGATTAAATAATAAGCAATGTAATCCCATCCATAATGGTATATCATGCCTTATCATAATAACTTTCTAGCGTTTTAAGAATGTAACTTGTTAAAATACTATCTTTATATCCAAAAAATCATTTTTTTTAATTTTACTTTCTCAAAAACACCAAATTTTAATGAATTAGCATCCTGATATATGGTACGAGCACAATACATCCAAATGAATTTCACTTATTAAGAAATAATAATTTAATTTTCATTACCTAAATCTATTTATCCTAATATTTTTTTAACATTCCATTACTAACATTGGTTTTATATCTTCATTTTTTGTTATGTTGGGTGACTAAAGATTAAATTATTTCAATAATATATTAAATTTAAATTATAGTCAATAAATCCTCTATATAACGAAAACTAAAATATATTTTATAATTTATAGGAACATAAAAGTTTCTAATATCACCATAATTACTTTTATAGAACATTCCATGTTCTTCTTTAGGATAAAATAAAGTTATTATTTTTTTGGTAACACATACCTCTCTCTTAGGGTTATTAATTGTATATAATATTGTTCCTTTTTTATATTTTTTATACTTAGATATAGGTGGCCATCAATTATTCAAGAATAAATTTTAAATTCCTAAAATACTTTCATTTGATTGATCCTCTAAGATATAAAATTTGGCCAATGAATTCATATTTATTAAGTGTTCTATTTTCACTCGTATTAGATTTCTAAATTCATCATAAAATTAAAATTTCTAATTATTGAAAATGATAAATATTTCCCAACTCCACCTCACACCTTTTCATAATAGTGTTATGAAATGATAAATATTTTACACTCCCATAAATCTCCTTACATGGCTCCAATTATCCAACTAAAATTAAGAAGACTTCTTCATTGAAGTAACAATTAAGAAAATATACTATAAACATATCACAAAAGTTTATTTTCAAGATAATTGATGGTATATGGTTATTAAAATACAAAATATATTTACATCATACATTAAGATCATATTTTTTTATAATATGGGATAGAAACTAGTACATTTACATCAGAGAAAAAAATAACATCCCTGAATGGGTTCTCCCTCACATGAGTGAGACAGGTTTCTATGAGACCTCAATAGAACCTCCCCATAAGATGTAGGTTGTCTACTAATAGCATAGGTCTAATAAATATCATGGGGGGCTATATCATCAAGTATAGACTAAAAATTATATTGGAAACCTGATAAAAAATAAATATACATCAACTCTAGTAGATAAAAAGGAAATATCTCAAACAATTCAACATAATCCAACTATGAAATTTCATTCTAAAAGGAATACTAAATGTGAAACAAGAAACCAAATAAAATAAAGAGTCCAAAAATAAAAATTCCCAAAACCGGTATGGAATCCCATACTCAATTCTGACTACAAGCTCTAGTACCATCAAGATCAATTAAATAATCAAGCCCAGGGCCCCTTTCCCTTGTCCAAACCTCTATATGAAACACCATGTTAATATATTCATTTACTAATCAACCCCTATTTTGATCAATATTTGGTTGTGTTTAGTTTAGGGTTTATTCGATTGAAAATTTTGGAAATTTAGAAGGTATCTTGGGTTGTGTATGGTTGGAACACGATTTTCCCAAATCGTGTGCCCACCAAGGAGAAATCATGAAACCCCATCAATAGGGCTGCCTATCTAGGTCACACGGTTTGAATAACTATGTGGCCCTTTCCAGCTAACCGTGCTTGCAAGATTTAATTAGTTATAAAATTGTTACAAAAATACCCAAACCCTATTTTTACCTCCCGCTTAGGAATAAATAAATCTATAATGATTTCCTAGGTATTAGAATCTCTCAAGGACTAATTTTGAGTTTACTAAACCCCTTCTGAATTAAATAAAATCCTGGATATTGTCTTCCAATCCATCCCTGGTAAGATTTCTTATCTCATTCCTTCTCTTCTACTCTCTTATCCTCTCATACTTAGGGTTTGTTAGAACTCTATGTTGTAAGAAGATCTAATCCCTGTTGTTTTAAATCTTGAATCTAGGTTTGATTCTCATATCCCCTTTCCTAGAATTCTTCATTAGAGTTGGAGTTACAGGTGATGTGATTCATGATCCTATGATCCTGAGGTAGGTGGTTCCTATTATGATTAGCTAATTGATTTAATATTAAATTTATTATTTTAAATTTTATTTTTGTTTAAATTAAATTGCTTTCAATTGGTTTTTTTAAACCCAATTATAGTGAATTTGGCATTTGAATTTGATTTGGAGTAAAATTGGGGACCCCCCCCCCCACCCACCCCCCCCCCACCCCCACACACACACACAGAATTCCAATTAATTAGGGTGTGTTTGTGGAATTTTGTGGAAAATGTGGAAATTAAATTGTGAAATTTAAATTTTGGAATTTAAATTATGAGATTGATTTGTGAAGTTGATTTGAAATATGTATTTGGGGAAAATGGATTAAATTGTTTTGATAGAAACTCGGTGGTTTTATTTGGGAAAAAGACATGATTTGATTAAAATCATGTTTTGGTTTTTAAATAGAAATAGGAATATTGATATGGAAAATGGGTCAATTTTATTTTTAATGGTTTTAAAGTAAATTTCCAGTTATTGATTTTTTTAGAGAACTTGAAAGCCTAGGTAGTTAATAAGTTATTTGGGAAAACACCCTATTAATGTTTTACAACTCTAACAAAACGTATCCAGTATGTCACATCCCAAATGGAATGGTGATGGGTCCTCTTTGACCAGTGTCAAAGGGACATGTGTGCACATATTTTTGGGATCACTTATTCGAGTGTGTGAGGATCCGGTAACCTATAATTATTGTACCTCTTGGTAGATGACCATATTTATCATTTGTTATTACTTGATACATATGCCATTGGCTTTAAACAATTTTACAAATTCCTAGTGAATTTATTTAAAAAATTTATATAAAATGTTTATAAATCCATTTTTTAAGTATTTACATTAATTGAAATGTAATGTATGATTGTTTTTAAATATGATTTTGAACTTCCATCCCTATTTATTTAAAATCGTAATATTTATTTTGTTAATCAATTCAATATCCTTTATGGAATCTTTAGTGAGACCCTACTATGATTTTATCTCACACCCTACCTATTACTTCGGGAGTTTGTAGATTTCCTCCTTCTAGGTTTGAGTATGGGGAAGGCGCCACTTAGAGGTGGTAGTTTCTATTGATCTTTGGGCTTTGAGATGGTGTGTCTATTGGGACGTGGTTTTTTTATCCTATTTTTTATAAATTTGTGGTTTTACATTGGGGTTTGTTACCTATTTTACTTATAGTATAGTTCCCCCTATAGAGTTTTCTTTTAATCATACTAACATTTAAAAGTTTCTTCCACATTTTATGTATAAAAATTTATTCCTTATTTTGTCGTGTATGATTTCAGGTGTTAGTCACCAATCTATGGGAATCGGGAATTCCCTTTGAGATATATCAAGACTGACTCAGTTATAAGGGGACCAGGGTATCTAGGTTGTTTCAGGAAAAATTGTTATCAAAGGTGTAGGTTAAACATATTTCTTTGATTCTAGTGTATATTTTGAGTAATATTTTCAAGACTTAGGAGGAAGTTATGATTGAGTACTTGGTCATCTCTTGCCACAATGAGCCTTAAGTCACCAGGAGTGGTTTGGGAAAGACATCTTAAGGATTAGTTCTAGTCCTTTCCCTTTTTTTGATTTGGATAGATTTAAATTCAAATCTTTTTTTCTATATTTTGGGATTAATTTCCCTTATTTTCCTATTTGAGTGTTAATTTAATGCATTCTATGATGTATGTTGATATTTTTTGGCATCATGCCTTCAAGGATATGTGTGAATCAAATCTTAGAGGAAGCTATTGATGAACCATGGTGAGAAAATACTCTTGTGGACCAGAATCTGGTTGAATTTATCTTGCATGGTATCCAAGCTCTAGGATTGGAACCTACACCCATTCCCATTAAAGATCCATCTATGGAACCTCAAATGGTTGTTTTATGGAATCATACTCAGAAGTTCCTTCTCCAAAATCCACTAGCATTACAATTCTCTAATAATACTCTACTGGATGAGGATTGGTTGAGAGATATTGATCTCTTGTTTGTATTTTTGGAGACAACAGATGAAATCAAGGTAAAATGTGACACCTTCAAGCTAGAGGGACCTACCAATAGATGTTGGGAATCAATGGTGTTGGAGAAGAAGCATGATGTATTAGAGTGTAAAGACATTAAATTTCATTTAACTAAATAGTTCTATCCAGATTCAATGGTGTTGTCCATGGATTTATAATTTTTCAAACTCAAACATACTTACAGGATCATGAAAAAATATTAAAATCACTTTACTGAGCTTCTGTAGTTTTCACATGAGATTATAAAAAATGAGAAGATGGAGACATGAGGCTTCAATATGTGAATTCTATATGATATTCCTTCAAAGGTTTTCTTACTTAAGCTTCCTTCTTATGTTGATATGTTGGATAGAGCATTGATGGTTGAAATTAACCTAGCAGGAAGGTTAGGGTTGAATGGAGTTCCTTTTTCCCCTAGTGGCAGTGTGAGTTACATTAAATGAAAGATAAAGTGTGATGATTCTCATGGTGGTTCTCGATAAGAGTGTTATCCAAGACCTCCTAAAGTGCCTGGAAGAGGAACTTTCATTTGTTACTAGTGTGGATAAAATTAGGCACTCAAAACATGTTTTCACTGATAAACCCAAAAAATGTGGATCCTATGGATTCTTAGGTCACTTGTAGAAGTTCTTCCATGCGTATTCCACTCTATATAATGGAATGGGATCATCAAAAACTACTAAAATGGTGGAAAATCAGATGCTTCATGAACAAAAGGGTTATATTCATAGGTATCCAAAACAAAGCTTCTTCACATAGTGGACAAGTATCTAGAAGAATCAAATAAGGGTCCAGTGATTGTGATAGGTACCATCACTATAGCTTCATCATTAGTGACTAATTTATCTGATACTGGTTAATCTCATTCATTTATTTCAACCCGTATTTTTAATATGAATAATCTTCTTAAGGATCTTTTATTTTATGTTATGGATATGACAACACCCCTTGGAATGAAGAGATAGTAGGGTCTTTATAGTCTTTCTTTTTTTCTCATTAGCAGATATTGAGCTTAAAAGGTATTTTGTGGTTCTCAACATGAACCCACTTGACACCATTTTTTTGGTAGAGTGGATCATTACAAATAAATCTTGGATTGATTGTCATCTTTTACAAGTCACCTTTAATACACTCGATGGGGTGTGTTGTATCTTTCTAGGAGAATGGGACCCGAGGTTGAGTGGAGTCGTACCTTATTTTCCGGAGTTGGGAAAAGTAATATATGTGTTATATTTTAATCTAGATAGGGAATCCTTGAGAAATGATCTCCCTATATTTTTTGAAATTCCTAGTGTTTTATCTTATGATTTCTTTGGTTTTCTAGTGGTAAGGTAGGTTTTGTTTTCTATAAATTTATTTCAAGGTACTCAACCAGTTTATATTACATCTTACTGCATAGAACTAGCTAAGATGAAAGAGCTTAAGACACATTTGGATGATCAATTAGAGAAATTATTTATATGCCTGAGTTTTTCTCCTTGGGTGGTTCTGGTTCTATTTTCTAAAAAATAGGATGGGTCACTTATCCTATGTGTTTACTAATGGAAACTTAATTAAGTAACATTAAAGAAAAACTAAATGCTTCCAACGACTAATGAATTGTTTAATAGTTTAAAGGGTTGAAGTGTTTCTTAAATATTTATCTTCAATATGGTTACCATTAGTTAATAGTAAAAGAATCTATCATTTGGAAAACTACATTTAGAGAAGGTTTGGCCATTATGAGTACCCTATCATGTCATTTGGTATAACCAATTCTCCTATATTATTTATAGATTTAATAAATAGGATTTTCAATGAGTATCTTAATGAATTCATGGTGGTATTTACAGATGAAATCCTTTTTCAATCTAGGTTTGAGTAGAATGATGTGCGTCATCTAAGGATGGTTATAGAATTGTTGAGAAATTACCGACTTTATGCCAATATTTCAAAATGTGATTTCAAGATTTGGGAGGAAAAGTTCATGCGACACATGGTGTGAGAACATGGAATTTCAGTTGATCCTAAGAAGATGAAAGTTGTTATGACATGGTAACAACCACAAAATGTTTCTAGGTTTTGGATCATCTTGGGTTTAGCTTACTATTATCGCTAATTTGTTAAGTACTTATCAAAGTTGTATTCTCTGATGACTACTTCAAATCAAAAGGGGGTAAAGTTTTCTTATTATGGGAAATTTTAGAGTTATTTTGTTGAGATGAAATATATTTTGACTACTATGTTAGTTTTGACTATTCTATAGGCTGGTCAGAGCTAGGTGGTCTTCTATGACACATCAGGTTTAGTTTTGCGCTATGATTTTATGTAGGGTTATCATATTGTTGCTTATGGATCTCAGTAGTTTAGGCCACACAAGAATAATTATTTGACCCATGACTTGAACTCTCATATTTTATACATGCAATTAAGAGTTGGCATCAATAAATTTTTTGAGAAAGGTTAATCATGTACTCCGACCACAAGAGATTGAGTTATATATTCTCTAAAAAATATTTGAATCTCATCTAGAGGTGTTGTGTGGAGTACCTGAAATATTTTGACAATGACATAGCATATACCCCATGTAATGGGAATTTTATCATTGATTCTCTAAGTAGTAAACATTCAATCCATGATATGAAATAATCTTTGAAGTTGTGAAACTTGATGGATCTTTCTTCATAGTTGCATATTAGAGTTTAAGAATTCGGGACTGAGGTTTCCTTATCCAGTGTTCAGTTAAAATCTTCTCTTCTTGAGTTCATTATTTTGGAAGAGAATCTTGATGGTGATTTTTTATGCATTAGAGATTCTCTTTATGGTGGGGGGACTATTTTTGAGTGTTCATTCTCCACGGAGGGTATCCCATGTTTCTGGAACTAGTGCATTGTATCTTCACCTGTGAGAAAAGTATTTGTGGAGGATTTGTATAATTCCCAGTGGTAAGTGCACCAAGGAACCATGGATATGTTCTATTATATTCAACGAATATTCTGGTGGCCAGGTATGAGGTGAGGCATTTATGAATTTGTCTCTCATTGTTATACTTTCCAAATGGTCAAGACCGAGAACCTGATACCTTCATGTTTTCTTTATCCACATCCAATGATGACTTGGAAGTGGAATTATATCTATATAGACTATGTGTTTGGGATTCCATGTACCTAGATAAAGAAGAATTTGATGTGGTTTATGATCGACAGGATGACCAAAATTTCTCACTTTATACTCATTAATGATACGAACAATGTTAAAGAGTTACTAAATATCTATATTAGAGATATTGTTCATTTTTATGGAGTTCCATATACTATAGTCTTTTATAAGGATCTTGGTAAACTTATCACATTTGGAGAGGCCTTCAGGAGGCACTGGGATCTCTGCTCAGTTTGAGTACAACATACCATCCTCAGTCAGATGGATAGAGAGTGAGAGTTATGTAGATTCTTGATGATATGTTTTTTACTTGTGTTCTCAAATTATGTGGTACTTTGGTTTACCATTTCGGGTTAGTTTATTTTTATTATAACAGTAATTATCAGTTTGTAATCAGAATGGATCCTTTTGAGATCATGTATGGATGGCCTTATAAATCTCCATTGTGTTAGTCGAAGATCGGTGAAATTTCCTTAGTTTGACCAAGTTTAGTTCAAGATATGATAGTAAAGATTCACTTGATATGTTTGAAAAAATTTATAATATAGATATGTTATAATTATTATAAAGATGATCATCGCAAACTATTGTAATTTTCAGTGGATGATCAGGTGTTCTTGAAATTTTTACCTCGTTTGTGTCATCAATAGCTTGGGTGGAAAGGGAAACTTACTCCACATTTTGTGGGACCTTTTTAGGTTGTTGAATAGGTGGGTAAAGTTTCTTAACATTTTTCTATTATTCCATAGTTGACGTCGATACACAATGTTTCCCATGTATCATAGATAAGAAAGTATCTATCTAATTTGTCTCATATTCAGAGATGGAGTGATCTTGATGTTAAACCTGATTTATCTATGATTGATAATTTAATTAGGAAAGTTGATTTTGAAAGCAAGGTACTTTGAGGGAGTACTATACCTTTGGTGAAATTTCTATGGACTAATAATTTTGATACTCATGAGACTTAGGAAAAAGAGGTACTGATGGGAGAGCATTGGACTCATCATTTTGATATAGAATCTTATCAACAAGCTTTCTGGGGATAGAAAGTGTCTATGGTGGGGAGGTTTTAACATCTTGTTACTATTTTTAGGTACTCCCCAAACCCTATTTTAATCTTGCTTCGGTTGGGTTTTTTTAAGGATTCTTTAGGTGAAAATTTTGGAAAATTTAAAGGGATCTTGGGTTTTGCAAGGTTGGTGCATAAGATTCCCAAACCACATTCCATGGTAGTAAAAACCATGAAAACCTAGCTAGTGAGGGTTTTAATTATAGATGCACGGATTGAAAACTCATACTCCCACCAAGGAGAAACAATGAAACTCGACCAGTAAGGCTTCACAGCAAGGGTGCATGGTTTGACTACCCATGTGGCCCTTCCCAACTAACTGTTCATGTGGGATTTAATTATTCTAAAAATTATCAAAAAAATCCCCGAACCCAATTATAAACTCCATCTCAGAACTAGCTCGACCTAGAATGATTTACTAGATTATGAAAGCTCTCAAAGACCACTTTTATTTCCTCCAAACTACTTCTATTGCAAATCAAAGCATGGTGATTGTGGTTTGATCCTTCTCGGTAATAGTTCTTCTCTCATTCCCTTTCTCCCACTCTCCTCTCCTCCCCTCCTTAGGGTTTTTTATATATCTATGTTGTTAGGGGATCTAATCCCCATTTTTTTAGATCTCTAATCTTTATTTGATTCTAGGATCATATTTTTTATGTTCTTCAATGGATTTTCCCATTGCAAGTTGTTTTGTTTCGTGATCTTGTGATCCTAAGGTAGATCTTTCCGTTTATGATTGGACAATTAATTTAACCCTTAATTTCATAATTTAAATTTAATTTATTGATTTCAATTAAATTTATTTAAATTGTTTTTTTTAACCCAATTACATTGAATTGGGGATTTGAATTTGATTTGTCCTAAAAATTGGAAAATCCCCCAATTCTAATGAATTGGGGTGTGTTTGTGAAATTTTATGGAAAATTGTGTAAATTAAATTTCAGAATTTAAATTGTGGATTTTAAATTGTGAAATTGAAATGTTAAATTTATTTTTGAAATCGATTTCAAATTTTTATTTGGGAAAATGGAATAATTGATTTGATAGAAACCCATTGGTTTTATCCTAAAAAAGAATGATGTGATTAAAAAATCATTTTTGTTGTCAAATATAAATTGGCATATTGATATGGAAAATGGATTGATTGTTTTTTGAACAGCTTGAAAGTAAATTTCCCATTATTGACTATTTTTAGAGCACATGCAATCCTAGGTTGTTAGTGAGTTGTTCAGGATAGCATTCAATTTATTCCTTACAAATCAAACAAAACATATTTAGTAGGCCACGTCCTCAATTGGATGATGATGGGTCCTCTTTGATAAGTATCATAGGGATGTGTGTATAAATATTTTCAGGATCACCTATTCAAGTCTATGAGGGTCCCATAACTTGGAACTGTATTACCTCTTGGTAGATGACCATGTTACTTATTTGTGATTAATTAATATATATGCCAATGGTCGTAAACTATTTTTCAAATTTCTTGTGAATTTATATAAAATATTTATTAATCCATTAGTTTAAATTATTTTCATCAATTGAAATGTAAAACGTGATTTATTATAAATATTACTTTCAACTTCCATGTTTATTTATTTAAAATTGGAAGCCTTATTTGGTTAATCAAATTTGAATATTTTTATGGAATTCTTAGGGAGACCCTACTCGGGTTTTAGATCACACAATAACTATTCCTTTAGGTATTTTTAGATTTCCTCCTTCCAGGTTTGAGTAAGGGAAAAGTACAACTTGGACATAGTAGTTGATATTAATCTTTAGTCTTTGAGATGCTGTGTATATTGGGAAATGGGTTGTTTATCTTGTTTTCTTGTACCTTTTGATTGTACTTTGGTTTTATTTACCTATTTGACTTCTACTACATTTCTCTCTATGGAGTTTTCTTTTCATCTTACTAACTTTAAACTCTTTCTTTTGGTGTTTATGTAGAAAACTCATTCCCATATTTATATTGTATGATGCTAGGTGTTAATCTCCAACCCCTGAGGATCGGGAATTCCCTTCGGGATATGTTAGGTCCATCTCAATTACCTAGGCACTAGCGTATCCGAGATGGTTTATGACATCATCCATGAAGTTTTCACAGTTACCAAATGGTGGAATGAACATGGTCTGAGTAAAACTCTGTAATACCCTACCAAAAGTGTCTAAAAAATTCAGTGTGGGTAATAGTTCATGAAAAATTACATTAATAATTGAATTAATTACAAACTCAATTTATAGCATCTAAATAAACCTAATAAACCTCAATCTCTAGTTTAACACCCTAGGTTGGCCATACCTACTTTTTCATGATGTCATATGTCTCTGTCCATACAAATCAATGATTTTAAGAGGATCCCCATTTCTAGGAATAATCACACATTTAGTTCACAGTAGACCCAAGGTGGACTCCCATGCCATAGGAGAAATACATATCCCTTACATCAATTGACCCATTATGAATTCCCATGATAGGGCCACTTACATGTTAAGTTTAAAATGAATACAATGAAAATTACCAAGCCCAGTCCCATTATAAAATCCATGTATCAAGTACAAGTAAGATCCAATGCATACTAAAATACCAAACATTCCAAACATGTTGATTGTATTCTATTTTGATTATTTCAAATTCAAATATTAGATATAATGATAATTACAATTAAATGCCAATATTTTTTAATTCTAATTACTAGTTTCATATTAAATTACCAACTCACATATCAATTTTCACAATTTAAATTTATATTTTAAGCCAATTAGTAAACCAATATACCAAATTACTTATAAGGAATTAGGTTTATAGATACCAAGTTTTAACCAAAGGTCAAGGTTAGGCACACTTTTTTGGTGGTAAAAAGTCCATGGTCACATATTCCAGTGGACCTGAAAGAATCCATGGAGGTTCTATGGACTCTGGAAATTACATTAAATTCCAATTATAATAGGTTACTTGCATTGCATTTTGGTGTGATCGCACATATTTCACATGTAAAAACTAAAGTAATCCAAATGGATAATATTTAAACAAACTACCTCAAAGAAGTGAGGAAGGATCAAAATTTATAACATCCATATCAACACATAACGACATTAATTACAAAGTATATTTATAGATCAACCACATTAGGTCTTGAATACGAATATCCAAGGAGAAAAAAGAGAGGAATTCACCAATTCCCACATGACTTTCTAATTCTAGATGTCTAGATCAAACCATGAGTTAGGGAAGCATGATAATTCATTAGAAAAGTTGAGCAATCCCTATAGAACCCTTCCAGTTTATTAATCATGAATTAGGTTTAAGGGTGGAGTTTTTAAGAATTAAATAAGGATATTGGGTGGAAAAATATGAATTTTACCTTAATTGTTTTGGCCCAGATCGGTGCCACCAGCTAGATGATAGTACCATCTAGAATGTCTAAACCCATAGAAACACCACCAACTAGCTAGTGGGATTCCTGTATAAATACCTTTCTTCTAGGGTTCCACTAGTTGGTTGTTGGGATTCATAAATCCTTGCATCGCTTCTACCCCACCCGCATGCTAGTCAATATCACTACAACATCCCAATTTCTACATGTCACTACTATCCATTTCTAAAACCACCCCTTCAAGTCCCCAAGAATCTTTGAAACACCTTATTAAATATAAATAGGTTGTGTTTAAAAAAAATTAAAGGAATCAAGTGAAAATCAAAAAATAATGTGCTTGGATAAAGGATGATATCCTAAAACTCCCCACCATATAATGTCTCATCCCTAAGTAGTTATACCATGCATCATTGAGAGATATCAGTGAATAAATCAGGCCATTGCACCCAGTTAACCAACTCCCTCTCCTAGGTTTCCTCCTAAACATGCCCATGTTGCCTCCACACTCAAACTAGGGGAAGTTCTTTCCTCAAAGTATCTTCTTAATACTATATATGATATGATTCAAATTCTTATCAATGTATGTATCAGCATCAAGATCAATATCATCATCATATATCATGTGAGAATGATAAAGGTGATGTCAATGAAACTAAGACACATTCAAAACATCATGAATGTCATTTTAGCACTCTGAAAGATCTCATTGGTATTCCACTGGACAGATCCTATCCACTATCTCAAATGGGTCGACATACCTTTGGGCTAACTTCCCCTATTTCTGCATATGGAATTGCCCCAACCTAGGATACATCAGTAAAAATACCCAGTGACCAGCTTTGAATTCTAGATGTCACCTTCAATGGTCATCATAAGATTTATTCTTACTGTATATAGTTTCAATGTTATTCCTAATATTTTAAACTTGCTCAAACATCTCTTGCATCAAACTACGTCCAATGAGTAATGACTTCCCCATTCTAACCATCATAAAGGAAAATGATATAAACTTCCATATAAATCCCCAAAAGGATCTATTTTGATTAATGCATGGAAGATTTTATTATAAGTGATCTCAATGAGAGACAGATTCTACTCTGAAGAACCACTGAAGTGATCAAATAGTCTCGTAACATGTAACCCATTATCTTAATTGTTTATTCATTTTTTTCAACAGTATTATGATGATAGGTTGTGCTCAGACGAACCTGTGAACCCAACACTTTCTGAAGACCATACCAAAATCATCATGTAAGATGGGGATCTCAGTTTTAAATGTTAGACCATGGTAACCCTTACAATCAAACTATCTCTCATACATAGAGGTTACCTAACTCGTCAATAGTGAAGGTATCTATTATAGGAAAGAAATTGGATACCTTTGTTAATTTATTCCTCATCACCCATACTGCATCATTATTCTGAGGTGTCTTGAGTAATCCTTTCATGAAATCTATAGTGATATCATCCCACTTCCATTTTACTGTGGTATTGTGTTGCAATAACGAAGTAGGTCATCATTGTTTGACCTTCACCTATATATAAGTGTAGCATTGAACAACTAATCATGTTACCTTATTCTTTATCCCTACACAATAGTATTTCCTATTTATATCACAATGAATTATGTCCAACTTACGATGTACTAAAATTTTCAAATTATGAAATTCCCTCATAAAATCCTCATGCATGACCATAGAACCTCGTATGTGACCATGGAAATAAAGAACCTCGTCATTGTCAAATAACTAGCCTGATAGTGGATCCCCACCTAGTACATTGTCTCTCAGGGATTGACCCTCTAGATAAGTAACTACCTCATCTTGATTATATTTATAAGCATATAAATAACATAGTTTGATGTTGGAGTTTCTCGCACCTGAGACTCCTAAAAAACTAGATGTATATCCTCAAAAAACATCATCATGTTCCACTCCTCACTTGATTCTTACACTTCCTATGTATGTATCTTCCTACTCAGTGAATTTATAACAATTTTACCCTTTGTAGAAATATATTCCAACTCAAATTCAAAAGAATATAGATACTTGAACCACCTTCTTAACTGAATGTTACTATTAAAAGATTTACTTAAATATATAATGATCTGTTTAAACCAATAATCCATCACCCAATTGATAAAACCACCAATATCTCAAAGCATGTACTATCATATATAACTCTATGTCATGGGTGGAATAATTCCACTCATGTAACCCCAACTACACGGATCTATAAGAAACCAAACGATCCTACACCATTAGAATTAATCCAATACCAACTAATGATATGTAATAATAAAAAGTATAATCCTTTCCAATATCAAGTAAGGTTATTATTTTTGATAAGGTTAGCCTACCCTTTAAATCTTTAAAAGACTCCCTCAAAGCATCTGACCAAAAAAATCATTACTTTATTTTTCAGATTGGAAATCAACACATCCATATGGGAGAAGTCCTAGATTAATCATTTAAAATATCCTATCAAACCCAAGAATCTCTGAATCTCACAAGATTTATTATGTCTCTCCCATGATACAATGACTTCCACATTCTCTTTGTGCACAAATACTCCAACCTATGAGATAATATATCCCAGGAAGTGTACTTTTTCAATCCATAAATGAAACTTAGATAAATTGGTGTGTACATAATTCTCTCTTAGAATTATCAGGATAATGTCAAGATATTGGTAGTGATATTATTTAGACTGGGAGTACATATATATTTCATCAAAGAAAACCACAAAAAAATTAATCTAGTTATGGGTAGAAGATCATATTCATCAAGGCCATGATTATCGTTGGTGTGTTAATTAGTCCAAATGAAATTAACTTAAACTTTTATAAGAAAAAACACACTCCTAAAAGTAATATAGGGTATATATAATTATTCCACCCTAAACTAATGGTACCCCAACTTTAATTTAATCTTGGAGAATATTCAATCTCCTCTCAGCTGATCAAAGAGATCATCGATGCATAGAAGGGGACATAAGTTCTTGAATACCATATGAATCATCCTTTAGTAATCAATATATAGATGAAGTTTTATATATGTATTATTAAAGAATAAAATAGGGTAATACCATAGTGAATTACTAGTTTGTATGAATACCTTAGATTCCAGATCCTCTAACTACACTTTAAACTCCCAAAACTCATTTGGTACCATCCGGTTGGGTGGAATAGATATAGGTTTGTCTATGGGAACCAACTAGATAGTGAACTAAATCTCTTGATCAAGTGGTAATATATAAAACTCTTCAAAAAATACATCCCAAAATTTTCCTTCCACTTGAGAAATTTTATTTTTCTATAACTCCCCATCATCCATAATAAGTCTTGTTATCTGGTTCTTGATCCAAACAAATTTTCACTTAATTATTCATGCACAAACAACCTAAATATTTATTTCACCGTGATGGATATACCCCCTATAGTGATAAATGTTTCCCTCCTCCAATAATTTTAAATGTAACCCTAGAATATAAATAGTTCATACATACCAATAATCAAATCAAATTCATCTATTTCGAACACAAACATATCCTAGATAGACGGATGACCACGAATCTAAAGAGGAAACAACACATAGCATATAATACCCTCTGGTCACACCCCTAATGGTTTGTAGATGGTCATAAACCCACCCAAACATTCTACAGTTAAAACAAATCCATTTAAGAATTAATAATATATAAAGTAATATGATTCTCATGTATCAAAAAAACACAATAAATATTAGATTCCACCAGAATCATACCTTTGATAGTGGAAGGCCTTGAATCTTGATGGGTAGTAGTAGTTTTTAAAGCATGTAACTAACTCACCCCTCTACCATAGGATCTTGACTATCTCACATTGGATTATCCTTCCTACATATAATGTCACTCCTACATTGGGGTACCATGCCCCTACATCGAACTGAGCCATCGGTTGAACTTCTGCTACCTCTTTACTAAGGGGTTGTTGAGTGTCTATTAGGCTTTGGTGTCTTCTACATTCCTCTACTACTGCTACATTGATGAGTTATACTATAGAGCTTCTTTGGTTGGTTTTTCATACGATAAGCTTGGAACTCTGCTATAGGGAAAGGACACAACTATTACTTATGGCCAAACCTTCCACACTAATATCACTACCCCTAGCTATGGTCATGAGATAGTTATCCACTTCCCTGAATCTTCTACTCATTGATACCCTAGTGTAAATTCTTATATCAGTGTTTCTTACTACCAAAAGGGGAACTCCTTGATTACCCCATTGTAATTTCCTGCCCATTACTCGGGGCCTCCTATAAGTTCCCCTCAATGATGAGAGCTCGAATAAACATGTCAAAGAAGTTTTGTAAGTAAAATAAAATCATCTGAGACTTTATTTCATATTGAATCACATATTATAATTTCTTAGCCCTAATTATCTCATATCCTACTAATGATGGTAAAAATATGTTGTGGGTTGTTAAACTGGACATTGTAGTTTATCCCTGAAATTTTTCCCTTTATTAGGTTCATGAACTCTCAAGTGCTTTCATACCTTAGTGACTTGAGGTATAAGTGACTCTGGAACTTCTCCTTGAATCCTTTATAGGTTAATTCTTCATGTTGATCAGCTTGTACAATGATTTCATATAATATCATGGATGTTTCTCATAGAATATAAGGATGTTGTTTCACCATACTCTCAAGGATGTATCCAGCTATCTAAAAAACATCTGGATAGAATCAATCCAAAATGTTTCTACATAAGGGACTCCATCCTGAGAAAAAAAATGGAGGTTATGTAGTTGTAAATACCTCATTCGGTCAAACATTGAGGGAAAAATATGATTAGACTCTCTCTCCAAATATCACATGAATTGAAAGAAACAATCACTGAGTGAATCAACCATTAGATTTCTCAGAGTTTATGGAAGTCCATGTTATGAAAATATTATTGTGTTCTCATTAACACTCTCCAGATATTCAACCAAAGTATAACATAGAGTAATTTCTCTACAAGGTTTTCAACACACTCATTAGAATATAGGTTTTATTAAATGATCAAACTTAGAAGTAAAAAGAGACAATAGATAACCATGGAAATAAGGTCACTTCATTTCATAGCCTAAAAATTGAATAATTAATATACTAACATATTAATTTTAGTTTCTTTTTATCAAAAATTCATACAAATTAAGCATAATTTACATAGGAAAATATACATACATATATATAGGTAGTGAATATATATCTAGTATGAGAAATTCATGATTGGACTTTTCCCTATGAAACTACTATGATTCATTCATACATACCTCTTTCCATACCATCCCATGTGTAAAATCTCATAAATAAATAACATCACATAGTAAATATATTACCTAAGGTGAAATAACATCAAAACTATAACAAGTGAATCCTCAATAACAATAATCCCAACCCAATAAACTTTGGTTTTCACCCACACATCGGTTATTTAATCCCATGTGTGAGCTCAATTCCAAACATTAACATTCCCTATTCTCAATTATACCATTCCCAAATAGTAAATAAAAAGAAAATAACCACTTTGATACAACTCCATAATATCTCCAGCCTATTTCACCCTCACATGACTATGATAGGTCACTACAAGTTCTCAATTGTGCCTCCCCATATGCTAGAGACTTATGAAAAGTAGTGAGGGTCTAATAAATATAGTATGGAGACTATAACCTCGAGTAATAAATAATTATCACAATATAAACATTAGAAAAAAAATCAATATATAAAAAAAATAGCAGATAAATAGGAAATGTCTATAACAATAAAATATAATCCAACTGTGAAATGACATACTGAATGTCATATTATATTCTATATGACCAACCAACAGAAAGAAATATTAAAAAATAAAGAATCTAAAATAGGTCTAGAATTCCAAACTTGGTACTAACTCCAAGATCAATTACTAGTAAGAAAAATCAACCAATCAACAACAAAGCCCATTTCCCTTGTCTAGACCATCATCCATGAAGTTTTCTCAGATACCAAATGGAAACTTGGACAAGGTGTGAGTAAAAATTAGTAGTAGACCCACAAAAGTATCTAAGAAATTGTAGTCTGAGTAATAGAACATGAAATATTATATTAAAAAATTAATTAACAAAAAAATGAACACTTAAATTATAAATAAACATGATGACACTTGAGCTCTAGTTTTATAGCTGGGGTCAATCATGCCTTCTTTGGAATGATGTCAGATGTCCCTATCCAAACTCACCACCAAGTCCTAAAAGATTCTCAAGCCAAGGACCAATCACACATTTGGATCATTATAGAAATAATGTGTACTCTCATTCAAGTTTTTAAATACATATTTCATTCATCAATGGACCCATTGTGAATTCCCATGCTAGGAAAAATTATATTTTCAATTCACAACTAGGCCAAGTAGAATTCCCATGTTAGGGCCCATTACACAATCCATGTATCAAGTATAAGAAAAATAAAATGAATACAAAAATAAAAACATTCCAAACATGTTGAATAAATTTAATTTTGGTTATCTCCAAGTCAGATTCAAATTAACATGTTAATTACCATTAAATTCTAAAATTCCATAACTCAAATTACACATTTCAAGATAAGTTACCAAATCACATATCAATTTTCACATTTACAATTCACAATTTATTTCATTACTTGAAATAATATACCAAATCTTTTAAAAGGCACTAGGTTTATAGATTCCAAGTCTGATCCAACGTTCAAGTTTAGATACACCTCTCGAGTGGCCAAAAGCTTTGGGTCTCATATGCCAATGAACCTGATGAGATATATAGAGGGTATATTTAAGAGGATTAAATAAATTTTATTGGATTCCAATTAGAAGAGTTCATGAGAATGTAATGGCAGCAAGATAACACATGTTGTGCGTACTAAAAACCAAAGCAGGCCCAATAGTGAAACCTTAGACCACTAACCTTAAATCAGTGAGGAAGGATCTAAAGATAAAACTTCCAAATCAATGTGAAAATCATGAGTCCATGATTAATGTGATATAAACACTATATAATGGTTGTAGGAATAATTTCCATGTAAAAAATAGAATAATTCATCAATTCCTACATAAATGAATGATTTTATATGTTTGGATCAAAACATGGATCAAGGAACCCCTAAAGGGCACTAGAGAAGTAGAGGAATCCCTATAGAACCTTTCTAATTTTTTAATCCAAAATTATGATCAGAATTATAGGTTTTAATAATTAAAATTCGTTTTTGGGGGGGAAATATGATTTTAACCTTAATTTGTAGGGCCTGGAATAATGTCACCAGTTAGCTTCTTGCGGCAAGCTATAATAGTTGCACCCTTAGAAACCCCACAAACTGGCTTGTGAGATTCCTGTATGAATCCCTCTCTTCTAGGGTGCCACCAGATTTCTAGTGGTATTCCTATATCCATACATATTTCCCCATACACCATCAAATTGGTGACACTGTAACATCCCCTTTATTGCATGACACTACTATCCTTTTTTGAAACCTTCCCTCTGAGTCCCGGAGAACCTCTAAAATACCATTTTAAACTTAAAATAGGGATCATTTACATAATTTAAAAGGACTCATATGAAAATTAAAAAATAATTTACCTGGATAAAAGACAGGGTATTAAAACTAAAACCAGTAACATTTCAACTAAAACCAAGAATGCGTCTTCATTAAAGTAACAATCATGAAGATACATTATAAACATATCACATTTGATGTTAAAGATAACTAAAGGTATATGGTTATTGAAATCTTAAATATATTTACATCCTCCTTTAAGGTCCTATTTTTTTATATTATGGCGGTTAAATTTCTATATGTACATCATAACCAAAAAAAATTAAAATGGATCATATATGGAACATATAAAGATGTTAATTTTTGGGAAGATTATTTATATATGTTACTTTGGCTGAAGTGAAACTATCTAATGAAACTCATGGACTTGGTAGATTATGAACATGTTTATTTCAAAAGGATAATGAAAGATAAATTTATAATATATGGAGATCACACAAGTATGCATCCTGATTGATGTGAAATCGGTGGAAAGGGGATTAAATTACACATAAATGTTCTTAAGATGTATTTTGTATTTGTGACATTAACTTATTTATTTATGGGTGCCTTGACATGTTGTTAGATTTTGATCTTGAAATTTAGGTAAGCCAACTTAATTCCCCTAATAATGAGTCCTAGATGGTCACACACTATGTGGGTTTATAATATCATTGTATTCTAGTGAATTTAATAAGAAGAATAAATATTAATCTCAGTTTGTGGAATAATAATTATTCAAGTAAAGTTGATAGCATAAATAGAATCATGGGATATTCAAGTTTATAGTATATCAACATAATTTTATATCTTGTTTACTAATTCACAAGGTAGTAAATAAATATTTAATTTTTTTAGGGGTTTAGTGAATATATTAATATAAATATTTATTTAGTTATGTGAATTTAAAAATATTTGTTTATTTTTTAGTTTATTAAATATAACATTTATATGTTTTCTTGAATAAATGTTATTCATTTCAATTGATATTTTATTATTCGAGATTTAATAAATTATACGGATAATTAATGGGTTATATTAATATAATGGTGGAAATCATATAAATTTATTTAATATAATATAAATAATTATTAATTTATTTATTTAAGATATTATATTCAAATGAAAACTTCTTTTGGAAATAATATTATTATTATTAAAAATTTAAATTAGGATTACATAGAATAAGGAAATTGATAAATGGGTTTTATTTAATTATTTATTATTTTAACCATAATTAAGTATTCCATGTTACATCATTTTTTAGGTGTGAGACTAATTTTCACTTTGAATTTTCCTAGATAATTTTATCCATTCTATATAGACTAATCCTTTCATCCTCCCTCTCTATAACATAGAGATAATAAGAGAAACTTCTTGTTGTGGTCAAATAAGGAACACTGTGGAGAACTTTTCCAAATTACGATAGCACCTAGATATTCATGAATGGTGTTTGATGATTTGGGGAGCACATATGGATAATACTATAGGAAATATCTCTTAGATTCTCAATCACAATAGTAACTGATCAAGAGAGGGAAAAATTAATCATTGGGATTATCACATTTTGGGTTGATTATTTTTAAAATTAATTAAAAATTAATTGTGAAAGATCCTCTATTGAAAAACTTGAGTAGTATTAGTCATTTTCATCAGATATTATCAATTGAAATTGAATAAAATCAAAAAAAATAGGCACTCACCAAACACCTCTACTGTGTCTCGGAACGTTTAATTATAATCTGAGTATTCGCATTCTAATTTATAGTTATTTTTAAATTAATTGTTTATTTCCATGTGTTGGATTATTACTTTTCATGTTCAGAATTTACTTCATAGTATAACAATTTATACATAAAATTAATATAATTTTTATATCCAAGAACGTGACAAAAATAAATGGGACACACATGAATGATCTATATGGAGATGTTAAGGTCGCTAGCAATATAACATGATTAAATGGTATGTATTTCCAGATTACACATCGTGTAACCTTGATCAACCACACAATGAGTGTGACACATAAATCACAACACACCATGTCAATCAGTACTTGGATTAGTTAAAATGTTCATATTGACTACAAGTGTGTCATGAGGATTGATATTAATTTCATAAAAGTGTAGTTGGTGTGTGGATACTATGTAACCCTACACTATAAAACATGATGCATAATTTATGGTGAGTTGTGTGGGTTATTAAATAATATTATTACAAGCCATGTATTGTCTTCCATCCAAGTGATGTGGTGAGATATTGATACATGGTGTGTGGATACATGTACATGTCTCTAATATGTTTCAACCTGTGCAAGGTATGCACAAACATATACTACATGTCATGTCGGTCAACCCACGTTGTAATTATTTTGAGAACATGACGATGTTCCATGTATTTGGGTATAATTATCATGTTTTATGAGTTTTCAACACTAGGTACATGATAAGTGAATTCCATCATGTTGTTTGGGTCTATAAGTATAAAATTAAATACCACATAAATTCAACAACTACACTATATGTAATGGTCATCATACACATAAGGACCTGGCCTTATTACATTACATACTCTTGAATTTAGTCAAGAAATCACTTCCTTTAAAATTGAGTATATTTTCAAGTTTGGATATTTAGATAATTGGGACGTAGTAATTTTATAACATTATACATTAATACAGAGTGGATTCCATAAAAATGGTATTCATTTCTTCCAAAATATAAAAGTTTTTGAATAAAACGTGATTTATTTGAAAGTTCTTAAAACATTTAACTTGGATTCCTTATTTTTATTACACATCCTTATAACCTATGAAAATCATTTTAAAACTTGGGATGAGCACAAAAAGCTCAGTAAGGGATATAAAAATAAATAAAGAACACATTAGTCTATGAATACTTTTAACAAATGAAATCATTTTCAAAAGACATAATTGTCACTCATGTACACTTACTTTGAGAAACATGATATTTCCACAAGATTCCAACAAACATAAGAAAATAAATAGAACCATAAAGTTATATTGGGTCATTACATACATAATCTTGTAACCCTCTTGGCTACCTTAAGATTTGTAACCCTCACAGCTACCTTACAATATGTGTAACCATCGCAGTTACACTTGGAGTAACCATACAACCAACCTCAAAATTACACAAACCCAATGAATTGGAGGGAGATATATGTCCCAAAATTCATCATAAACAATTCTAAATAACTATAACACAATCATATAACATGAATAATTTTATAAAAACATTGCTTTTGAATTTCGTAAAACAGAATTTAAAAAAAAAAATTAAAAGAAAATTCCCTTATAAATATCATATAATTGAAGAGAGAATTCATAGAGTGGATTTAATAATTATATACACTGTAAATAAACATAATTTATCATAATATAAATAAATTTCATCAGACAAAAAATTCTAATACCATGTGAACAAGGAAGTAGAAGGTTAACCCAAAGAATAGAAATTGGGTTAAGAATTCCCTTACCTCAGGTTTTTCTTACGTAAAACTCATTTAAACCTCTTGTATAATGGTTAAAATAGTTTTATTAATATATTTAAAAACATATTCATATTTACAATACCTTATATTATAATTTCATTACATCATTTCACCCTTTAATTGTTAGTATGTTGTTCCTTGCATTGTTTTGGGTGTGTTCTTTACATGATTTCCAGGATTGGTTCATGATGGATATTCTTGTTGATTGGAAGTGAAAATACAGAATTTGAATAGAGTGGTACTTAAATATTTTTAGAATAATAAATTAAACCATTTATCATTTCAAATTTTTACATGAGGATGATTCATAAGTTAAAACATTTTTTATATTTGTTTAGGTCATTTTGGCGATTCTTCGATCGTAAAGAACTCGTTTTGTTTTATAAATTAATAACATGTGTATAAAATGATTCCAGAACATTATATAAGATATAATACATAAATTATAATCTATTTCCACCATAAAAATGGTTTCGTGATCAGTCATGAAGTAAAGGAAATTGAAATCACATCGTCCACGATGTCGGTAAATCGACACATCACGGATGGTGTTTTAATTTCTTAAATAAGTGAGATAGGAGAAGAAGTATAATTGTGATTCTTCCATAAACATGATAAAATTTAGAATATTTAAGATACTAGATCATTAATTCTTCTTGGAGAAGGGGAGGTGAGGAAATAATAATAAAATATAAAAAAATAAAAATAAAAGAAAGAAAACAAAAGAATATGTTTACCTCTTGGTCTCTTCTCCTTGCGACCCTTCTTAAGGACTTTAGTTTTGGCCTTTTGTGGGACCCATAGATCTAGGAAGTGGGGAAGATCCTTGGGAAGAGTATTGGGAAGAACATAGGTAAGTCTTGAGGCTTGAGAGGTGTGGAAGGGAGAGGGGAATAAGGGTGGTATTTATAGTAGAGGAGGGGAGGGATTTTACATTATTTTAATCATTATTTTATTATTTTTCCCCAAGACTATGAATAGTCTTAATTCTTGTGACCCAGAATAGTAATAATGTCATGTGAGTTCATACCAAGGGTGATTGAATCGCTTATGATTTCATAAATAGTGTATTTATCTGATAATTTGAATATACAGTATCTTAACGTATTTCACTATTCATCAAAAATTGAAGAATTTCATAAAAATCCCAAAAATTCACCCTAACCATTTCTGGATGTGTAGAATTCAAAAATGAACTCCATTTTTTGAAAATAATTTTCTAAATATTACTAGTTTAATTTTTTAGTAAAATCATAATTTATTCAAAAATAACAATTTTAAATATATAACTCATTTTTTAATACCTTGAAAATTTAATCAAGTTGATATTATCTTAAAGCCTTAAGAAAATGAAATAATAATACAATTTACTATTCATTAGGGTCATATTACTATTCCTAAGGGTATGTTACTTTTCACTAAAAAACAAGTTGGTCATATCAGACTCCAAATAACTTACAGATCACAATTGTAGATGACCATTTTTTGAAATTCAAAACATAAAAGTGGAAAATTTATGTTTAAAGGCTAGTTATAAATATCTAATTAAAACAAAGTTTCATGTATTTCAATTTATTTTTAAAACCTTGTGGTTTTACATTATCCTCACCTTCTAGAAATTGTGTCCTTGCAATTTTATTTACTTATTAAACAAGTTAGGGTACCTTTCCCTCGTAGCATTTTTAGATTCCCATGATTCTTCTTCAACCATGTGGTTTAGCCACAAAACCTTGACCTGGTGTATTACCTTATTCCGCAATACTTGTTCCCTTCGATCAAGAATATGAACTATTTTATCTTCATAAGAAAGGTTCTCTTCCAGCTGAACTACTTCTAGAATCAAGACATGAGTTGATTCTGGCACATACTTTCTCAACATAGAAACACGAAAAGCATTATGTACCTGAGATAAACATGGAGTGAAATCTACTCAATAGGTGACTAGTATAACTTTCTCCAAAATTTGGTAAGGTCCAATGAACTGTGGACTTAGCTTTCCTTTCTTACCAAAATGCATTACACTCTTCCCTGGTGAAATTCTAAGAAAAACATGATCACCTACCTTGAAATAAAATTATTTCCTCATATTGTCTGCATAATTTATCTATCTACTCTGAGTTTTCCTCGTGTTTTACTAGATCATATTCACTTTCTCATCCACTTCCTCTACTAATTCTAGTCCCATCAACTTCCTTTCCCTGATTTCATCCCAATAATCTATAGTTCTACACCACTTCCCATACAACTCCTTGAAATTTTGCATCTATATACTGGAATGAAAACTATTATTATAAGAGAATTCAACTAAAGAAATATGATGATCCCAACTTCCCTGATAGTCCATTGAACAAGCTCAAATAATATCCTCCGAAGTTTGAATCGTTCATTCTGACTGCCCATCTGATTAAGGATGAAAAGATATACTGAAATTTAATTATATGTCCAACAACTTCTGAAGGCCCTTCCCAAAATTAAAAGTGAACTTGGGATCCTAGATAGATACAATGTAAAGAGGAACTCCATATACCCTAACAATCTCTTTGAGGTAGAGTAGATAAAGGTCATCCAAAGACATTATATCCTGAATAGAAACAAAATGTGCAGATTATTTATCCAATCAATAATAACACAAATCGCATTGTTACCTTGATAATTCTTTATTAGTATCACTAAAAATTCCATGGATACATTCTCCCATTTTCACTCTAAAACTATAAAAGTTTTAATCATCCCCTTTGGTAACTATCACTCTAATTTAACTTGTTTACATGTCAAACATTTCATGGTAAAATCAGTAATATCTCTTTTCATTTCATCCCACAAATAATAATCCTGAAGGTCTCTATACATCTTAGTAATGACAGGATGAACAAAAAATGGAGAACTATAAGATTCACACAAAAAATATTTATTCAGCTTGGAATCACAAGGCACACACAACCTTTTTCCAAATATTAAAACACAATCTTTATCAAGGCTAAATTCTGGAAACTTACCCATTTTAACCAATTCTACCTTTTTCTGTAGCTCACGGTCTTCCATCTGTGCTTTCTTAATTCTATCTGATAATGATGACTACCCTGAAACCTGAAACAAAACAGAGGTATTTCCTGCACCAAAAACTTCCAGGCCAAAATTCATCAAATCATCAAACAAGGGATCATGTTTCAAACATAACATAGTGAATGATTCATGATGTTTTCGACTCAAGGCATATGCCGCTTTGTTTTCTTTTCTCGTATGGTTATTGATTATGAAATCATAATCCTTTATCAGTTCAATTCATCTTCTATGCCTCATGTTTAATTCCTTTTGAGTGAATATATATTTTAGACTTTTATGGTTGTTATATATTTGATATTTGGCTCCATATAAATGGTGCCTCTAAAATTTCAATGCAAAAAACCACAACTGCTAATTCCAAATCATGTGTGGGATAATTTAACTCATGAGGTTTTTGTTGTCTTGAAGCATAAGCAATTACCTAATAATTCTTCATCAGAACACAACCAATTACCTTCAATGAAGCATCATTGTATATGGAAAACTCACCATTTCATGAAGGCAAGGACAAAACTGGATCATTCACCAATCTCTTCTTCAACACATTCTTTTTTCCAAATAAATTTAACCCCTTTTCTCGTTAACATAGTTATTGGGCTAGAAAAAAGTGAAAAAAATTTAAAAATCATTGGTAATAACTTGTTAATCCAATAAAACTATGAATCTCCGTAACATTTGTGGGTCTTGGACATTCATCAACAACTTTTGTTCTGGAAGGATCAACTATTATTTCATTCTTATTTAAAATGTTCCCACAACAAGAAATCTATTGTAACCAAAAATAACACTTTCCAAATTTTCCATACAGTTTCTTTTCCTTTAAGTTTTGTTAAAAAATCCTTAGATATTTCTAATGATCCTCTTTATTCTTAGAAAATACCAGAATTTCATCAATAAACATAACCACAAACTTATCCAAGAACTCATGAAATATTTTATTCATAAGATTCATTACTAAAACAGGTTCATTAGTTAACCCAAACTGCATAACAAGAAATTCACAATTCCCATATCTAGTATGAAAATCAATTATTGGGATGTCATCCTCATTCACCTTCAACTAATGTAATCTGGAACTCAAGTCAATCTTTGAAAAGTACTGAGCTCCCTAGAACAGATTAAACAAGTCATTTATATGAGGCAAAGGATACTTTTTTAATAGTGATGTTATTCAAATCTCTATAATCAATGTAAAGTCTCATGGAACCATATTTCTTTTTAACAAAAAAAATAGGAGCACCCCATGGTGAAGTGCTAGGACGAATGAAGCCTTTATCAAGAAAATCTTGTAACTGATTTTCCAATTTAAGAAGTTCCATTTAAGTCATTCGATATGGGGGTTTTGAAATCGGATTAGCATCAAGAACTAATTCAATTGTGAATTTCACTTCCCGAATATGTATGACACCGGGAAACTCATCAGTAAAAACATCATGGTATTCATTAACCACTTGCACATCATTAATCTAAATAGTTCACTTATTTTAAAAAATAAGAACAAGGTAACTTGAATTTCCATCTTTCAACAGTTTCTCAACTTCCGGATATGTTATCAATTTTATGGGTTTGTTCTTGAATACAAACTGAAACCCTTTCTAAAAAACAAATTCTTTAGCTCTACAGTCAACATAGCATGATAAACATAAAGCCAATCCATTCCCAAAATGACATCAAACTCTACTAAGGTCAGAACAACAAGGTTTATAGGTAAATTTATAAGGATTTGTCCTTAAACATTACATAATCTTAAATTAAATGAATAATATAATTCACATTGAAGATCTTTTCAGGTTTAGTGCTTTAGAGAATTAGCCATAACTATTACATTACATATCAAAAATTACAAGGTAGACACTTCTACTCAGTTTCCATTTTTTCCTGAAATAAAAACTCTTGAAAGAAAGAGTCATGTCTAATCCCATGTTTTAGACCGCATGACTTTTCCTTGATCCCATCTTTGACCCTATTCATCTTTAAGTCCTGTGAAAAACATTTCAAAACATGGGATGAGCATAAAAAGCTCAGTAAGGGTTATAAAACTAAGAAATAAAACATTATTTCATCAATACATACATAACATAAGCTCTTTAACATACCTCATGAAATCATAAGATTTACATAGCAAACACAAATCATAATGGTAACTTGTGGCATCCACGACATACTTATGTTGTAGATTCCCCAGCTACATAGTGAGTTACATTTGGAATACCCGTCACAGTATATTCCCTAAATATCTTATGAGAAACATTCATATTTACCTCTGTCACGTTACCCAATGCATTGGAGAGATATCTCAGGCTCACCCGCCCTAGGTTTACTATGGAACCACTCGTATATGTAAACAATTCCCAAGCACCATAACATAATCATAACACATAAAACAAACATAAAGGAAAGATAACATTTCCAAATTGCAATCACAATATATCTTTTCAATATATTGAACAAGATATTGAAATAATAAATCCATAAACCATTTTCAATACCAAAATATGTAAAAAAGTATATGGTATTTATTTTCCTTTTAAAACATTATGGCATGTTAAGGAAGCCAAAAATCAAATAACACTCACGGTGACAGAAAGGTCGTTGTCACCACGTACATTAAAAAACATTATTTTTTTGTTTAGTAAAACACCTCGTAGAAAAAGATTCCCTT